>CM041776.1:403838280-404299371 GCA_023374045.1 Limonium bicolor | reverse complement strand
ATTCTTCTCTTGGATTTCTTATCTGGCTCTTCTTAAGCTGTGAAATCATCATGACCTTCGTGAGATGTTTGTAACTGTGTGGAAGCCACTAAACTGTGTACTACAATAAAATTATATGAAAATTTCTGCATGGTCGACAGGGTAGAAACTTGTTTTTCAGTTTACTGCGGGAGTTATAATAAACCAAATTTAAAGATTTTCTCTTGATTACGACTCTTCTCTCTATGTGGCTAGAATGTCGTCTGATTTTTTCGTTGTGACAAGAAACTGGTTAGTAGGATTGAGGTTCGCTTGATCCTGTAGCAAGCTTTTCTCATCTGTCCATCTTATTAGATACTATCTCCTGGTTTGACTGACTGCTATTTTTGACCTGGAATGCCAGAGGACTCCACCAAGCGTGAGTCTGGAGCGAAGGTGCATCATGGCAATATACAAGCTTCCAAGGCGAGCACTTCTATTTACTGAAATCTGCATCTAAGTTTTTAAATGATTATAGTTTGCCTACAATTTTGGGCATGCTCTGTTTCCGAGAAATACCCTGCCAATTAATTTGTCTGGTCATTTTAACATTCCTTCCCCTTTAACATGTAGGCTGTGGCGGACATAATTCGTACAACATTGGGCCCATGTTCAATGTTGAAAATGCTTCTTGATGCAGCTGGAGGTACTTTTTGGTTTTCCTTTTATGTCGGATGAGATAGGATAGAGTGCCTAGTGTGCTTGTAACATTGTTTTGCTTCTTATTAATTCATAATTATCATAAACCTGGTGATTGCTGTTGTTCAAGACTGTTCCTTCTGAAAACTATATCATTATGTACTGTTATAAATAACTTATTTACTTTCAGGATTCCTGGAATTGAAGTAAAGGAATCTTAGCTCTAGAATATTATGTCATAGTTGTCTAGGCCAATGATCAAGTGGATGAGATGCCACATTCTTACAATTTTTCTGTGACACTGAGAGATAGATTAACATGGGATGTGTATGTCTATCTCCTTTTTTTTTTTTCAAATATCATGTGTATTTGTCTCTTTGTTTTAAAGTCTACCTTCAAATTGTTATTCCATGTGTGTTTACTTTTGGGTAATGCCTGTTAGACTTTGGTTTATGTCTGCAGGTATTGTGGTCACCAATGATGGTAATGCAATATTGCGTGAATTAGATCTGGCTCACCCTGCAGCTAAGGTAATCTATATTTCAGTTTCCGATAGTTTTTAAATTTCTTTTCTTTAAATCATGGGGAGGTTGTCCCCAATCCCCATTTCTTTCTTTTTCTGAGTTTTCTCTTTGCACTTTGTACTTAATATGGTCCTTGAATAATGCAGTCAATGATTGAATTGAGTCGCACACAAGATGAGGAGGTCGGTGATGGAACCACCTCTGTCATTGTACTAGGTAAGTCAGTAATTGCTTTCCTTTGATGATTGTATGTTTGAGCTAAATGTCTTTATTCTAATACTTCCGTCGTATAGTAATATGTTCTCCTTGTTAACCAATTATATTGTTAACTCAATTAATAACTTCACTGCTTATCCTGGTTCTTCCTCATTTGAGGACTTATAGGTGCATGTTACACAAAGCGCTAGATTTCTCTGTTTCCATTTCCGAATTAAAGAAGCTTAATGATGATGTTTTGAAAATTTTAATGCAAAGTAAGATGAATCTCACACATCTTGAAATGTCATGCAGCTGGTGAGATGCTGCATGTTGCTGAAGCCTTTATTGATAAGCGTTATCACCCAACTGTGATTTGCCGAGGTATAAATAGGAAGTTTTCTTTTTATACAATATTAAATTCCATATGTATTTTTTGATGACTAATGGCATCATACTTTTGCAGCCTATAACAAAGCTCTTGAGGATGCTCTAGCTGTTCTTGATAAGATTGCCATGACTATTGATGTCAAGGATCGTAAGTACCATGACCACCTTTTTAAAAAAGTTTTTTCTATTACTGTGTCCTCTCCCCTCTCCTTTTCTGAATTTTGTGATCAATACATGCTATTTGCAAGGTTAAACAAGATGTCATAGAACTCTCTGTATTTATTTTCTTTGTGCTGGAACTTGACAATGAATCCTAGTTTTGAGATACCAGTATGAATTGAGCCAAGGTTCATCAATTCTAATTTTACAACAAGCAGTTGGTATGCTTGGTTATAGATTTGGATTTTTATTCATCAATTCTTCACATAAGCCTTGTAGTGATTTGCATATGACTTCAAACATAGGGTCTCTACTAGCATTTGATTAGGATTTTGTTTTTTTCTTGTGTTTTATAGTTTGAATAAATATAGCTAGTATTTTACATTATCAAGAAAATCTAATTGGAAACCTTGGAGGAATTTAGTTCTATTTCTAGGAGGCGTCTTATTCTAAAGCTTCCAGAAAGGCCTTTCGTATGCCTATTGAGACTTTCTAAATCATGCTAGTATGAAATTGTCATCATCCTTCTTCTTTTTAGGTCTTTTAGTAAAAAATTCTCTCTCAAAGATAGTGTTCTGGATATTGTTCATGCAGGCTGCTAGGCATGTCAGTATTAACGTTTTATAGGAGTTTGATATGATCTATTTGCACTTGCATACTTCTATCAGATATCCAAATAAACTACGTTGTACATGCCGAAATCGATGATTTTTAGCAACTTATCAATTGCGTTATGCAATGATGTATGCATGTCCAGGCTTACTGATTTTTATCAGGTCTATAAGTTATACCTTGCATGGAGGCTTGAGATGCAGATGACTAATTAGTTACACAGGGTCAATGCGTTTTGCAATGATGTATGAATGTCTAAGCTTACTGATTCTTATCAGCTCTATAAGATGAAACCCGTTATACCTTGCAAGAAGATTTGAGATGCAGGGGCTAACTAGTTACCGCTTACTGGGTACATGATAGGAACAGCCTACTTTCTCTTTCTAATCCTCCTAAGAGGCCTAACAGTCCACGTCAGTGGCCAGATATGTCTAATTTCTAGGATCCCCAATCAGTGAACTAAGGCCTGGTTTTATAGTACACTAACTATAGGGATGGGTAATAGCAAGATAACCCCTAACAAAAGCTTCTAGTAACCTGTGTCTTAACATAGCTCCCTCTCTTAACTACCACCTTGTCCTCAAGGTGGGAATCAACTGCTCCTTAGACCCTTAGCTAAATGAGCCAGCAGCTTTAATTCAGCAGTAGAGTTAGCATCCATCCATATCTTCCATGGCCGCTTTAGTACCCACCCCAGGCCTTCTTCATTATCAGCTCCAACACCTTAGGCCTGTATTGTCGCACCTTGATGATAATCCTCTTTCAGCTCAGATTAAATCTCTACCATTGAGAACAAGTTCCCTTCTCCGAACCAGATAGGAGGTGAACTACACAAATGACTTGAATGTTACTCATTTTTGTATCAATATCCGCCTCGTCAAATTGAACACCCCAAAACAGCTGTATCAACTTTGCGTTCATTCCGACCAGAACCAATGTTGAACAAGACTGTGAGAGAAATGAGGAATGGGTCGGGATTGAAGAAGATCGCCATTCATACCTCCATCCAAACACTAACCACCCGAGTGTCACTACCCCGCAAACTCCGCCTTCAGTAAGCCAAAACTGAAGGCTTGTGCTCAGTTAGTTGGACAGTTGGCTGAAGAAAATTGAGAGGGTAGGGTAGATGTTTGCCTAAACTTGCTACTCCCGCTGTAGCTTGATAATGAACCGCCCAACTTACTTCTAGAAGAGCCGAGTGGTTTCACCCGTGGCCAGTTAGGTCTCCCGCTGTAGCTTGATAATGAACAACCAACTTACTTCTAGAAGAGCCGAGCGGTTTCACCCGCTTCCAATTTGGTCTCCATGCCAGAAACCAGTTTCTCACTAAGCTCTTGTTCAACCTTGGTACTGAGTGAACATTAGCAGCGAGCTTCTTGCTACTCTTTTCAATCTGTTTTGAGAGCCTTATCTTGTGCGAGGACTGCCGGCCAGAAGCAATTGGACTCTGGCAAACTCACAGGAAAAAACTAGACTGCTGGAAAGCTCTTGGAGAACAATTGGGAGATTTAGGGGGGGAAAAGTGCGTTGGGGATTACCCTAACTCGTTCATTATGGCTGCCAGGTATGATCTACTTCCGATTCCTTCTCTTTTTCTGCTTTCTCTTCCCCTTCTTCCTTTGATCAATTCTTCTGTACTTCGACCATTTGGTGGAATCCCCCTACTCGACAAAGTTGACGGTGATGAGAGATTTTATTCTCTTGCTGCAGCCGCCCTCCTTCCATCTTCTCTTCTTGTCCCTTCTTTATGCTTCCTATCAATCTTTGACTCGTGACAGTGTGCAAATCATCCATCTTTGATTCTGGTTTCTGGTTGGTTCTTTCCGTCACCACCTCCATGGCAATTGGGTCCAAAACCTCTTCTCGTTTTGACTTTTCAATGCTGGTTACCTTCCCCTTCATTGGTGGTTTCCAGTTTCTAAGTCTTTCGATCAGCAATTTCTGGAAATCTGGCCCTGGAATCTGCCCGAAGTTGTTCCATAACCGTACGAGCCATAGGAAAACCACAACCTCCATACACTTAGCGGCCGCTTGGAATCTATCTTTTTCATCAATGTTACACGAAGAGAAACAAGAATCACGTAATGTTACACTAAGAGAAACAAGAATCGCGTTGTGTAACCAGCCTTGCGGGTCCTTCCCATCAAAGGTAGGAGGTTTGATGCCGTGGTTCACTAACTCGATCTCCTCCAACTTTCTTGTTTCTTTCATCGCAGTCTGCTCATTCGTTATTTGGTCCATTTGATCCCTCATTCACCACAGCTGCCCAGGCACAGCCTATCTTATTCTTTCTAATCCTCCTAAGAGACCTAACAATGTGAGTGACCAGATATGTCTAATTTCCAGGATCCCTATCAGTAAACTAAGGCCTGCTCATATAGTACTCTAACCATCACGATGGGTAATTACAAGAGAACCCCTAACAAAAGCTTATATTAACCTATGTCCTAACAGTACGTGCCTAAGTCGATGCAGGGGCTAAGTGGTTACAGGTTACTGCTTACAGGGTATGTAGGGAGCATAAGTTGTCAACACAGTTAGTGCATGATACTAGGAGGTAGCTGCCTGGAAGAGGAGAATATAATTATTGATGTTGCACATCTGGTGACTAAACCCTAAACCAAGAGAAAATTTATAGTCTGGAGATATCACCATCTATAACCTAATAACTGGAGACGGTGATGCAGATTCATCATAATGCTAATGCCAATTGGATCTCTGAAACATTCGGCGCCGTATAAAGTTACCTATTGTATTCACCTAGCTCACTACTATATTTTGAATTTTTGATGCTGAAGCTATCACGGATCTTGTTTTATTATATGAAGTTGGCTAATGAAGAAAATAGGTTGTCCATAATTTGATAGGAACTTGAAGAAATGTTTTTTTTTTTCTAAATTTAAGTCTTTTTATTATCATCAGTTTTCAAGCAAGTTGTCTAATTTACCTTCGAATCTGAGTAGAAATTCTAGAGACCATTCCTAGATCTAGAAAGGGTCTCATTCTAGATCCGTATAAAGGTGTTTGAATGCTTCTTATAGATTTTTCATATTATGCTGTGGTTGCTTTACATTACTCATCTTCCTATTTCTTATTTTGTGCATTAATTTTCTCTTCTATTAAGGGGTAAAGTTCTAGCCTTGGTGCCCTTGCAATCTCTGTCAGGATTGAAGCTCTTCGTTCTAATTGTTTGTGGAAATGTGTCTAGTGAATCATCTGAGCATGGATAAGTTATTTTTAACGATAGGAGGCTTCATTTATTAATTGTATAAAATAAGCAATTGGGAGATGGAGAGTAAAGATCATCTGCTTGCTCTGTCTCCTTGACTCTAGTAGTGTATGCAGTGTGTATTTGTAGACAGAGTTTACCTCCTTTTACATAAATGTTCAGTTGATGCAGCTTAGTAACAAACTTGGCATAGAAGATCACGTTGTGCAGGAAAATTCTGGATGTTTTATGTTTTTCTTGATTTTATTGGACACAATCATAGTGATTATTGGGGTTTTAGGGAATGATTTATGTAACATATGATTTGTTTTGGTGAAATCTTGACAAAATTGTGGCTTTTTTTGCAGGTGCAACCATGTTGGGGTTGGTCAAGAGTTGCATTGGGACAAAGTTCACCAGTCAATTTGGAGATCTAATTGCAGTACGTTTGTTTTCATATCATGCAAGCATGCATTTTCCTGTGCTATACTTTTGTTCAGCTCTCTAGAACTTTTGCTTAGCTGCCAACTGTTAGAGCTCCAACTGTAGGAGGTATGTATATTCAGCTGCTTATAGAACTGTGAAGAAAGTTTGCTAGCCATTTAGTTTTTGGGATTGTATTTGGTCTAGTGTCTATTATCTGAATAATTTGGTGATTTGAAATGCATAATTTCTCTGAATTGTCTCTCTTCTATATCAGTTTACTTCCTGTCATGATATTATTACACTAGACGTTCTCTTGACAACTTTAATTGACCAGTGATGAAGTTTTCTTTATCTCACTTTTTAATTGTTTGCCTCTGTAAATTCTCATTGAGAGAATTTTGAATCTTGTCTTGGTGCATCATTGAAATCACGTTGTTTCATTGATCTCCATTTTTCTTGTCATGTTCAGTAGGAATCCTGACTATCTGTCATTGCTTGTAGGATTTGGCCATTGATGCCACAACAATTGTTGGAGTAGACCTTGGCCAGGGGTTGCGAGAGGTAGACATTAAGAAGTACATTAAAGTGGAGAAAGTACCCGGTGGTCAGTTGGAAGATTCACAGGTACTTAAAGGAGTTATGTTCAACAAAGATATCGTAGCTCCTGGGAAAATGAGGCGGAAAATCGTGAATCCACGAATCATTCTTCTCGATTCTCCCCTGGAGTATAAGAAGGGTGAGAACCAAACTAATGCTGAGATATCGAAAGAGGAAGACTGGGAAGTCCTGCTAAAGATGGAGGAAGAGTACATTGAGAACATGTGTGCACAGATTTTGAAGTTTAAGCCAGACCTAGTTATAACTGAGAAGGGGCTTAGTGATCTTGCGTGCCACTATTTGAGCAAAGCTGGTGTAAGTGCTATAAGGAGATTGAGAAAGACTGATAACAACAGAATCGCCAAGGCTTGTGGGGCAGTTATAGTAAACAGGCCAGATGAACTGCAGGAATCTGACGTTGGAACTGGTGCTGGGCTTTTTGAGGTCAAGAAAATTGGGGATGAGTTCTTTGCATTTGTTGTAGACTGCAAAAATCCGAAAGCATGCACTGTGCTACTGAGAGGTGCAAGTAAAGATCTGTTGAATGAAGTGGAGAGAAACTTGCAGGTAAAAGCTGTGAATGGGAGGTTTGTTTTGCCTGGAAATCACTTTTGGTTCTTTTGCTAGTTACCGAACCATGCTGACTGCTTAGCTCTCATCTTTTTATAGGATGCGATGTGTGTGGCAAGGAACATAATTAAGAATCCTAAACTTGTTCCTGGCGGAGGTGGAACGGAGTTGACAGTGTCTGCTACTCTGAAGCAGAAGAGTTCATCGATAGAAGGAATAGAAAAGGCAGGAGACTGAATTTCCTTCCGTACCATGTGTTTTAGCGTGCGTTCAGTTTTTAATTTTTAGTAAAATTTTGAAGAATCCATCCACTCTAATATAACAATGTTGCTATGTTTGCCATTTGACAGTGGCCGTATGAAGCAGCTGCCTTGGCATTTGAGGCCATACCAAGAACCTTGGCTCAAAACTGTGGTGTGAATGTGATTAGGACCATGACTGCCTTGCAGGGAAAGGTTATAGTTTCTATTCTTCTATTGTATGAAATCTGGTTGCTTCATTTATATAATGGTGGTAATGTGAGTAGCTAATCACTTTATAATAGCTGAACTCAACAGCATGCAAATGGTGAAAATGCATGGACGGGAATAGATGGGAACACTGGTGAAATTGCGGACATGAAGGAGAGGAAGGTACACATTCGTACATGGTTTTTGGATAATGTAGCATACTTTTGCTATTAATTTTTAGTTGATTTTTAACCGTGCAACTTTTCTGTGTTATTTTTTGGGTGTTAAATTAGATATGGGATTCTTACACAGTTAAGGCCCAGACTTTTAAGACAGCCATAGAAGCTGCTTGTATGCTTTTGAGAATTGATGATATCGTAAGCGGTATTAAGAAGAAGCAAGCCCCAGGTGCTGGGCCCACAAAACCAAAGGTTGAAACGGAAGACAACGCAGACACGAGCAGATGATTCCAGAGTGATGAAGCAGCTGCCGCCCTTCTGAGTTTAAACCAACAAGGAGAGGCTATATGGCTGGTAAATGTCAGATAGAGAACCTTCTTCGCTTTTGAGTTTTGAGGGAGAGGTGGTTTTGATGCTCCGGGTCACCCGTACCTAATTTTGGATATTATAATTTTGTGCTTAGGTGGAAACATTTATTTTCTTGTTGGCTCGTTCATTGTTGTTAGGTAGAGACGAGTGGTAGTGAAACTGTGTATGTTTGGGTTGGGAACACAAGGTGAACTTGGTGTGTTGGAAAGCTAGAGAGTAAGATGCTTTATGTTTGGTTGTGGATCATGTGCTGTTATACGGACCCGCCCGATTTTTCTGACCTTCCGTTTCGGGAAGGAAACTGCAAATGCATGCAGGTGTCGGATTCAATGGAGCCCACCTGACCTGACCTCCTTAGAAAAAGGACCCATACTCGATTAGATTTGGATCCTTTTTTGCTGTTATTTTACGGAAAGGAAGGAGAGTTCGGAAGAGGTCTAGAGAAGTGGATGGATAACTGATAAGACTTTTTCTTTCCATCTTTGACATGTTTGGTTGCTAGTCATATACTCCATACTTAATGCGCGTGACCTATCGAGATAAAATTAGACTAAACTAATAGTACGATAAACTCATTTCATTATGTTAAGTCACCCACTAATTTGTTGCAAAAGAAAACTCCACTAATAAGGAAAAAAAGCGTCAGTGCCCGATTTAGTAAGATTTCGTGAAAGGCGAAGACAAGCGGACGTGCTTTGGTTTTTAACATACATGGCTGGCCGGATAGGTTGATAATGACAAACATGGAGATGCGATCCTCCTGCCCAGTTATGACCTCCCCAGGGCCAGGTCCCCCCCCCCCAGCTCTTATCTTTTTCTTTTTTTATTATTTTCATCCGCATTGGTGGTGTGATTGCCTGTAAAATAGTACTCGGAACCGGATGTATATAGCCTCTCCCCCACGTGTACCTTTTTAAGACCGACTAGTTTCTGTTCATTATAAGCATGAGTTGATCCGTCTCGGTCAAAAGCAAATAGATGAGTTCGTGAGCTACAAGCTGACATTAGGAGAGTGTTCTCTTCTATAGAACCGTCCAAATTTGCAAACAAATCATCGAATCACTACTCACCCTTCGTATATCATCAATCCACATTGGCCACTGCCCGCGTTATCTTATCGATGTCTTTACTCGTGCCATCTGATTAGATTAGTAAGGTAAGGGGTATGTAGGATACCTGCGAAACATCTCTTTCTTTCTTTTTATTTTAATAGAACCTGTTATCTAACCAGTATGGCGTGCATGATCCCTGTCGTTCCTTCATTTATAAGAATATTAGTAGTTGTATGTTTTTATAATTTAAAATCCAATTTGCAGTTCTGTTAAATCTTTTTATTTCTAGTTTATTATATATAATCCGACACCGATCTGATTGGACAATAATGAAACTTGTAGATTTCCATTGGTGAGACGTGCACGACTTGAATTCTTACAAGTATATAAATAAAGCTATTTATTACCTTCTATATGGGTTCATTTATTCATCAGATTGCTCCTTTCTTACAACTGTTTTGTTGGCATGGATAAACTTGCATCCACATGTATGTGCTTAATTCAATGCGATAAGTGGGTTACTAAGAATTTAATATAGCTGAAATTTGATTGCCGTAATCATTGAAAATGTTGTTTATATGAAGTTACCTTACTATGAATTATTACGAATAACTTTTTGAGTATATAAGTTAAGTTATTATGCTTTACTATATTATATAATTTTTATCTAATTAAATTGTACCCATATGTTATTATTTTGAATTTAGAGAAATATTCATGTTTATTTATGAATATAATTAGAAACTTTTAACGTTTGTTGTATATATAAAAACGTAAACACACATCGTGATTATGTAAATCACCGCCGAGCAGAGTAACGTAAATTGGTACAAAAATAGATACTGGAGTCTGTAGATAAGGACTACGAGAAATATTGAAAAAGGAAAAAAAAGAAGAGGAAGACATACATCGGACCGCCACGTGGTGTGCATAAAAAACCTACCTGGCAAATTCAAAGATGAGAAGAGGAGGATGGATTCCGATTCCTGAGTGAAGATTAGATACAAGAGTCCAAAACAATTAATGGTCCGCACAAGCATCCTCCACGTGAAAATGATTGATTGATTCCTGCTCATCTTGCTCCCGAGGCGCAACTATAATTCTGTGCCCTCTCTTCTCGTATCTGTAGATTTTGTGCCATCCTTATGTTTTTTTTAATCGATCGAGTATATCATCTGTAACAAGAGTCGTAATTTTACTCCAAGTTTTAAAACTCAACGTAATCTACTTTGTAGTTAATTGTTGGTTGAGATTTTTAATTTAAGTATTTACTAATTCGATCTATCAAGCTTTTTAAATTAAGTAAATTTAATTTAATCTACCTACTATCTCATCAAGTTAAATAAATACACTAGTAGTTTAATTGATGTGATTCATCTGTTTTCAAATTTGGTGCTCATACCAAATCTTCGTAAAAGGAATATCGAGCTGGTAATTCCAAACGCGACTCCTTCCACACAAGGCTTAAAAACTTAAAGATTCACATGCATTGAGTGCGATCGCAGCTATATAAGATAGAGAAAGTTAACCAATTGAAAAAACCTCAACATAATGTTTTTAAGGGCATATTTGGAATGATACTTCATTAGCTATTAATGTTCTAACATTAATATCTATCTACAAAATCAGACGGATTCATCCATTCATTGATACATACAGTTTTACATTTTCAAAAGCTAAATATGACCGATTTTATTTTGAAAACTTAAATTTAATGAACAATATATACAATTTACACTTGGACTTATACTTTGTAAATATAGATGTTCTCTTTAAGTATCACATAAGTTACAAACTCGTATACATAATCATCAGCAACATAAGTAACCGCTCAGCTCTTCTAAGCAACCAAACTGCTCCGTCATAACTCATAATTGATTCAAGTACACTGATTGAAGACTTTTTCAACATAATATAGATCTTAAGTCGATCTGAAACTCTAATTACACTTATGCGTCTAAAGAGCATTATATCACCTAAAATTAAGAAATATCTTTTGATTAGAAAATTACAATAATAAAAAAAATTGGATCCGACCCTTAAAAAATAAAAAATTATTATCATCTCTAAAATTCTTTATATAATTGTCTAGATTTTTAAACATAGCGTATTGTAGATAAGCAACTATCTCTAATTCTCACTACTTCATATGACCATGTATCTTTTTTATTTTATTTTATCAGTATACAGAAAAATATGTCAAGAATTGACATCATATGCCATGACATATTTATTAAGGGTGACAATTTTTTATCCAACCCAAAAACCCGACCTAAACCCTACCCGTAAATAACAGGTATCGGTTAAGAATATTGACCCATTTGGTTTTTGGGTCGAGTATGGGTTATCTATTAAATTTGTGGGTTAGGTATGGGTTAAAGGTCCTAACCTGACCCGTTTACTTAATTTAATTAAAAATAAATAAATTGATAAATATATAAATATGTTACTTTTATATGTACTAATTCTATAACTATTAGTATAGTAATAAATAAAAGGGAAAATTCACAATATACCCCTTTTTTCTTTCGTAATTCACAATATACACCAGTTGGTTTTCATCATTCAACTTTAAAAATACTTAAATGTTGTCCAAAATTAATGAAACTTTACAAGTACGATGCTAAAGTGTTATATTTTGGTCCAATATCAAATTTGAAGTTTTTTAAGCTCACATGTGACCTACGGGACCCGATGAAAATTGTGACATGTTCATTGGGTCCCACATGTCACATATGAGTTTAAAAAACTTCAAATTTGATATTAGACCAAAATATAAAACTTTAACATCGTCCATGTAAAGTTTATCAATTTTGGACAACATTTAAGCATGTTTAAAGTTGAATTACGAAAACCAACATGAGTATATTATGAATTATGAAAGAAAAAAAGGGGTATATTATGAATTTTCCCTAAATAAAAATACTACCAATTTTTTAGGCGCACACAATTTTTTTTAATCCAGATACATTTCATGGTCATCTATATCCATCATTCACTCTTTGTTTGAAAATTAAAATGATATGTCATTCATTCTTGCTGCCGCACAAACTCCACCGTTCACATCATTTTTCCCGCACAAATAACGGATATGTGTAAAGATTATCGACCCATTTAATAGAATGTTGACATTTGAAAAAAGGCACATAATAATTCAACATAAATGGCCTTTGTGTGCATATTTTTAGGAATGACTGATCATTCTGCAGAAAAACAAGAGTATTTATATTTAAATAGATTAAACGGGTTGAGACTGGGTTCAATGATTTTATATAGATTAGGTATCGGTTGCAAATTTGTAACCCGATTATTTTTGAATCATGTATGGATCAACACATTTCAATCGAATTGGATATGTATAAGCTTCAACCTAGCCTATCAACTCTAATTACCAAATAAATATATTTAATTAGTCCTCGCCTAGATCCAATAAAGATCATATACTTTTAAATCATAAATATTGTCACAAATAATCATATTTGACAAAACATAACAACCATGAAAATACCAAAGCAAATAATTGTGAGACATTAACTATACAAAAAGTAAATTCAGATTGATCTTTACAAAATATTATTTTGTTACCCTTTTTCACAATCTCTTTCAATTAACATATGTTCTTTAAAAACTAAGTTACCTAGTTAAAAAATGCTCTCACACCATCTTTGCTCCACCTTACATTTTTTCTTTTAATTCTTAAGAGTAACTCTTATATTAAATGCCTTAAAGGAGCAAACCACCTAACTTCTTTATAAAAGGAAAAAAATTAAAATACCAAACCATGTAATACTCAGAATATATACTGGGTGAAATTATTGCATATTCATATATTTTATCCAGAATGAGATAAAATTAAAGATCTAAGTATATTATTGGAACATATTAAGCAACAAAAAACCTTAACACTAATGCAGAAGAGGTTTAATACCACGTTTTTTTCTAATAACCCACATTTTATAACCGTGGTATATGCTGGCGTCCAATATTAAAAAATGGCTATAAACGACGGTTATATAACCATCGTTTAAAGTAAGAGAAAAAACCACGGTTGGTTGAAACCATCGTTTAAGACCTTTTCTCCCGCGGGAATTCATTGACTTTATACCACGGTTAAAGTCTGAACCGTGGTGTAAAGTGCCTTTTATATGACGGTTAAATTATAAACCGTGGTATAAAGTTCCTTTTAAATGACGGTTATTCTTAAAACCGTGGTATATAATGTATAAAATTAATGAATAAACCTATAACCGTGGTTTATAGTGTACAAACTTTTTTCAAATCGCCGGCGATTTAGAAGCGCCGCCTTCAATCTGGTAATCTCAGCAGAGCGCAGACACAAGAGAATGAAGAGGTCAGAACATGTATGTTCCTTGTTTGCAAATTAGGGTTGCAAAATAACGAGTGAAGAATGGCGGCGTAGTATGTTCCTTATTCGCCGGTGGGTTGCAAAATTACCGTGAAAGAGAATGATGAGGCGTAGACCATGTTCCTTGTTCGCCGGTTAGGGTTGCAAAAATTATAGCGAGTGGAGATGAGGAAGAGGTGCAGAGCATGTGGTCCTTGTTCACCAGTGTGGGTTGCAAAAATTTACCGTGAAAACAAGAGAATGAGAGATGCCGGAACATGTTCCTTGTTTGCCAATATGGGTTGTGAAATTATCGTGAGGTTGAAGAGATGGTGCATAGCATAGTTCCATGTTCTCAGTGTGGGTTGCAAAAATTACCGGGAGTTGAAGAGAATGAATAAGAGTTGCAGAGCATGTTTGCCAGTGTGGGTTGCAAAATTACCGTGAGAAATATATAAGAGAATAGAGAAAGAGCCGCGTTAATTTGGGCCGAAAATTAAAATTTCCGCTTAGACTATGTACCACGCTTCACCCCGTGGTTTAATATAGTAAGATGTGCAATATAATGACGGTCGCCCAAGGAACCATGGTTTATAATTA
This sequence comes from Limonium bicolor, assembly GCA_023374045.1. Classification (NCBI taxonomy): domain Eukaryota; kingdom Viridiplantae; phylum Streptophyta; class Magnoliopsida; order Caryophyllales; family Plumbaginaceae; genus Limonium; species Limonium bicolor. The sequence goes on along the minus strand of CM041776.1, from coordinate 404,285,039 downwards.
ACCTATATACCACGGTTCTCCAGAAACCATGGTTTATTCACTCCGGCGTGTACTATAAATGACGGTTGCCCCGAGAACCGTGGTTTATAAGTATCCTATATACCACGGTTCTCCAAAAACCGTGGTTTATTCACTCCGACGTGTACTATAAATGACGGTTGCCCTGAAAACCGTGGTTTATAAGTAACCTATATACCAAGGTTCTCCAAAAACCATGGTTTATTCACTCCAGCGTGTACTATAAATGATGGTTGCCCTGAAAACCGTGGTATATAAACTTTAAACCCCAGTTTTTCATTTAACCGTGGTTTAAACGTCGTCATTTAAAATCTTTTTTTCAACTAGTGTAATTTTACAGTGTGTATTTGTTCGCTCCCATAATATTTTATAAAATGTCACCATGATATTGCTACATTCTATTTATCGTCAATTTTATTTCTACCAATATACAATATTTGTTATAGGATTATATTTAAAAAATATTTTTAGTCTATAATAGATAAAAAACTGTTAATATTTTTATTTTAACAATATAATCTAAAGTAACTAATTATTATTTAAACTAACTACAAATATAAAAAAACTGACTGAAAAAACAAACAATCTTTCTGATTTTATCTAAAGTAAGCAGTAAGATTTCAGTAACAAAAGGTAACCAATATCCCATGGATAAAGAATTTGTTTTTTCTTCTTTATTGGGTAAAAATACAAATTCTTGCAAACTACGAGGAAGCATTTCAGTCTTTTTAGAGCAACAGCTGCCTGCTTCTGTCGTTCACCACGTGGCTCCACTTATTCATGATCTTTCCAGGACACAAGTTGGCCAACCAATTATACGTAATCACCTGTACTAAATGCAATATGAAATACTACACCATTTGTTGACTATGTTCGTCCATTTTTGTCTTTTATGAGCAATTAATTAATTCACCCACTTTGCTCACTAATATTTCTGTCCTCATCCCCATTAAGAGAGATTTCAATTTCATACATCGACTATTATCATAGAATCAGGGCTATAGTTATATGCTCCCGATTTCTCTCAAATTCTCTCCCTCTGAAATTCTCTCCTTCTTGTAATAAGAACTACACACTAGTTTATTTCTTATATTAGAGCACTTTGCTGGTAGATTATGTATTTTCACAGAAATAATACTGTAGTATATTGTTCATGGTTTATAAATATTTTCATGATTATTTTTTATTTATGAAACCAAAAAGATATTGTTAAACGACTTGTATTAACTAATGTTTTATTTTTTTATTTAAACATAGTAAACTGTTATAATATTATGATACAACTAAAATCACAATTTAGCATGGTTAACAAAATTAATTGTGGACTGTTAATTTTTTTTACCAAAATAATGTTTATAATTGTTGTGGTAAATAAGATTATGAGCTCATATTCGAGGGTGAAAACTTTTTTGTTCAAATATTTTCATTGTGAAATTTCACCATCAACATTCACATAACTCATAATTCATATATACTTTGATAAGATTTGAAAGTGGGTTGGATGAAATAACCAGATAAATAAGAATATTACCCACTTGAAGGTAAATTTACGAATACAAAGTATTAAGATTATAATTTTTTTTGATTTTGCATAGAAAGTTAGACGACAAATTTGAACAAAATTGAATCACATGTACATTTTTAGCCTAGTCAAATAATGTTGTATTTTTTAACACACATAATATAGCATTTAATCTTATGTTAGATTTTCTCTCTCTTTTTCTTTTGCTAAACATCAATTTTTGAATATTCAACAATAAAAGTTCCACTATTACTTGTATCACGCCATATATTCCTTTTTTCAATTCAATGAATTCACTATAATACAAATGGCCTAAATATAGCCATAGACCTTCACCTGTGCTTTGCGGTCAAACTCCCCTGCCCCTTTTCTTTCTTCAGCACAAGTCGCATTTGTTCTTGGGAGAAACACAGCAACTCACATTTTAGCAAAATTGTTCCCCCTCTATCTATTTACTCCCCTTCTATATAAAGACAAATAGTAAAATTTGTCAGAAGAAGCGAAAGATCTCTTCTCCTTCTCTTTCCTCTCTGCCCCTGATCTTTGGTCGGCTCTACAGCAGCACCAGCTTGCAGAGGAGTGAATTGGGAGTTAAAAAGGAGTTGAACTCTTGTTTTCTCCTCTGCCTTTTGATCGACTCTTCACAGGATTCATTCTTCTTTTGCGTATCCTCCTGCTCCCGCTTTTTCCGTCGGTAAGTGCAAGTGGTGGGCGTGTTTTCCACTTAGGATTGGGATCATGGAAGATCTAACTCCTATTTAATTGTGATTTTTGGTTAATCAAGCTGTTGGTGCTCGCCGCCTAGCTTCTGCTTGCTAGTTTTGTTCGTAGGGGTCAACTCTAGGTAGTGACGACTGACGGAAACTGATATGAAGGAGCAATTTTTTTAATGCGCTTATTCATTTTGGCATGATGTTCAGTTTCTTTTGTGAAAAGGATATCAAACGATCGTAGGTCTTGAAGCTCCGATTTTATTGCTTTTCCCGGCATAGTTTCACTTGGTTTGGTTATTGTTAAGCAAAAGTTTGGATTCCAATTCTTTTAATGACAGCGGTCTGCTCAATTTCTTAATTCCGCGAAGCCTGAGATTTCTTTTTTTAATCATAAGGAAAATTTCCTTTTTTTTATCATGAGGGAATTTCCTTTTTTTTTTATCATGAGGGAATTTCCTTCAGGATAGCTTGAAATGTGATTAAACAGTTTGACTAGTATGATTTAGTTCTGTTCGTAAGATGTAAGTAACTGCAAAGCTAAGTTAGAAAACAAATATGCTAGCTGAGTTGGTTTTTGTCTAAGGGGGTTGCTTTTTCCTGGCGTTGTAGACAGGCATGGATCATCATCATGAGGATTCTAACCATGGAGCAGGTGGAGCTAACGATGTTGAGAACCCTAATGAAGAGGAGAAAGCAATCGGGAGGGCATGGTCTGAAATATCAGAGAAGACCATGTCAATGAGGGAGCCATTGTTGAGAAGGAAGACCAATACCACCTCTCAGATTGCTGTCATTGGTTCAAATGTTTGCCCCATTGAAAGCCTTGACTATGAGTAAGGACTCTAATCTGTGCCGCACTTCTTTTTCCTGTTTGTATGGAGAAGAAAGGAACATAATTAGTTAATTGAAAAAGGGAGGTATGTACTGCCTTATGCAGCAAGCGTTTTCGCTTGTTTGGTTGATGTAGTCAACATCTCTCAGGATATCTTTTTGTTGGGCTGACAATTAGTATGTAGTGCTCAATGCCTACTCTAGCTGTTGGTCACTGCTTAGTGCCAAGGATGTCAATGTTCATATGGTTCGTTCTTCTTCTTTTTTTGCCTGTTTTGCTTAGAGGGTAAAAATGTGAGTTATGGGACCTGAAGGTAAACCAGGAAGAGGAATCAAGAGAAAGAATAGGGGCTGAGGGAGTTGACTAGCATCTACTTGCAGCAACCTCTGCTATTGTCGGTATCCTCCCTTCTGGCTGTGATCGTATCAGTATGCAAGCACCCTATACAACATTGTGCAATTACTGTAGTAGTATGTTCTATCTTAACCCCTACAAGCTAGGTGGACTAAATGCTTACACACTGCAAAAGCAATACATTATCTATACCAGAAAACATCAGTAGATATAGAAAATAAATGGGTATATTGCAGTATGGATCATGTGCATCTGACGTACTAATTGCTAGTGAAGTGCATGGCCGCTCTCATTCAAGAATTCTTTGTGAGGCCCATTGATGCTAGTCTTTTGCCTGATTAAACCCCTTTATTTCCGTTTTCTTATATTTAGCAGCTTTAAACTTCTGTTTGCAATACTTCATTAAAAGCTACACATCAGCTCAATTTATATGGCTATTGTAGGATCATTGAAAATGAACTATTTAAGCAAGATTGGAGGTCAAGAAAGAAGGTTCAGATATTTCAGTACGTATTCCTCAAGTGGGCTCTTGTACTACTCATAGGGCTTAGTACAGGGCTCATAGGCGTCTTCAACAACATTGCGGTTGAGAATCTTGCTGGCTTCAAACTGTTGCTAACGAATAATCTGATGTCAGAGGGAAGGTTAGTATTGCTCTTCTGCTCTTTACGGCATCAATCTAGTTTGTTGCATCACTACACCAATCAGTGATTCATGTGATAATTCCGTTGCTTGTGCAAGGTGCTACTAACAGGGAAACGGAAATGATATGCATTTCACCATTTTGGTGATGTTCTAAAGTGCTTAAGACTGTTCCTAAATAAAGCCACATCCACTTCCACTTGGGTTTGTCCATTGATCCTGGTTGTAGTGGATAACTGACCTATGTATGTTTGTTAATTAACTGTATGGTGTTGATATTTATTTAGTTGCACTTGTGAGCACTCGTGTGCTGAAGCAAGCTCTTTCAGCTCAATTGTTTAGTAGACCCTAGTACAAAAGTAAGTTCTCAATCTTTGGGGAGATCTATCACGAGCAGGATCTATCCATTCAGTCGTTGTCATAACTCTCTTTTCCTTACACTCATTTTTTGAATTGGATATATTGATTTTAAGCTGGTGCTGGATTTAATACACTTTTTCGTGCTATAATGCCAATACATGCTATTGGCAGTTGTTAGCTTATCAAATATATTAGCTTTTGAAGCCTTACCTTTGAAAATACATGCAGATATGTCAAGGCGTTTCTTGCATTTGCAAGCTGCAACTTAGGGTTTGCAGCTGTTGCTGGTGGTCTCTGTGCTTTCTTTGCTCCAGCAGCTGCTGGCTCAGGGATCCCGGAGGTCAAAGCCTATCTCAATGGTGTTGATGCTCCCTCCATACTAGCTCCAAGTACCCTTTTTGTGAAGGTAAGATTGCTAAATAATTAGCAACACAGCTTGATCACTTATCTGTATGCTAAGTTCACTTTTAGAGATGTCAATGGGTAGAAATTGAAGAAGGATCTTAGAGTATGACTAGTGTAGGAGAGACCCGAACCCGCGTTGTAAGCTAGAAGTGGCTGCATATTATCTCTTAGTTTCAGTTATATGCCCAAGGTAACACTGAGGGATCTCGCTACAATCAGAGAAGGAAGATAAGAAAAAATGGAGGTTAGATCTATGTTAATGAGATCGGCTAAGCAACCAAAAAAGTAAAGGTCCTTGCTGGTCTGGAATGATGAAGAGTATCCAGGAGTATGGATTAGCTCTATAGTCAGAGGATGCGAAAACCTTGCTTGTCTCTACAGCCTTGAGGACAAGGATGAAATCAGAGGGTTGCTATTGTTACGAGTAAGGAGGATTTGGTAAACTTGAAGAAGGCAACTGCGGCAAGGGTTTTCAGGCTTCTATCATAGAGTGAAAGAGAAGATCATTGATTGATTAATTGGCAGATAGTTTTGGAAAATATATTTGAGGAACTAATTATGGATTTCAGGATTAAGGAACGTATCTCTCTGTATATTAGTTGACGAAATTTGATAGCAAGAAGAGGATAATGGAGTCAAAGGGAGCATTGAGTACCTTTGCACAGAGTCAACTTCTGGCAGGGCTGAGCACTGTTTGGGGCTGATTTATTCTGCCGGAATTTGTTTTTCTCTGCCATTCATAGGGTGATGGTTTAGAGGAGGCAGTGGAGATGATGTACCGATATAGCTCTGGTGAAGGAACTAAGTTGAGCTAAATGATGTGTACTGGTTTAAGGGCCACAAGTCTTGTCTGAGTAATGTGTTTGAGTTGACTAGTAGCTGGCCTTGTCGTATTATAACCTGCTAGTCAACCTACCAGTTGAAAGCGTGCAGAAATTCATCTTCTCTCTCTTTTTTTGCTTTTAGGCCTCAAGTGTTCACGTAGCACATAATAAGCTTTGGAATTTCAGCTGGCCACGTGTATTTTGCTTCTATTTTGTCCTGGTCTCTACTCAATAGAATTTGGCGTTCCCATTTTTGACCAAATGGATAAAAGATGACTTCTTGTCTGTGGATGCTTTGCTTTTTGTCTGTTGCGGTTAAGTCCTATCCATTTGTGTTACTTTGTCCATCATCTTAATCTACTTTTATTGGCCTCAGATATTTGGCTCTATTTTCGGTGTTGCCGGTGGCTTTGTGGTTGGAAAAGAGGGACCTATGGTACATACAGGTGCCTGTATTGCTAGCCTACTTGGTCAAGGTGGTTCTCGCAAATACCATATGACGTGGAAGTGGCTTAGATTTTTCAAGAATGATAGGGACCGAAGAGATCTTATTACTTGTGGTGCGGCTGCTGGTGTTGCTGCTGCCTTCCGTGCACCAGTTGGGGGTGTGCTTTTTGCTCTTGAAGAAGCAGCTTCTTGGTATCTCCATTTTGTCTGTTTGAAACCTGCTACGCTTTTATTACTGTTTGTATGCTAATGACAACTGTTTGAGCTAATAAAAAGGACTACTACTGTAGAGAATCCTTCTACTTGAAAATTCTTTGTCGTCACCATGCATTCTTATACCTGAAAATGACAATTCACAGGTGGAGAAGTGCTCTCCTTTGGAGGACATTTTTCACCACAGCAGTTGTAGCAATAGTTTTGAGAGGTTTCATGGAATATTGCTCAACTGGTAAATGTGGTTTGTTTGGAGAAGGTGGTTTGATAATGTACGATGTGAGCTCTGCGCTTGCTACTTACAGCACTGCAGACATAGTGGGAGTTATATTACTTGGGATCATCGGCGGCATTTTTGGTTGTATCTATAACTATCTTGTTGATAAGGTTCTCCGTGTTTACGGCATCATAAATGAGTAAGCTTCGCAACTCATACTGTTGGATCCCCATTTGGTTCACATTCTCTTGTAATAGCTATTTAACCTACTTGTTTGCTTGTAAACCGCTGATTTCTTGCGCAGGAAAGGCCCTGCATTCAAAGTTCTACTTGTCATTTTCATAAGCCTATTGACAACTTGTTGTTCCTTTGGCCTTCCCTGGCTGGCTAGTTGCATTCCTTGTCCACCCGACCTATCAGAGAGGTGCCCAACTGTTGGTGAATCAGGCAATTTCAAGATGTTCCAATGCCCACCGGGTCACTATAATGATCTTGCTTCTCTCTTCCTCAATACAAATGATGATGCTATCCGCAATCTATTCAGTACAAGAACGACAAGTGTGTTCCAGATCTCCTCCCTCTTCATCTTCTTCACGGCTATATTTTTCCTTGGCATCATCACGTATGGGATTGCTGTCCCAGCTGGGCTTTTCATCCCTGTGATCTTAGCTGGAGCTGGTTATGGACGACTTGTGGGAAGACTCTTGGACCCTTTATCTGATCTTGACACTGGACTCTTTGCTCTCCTCGGTGCTGCCTCATTCTTGGGCGGGACCATGCGTATGACTGTGTCACTTTGTGTTATTCTCCTGGAGCTAACAAATGATCTGTATTTGCTCCCTCTCGTCATGTTGGTTCTTCTCATCTCAAAAACCGTGGCTGATTGCTTCAACAAGGGTGTATATGACCAAATAGTACATCTGAAGGGCTTACCCTACATGGAGGCTCATGCTGAGCCTTATATGAGGCACTTGGTTGCTGGTGATGTTGTCTCAGGCCCATTGGTCACTTTTACTGGTGTGGAGAAAGTAGGCAACATAGTTCACGCTCTGAGGACAACTGGACACAACGGGTTCCCAATTATTGACATGCCGCCATTCTCTGAAGCAGCGGAGCTTTGCGGGTTGGTTCTGAGATCACATTTGGTTGTTTTGCTCAAAGCGAAATATTTTACTAAGGAGAGGGTGTTATCAGGAAGAGGCATCTTGCAAAAGTTTATCCCTTCAGATTTTGCCAAGCCTGGGTCTGGTAAGGGGATGACAATTGATGATTTGGATTTTGAGGATGAAGAGATGGAGATGTTTGTTGATCTGCATCCGATAACTAATGCGTCCCCGTATACTGTGGTCGAGACTATGTCACTGGCCAAAGCTGCAATATTATTCAGGCAACTCGGACTGAGACACATGTGTGTAGTGCCGAAGAGCCAAGAGGTAAGGTTCTTTCATTTCAGTGTTTTGAGTGTAGTAGATATTGTACAAAATCTATACAAGATAATACCATTGACAACATAACAATCTTGCTTGTTTCATTTAACAAAATGCAGAGACCCCCCATTGTTGGTATATTGACAAGGCACGATTTCATGCCGGAGCACATACTCGGTCTTCACCCGCATGTTAAACGTCATAAGTAGATGAAAGAAACCTGTGAAATCGCCTGCTGATGGGCTCAAGCTATCCTCTTATCCCCTTTTAAATTTTGTATATCAAACTCATAGCATATGGATGCAACAATGCGAGCCACAAAACATCAATGATGTTGCTACCTTCATTGTCCACGTGACGATACAGAGGAGGCAATTTGTACAAATTTTCCTGTTCTGAGGATGGATACCATTGGAAATGATGGTCTAGAGATCATTTATTCGACGGTAGAACCAAACAGTCATTATAAAAGGAGCATTTCTATTATGAATTGAGTGAATGCAGTAGGAAGATATTCTTGTTGTTGGCTACGCATTTTCAGGTGCTTGCCCGACACCGAAAGCCAAGCTAGTGGAATGAATAAGGAAAATGAATCACTTTGTATCACTACAGCCAGCGCAGACTTTATGAAGTTCTCTCTGTTAATAGATTATAATATATTATATTGCTTACTTAATTCCTAAGTACTGCCAGCTGGATTTTGGCGTGTATATGTTTTGTTTGTTTACCAGACAATGTAAACAAGTCAGTGTATTATTTCTGGATGGTGTGCTTGTCTCGTCGAGAGATCTGAATTGGCAGGTGAGTATGTAGATAACTCTAGATAACTATTTTTGTTACTTGCTAAATATATTCAGTTTAAGCTGCGAAATTACTAAAAGGGGAATAAGCTTATTTAAACAGTTCGGTGGTTTCAAGACACATGTCAAAAATCTATTAGAGAAATAAAAAAATAAAGAGTAAATAGTATCCTTGGACGGGTGCATTTCTCCTTTCTCCCTTTGTGAGTGTGGCCATAGGAGTGAGGAACAACATTTTTTTTCAAAATATTATAACATATAAATATAAGTGTAAAAATAAAGAAAATTATACCATTGTTAACCACAATTCGTGTTCTTCAAATAAGATACATCATGGATATGTTTCGGTAACCTAAAAGTTTATATTTTTAAAATGAGTATATATTATGTATTTTTTAAGTGAATCTTATTATTAACAAAATGAATCTTCTTTAATAAAATGAACCTTATTCATTAACAAATGAATCTTCTTTAAGTTTTATTTTTCTTAAAATTACAATTCACTTTTAGAAAAACAAAGGATTCACTATTTAAAGTGAAAGATTCACTTTTCTTAAATATAAGATTCATTTTTCTTAAACATTAATTAACTTTCTTCAACGAAATATTCACTTTTAAATAAATGAAAGGTTCAATACAACAGGATCCTGACGGATATGGAGATGTCGAAAGACAAGATGACTCACGAAGACTACTACCGCATGTTTGGAACAATACGTGGATGAGCCAGTCACAAATGCTTAGTGATCCTTCAAGAGGAACTTGAGTGAGGCAAGGTATTGAAGACAGACGAGCAGTAGTGTGAATGTGCATTACTTTATACTCATGGACTCCCTTGGGCACACTTCTTATACAATGCGCCGGAAAGGAATGACAAACTCACACTAGATGACATTCACGACTTGTGAAAGACGTTGGACTAGGATGTGAGGAAGCAAGTGAAGGAAGATACCCTAACACAAACATGACAAGAACAAAGAGCTATGGAAGGCATTAACCGATGAAGTTCTTCGATTGGACGACCCTGTGATTCTCCAGCATTGTGTTAGGGTCGTGTAGTCAGTAATTCACCCTGGTTCATTGTTCGATCTTAATGAGCCACTTGTACAAGCTCCACATGGGCGACCGAGGCAACATAGTTCATCCACACGGAAGTCAAAATTTTTATAATGTTCTTTTTTCACTTTAATAATATTATAATACTTTATTTAATATTTTGCATCATCATTATCGGGTTCAAATCAACGCATGAGCGGATGAAGAATAATACCAAAATGAGGAAATTTGGTGCCCATGAGAAGTCGGCTACATTGAAGAACTCAGCTCCACCGAAGAAGTCAGCCTAGGCACCTTGGCATGATATGAATGACGGATTCCCAATATTTCATCTATTTCATACCACAGTTCATGAGCAATTTACATGTTACAAAAACGTGTCTACTGACGACAATTGTGGTTTTAGAGTGATTGCATATTGGTGGCATCATTCAGAAGATGAATGGAGAGCAGTACGCGCCTCCATATATGAGAAGCCAACTCTTCGGGATAGGGAAATTCGGTGGGCAGAGAGACAAGGTGGTCTCTCCGGTGATAGAGAGAGGCAGATACGGTCTTATGGACACATGATGGATTTGCACCGAAGAACAAATGTTTATGCACCACAATTATTCCAGTCGTATGCCTCAGATACAACCTTGTTATCATATATATTGATGTTGGGACCGGCAGCAGATACACATGCCTTCCATTCAGAGATAACAATGGACAAAGCATAAAATCATCAACGTGTGCAGGTAATTTTTTGACACAATTACTCAGCTGCTCTTCTCGTCTCATAGAGAGAGTGTGGTTTGGGATCCGGGCAAGCTCCCATTGGTTGAACTTGTGTTGTATGTGGATTGTCTTGGTGTGGTGGGTGAATTTATGGATTGTCTTGATACTGGTTTATGTATTGAACATTGTTACCATATCTGGTTGTGAAGTGTGAAAAGATGTTAGCAACTGTAAGCCATATCTTTCATATACACAGTTCGTATATGTTGTCTCCTGATGCTAGTGTTACTCAGCTTTGTTGAGGGTTGCTTTCTTTGTGTTTTCTTAATGTGGTGCTGAACAAGTGAACGATCAAGATTGAGAGCATGGGCTTGGGGAGTGGTTATCTAGTATCTTAGATGTTAGATTCATTAGGGATTAATACTTTTATTGATTTAGAACATAAGTTTGGTTTACATATAATTTTAGTTTGGTTTGCTTTGGATTAATATGTTGAGAACAGATTGATTAGATCCTAAGATAGTCACAGTTAATTCCTTTTATAAGGGACATTTATCCTTGGATAAGATTGTTAATAAGACGGTATTCCTTAACTTCTAGCCTTAGTGTTCTTTTGAGCGTGGAAGTAACACCCTAGTTAATAATGTCTTCCATTGTCATAATTGGAACTTAAATTTAGGGGTGTTACACAGACGGTCGGTTTGCATGGTTCTTGGACCGTCTCTCCACCATTTGCTCCGAGCAGATCATGTGACCTTCTTCTTCTTGAGTGCTCTAGTAGTAGAATCTGTCAATATTTGTTTGTCATTTCGGTTCATCTATAGAAAAAAAAGAGAATAAAGCAGCGAGTTACATCAACAAGTTACAAAAAAAGGTTTGTTTTCATTGTCCAAACCGGACGCCTTACCCTATGGTCCGCAATGGACCAAGCCTAATCGGACAAATGGAACATGTGCACGAAACGGATTAGTCAGCAACTGGTCCCGAACAGACCATAAAAAATGAACATATCCATTGGCTAGACCTGCATGGACGAAAAGAAAAAGGACCGCACACTACGTCGCATGTAGCGAACGACAAAAAAATAGATGACGTAGTGCGCGGTCCTTATCTCTTTTCGGCCGCGCAGGTCTATTCAATGGAACCATCCGTTTTTTATGGTCCGTTCCAGACGGATCATCAGCCAAGCCATGACCCAGCCTTTTTTAAGTCTGATTTAAGTTTTGTTTGATCTGAATCATTGCTAAAACTATTCCTAAGCATACAATAACATAAAACAATCAAGTAGCACTGGAAAATGTTACCGTACACGTTGAAAATGGAACCCGACCAAAGGAGAGCTTTTGTGAGGTTTTAGAATGGATAGCTTTCACGTGAAGTTGGAAATGAGAGTGTGGAGCGAGAGAGAGCGTATGAGGGGTATATATACGCGAAAATTGATTTTTTTTGCGATTGCGAACTCGAATACTGACTATATGTTGGTGACAGTAATTCTAAAAAATTGACTATATTTTCATGAGAACGACTCTGGAAACCTAAAAGCTGATTGAAAACCAAGCGAATTTAAAAATCTCAATATCCATCTTCAGTAATTCCCCTCACAATCCTAGGGAAAGGTATTCCATTTTCTCATCTTTTCGGTTTCATCCTCAACTTAAACAAATATTAATATAGATGCTATATAGTTTATATAAATAAAAATAAAAATAAATAAATTATATAAATATATTACTTATAATCTAATATATTTTTATAAATATATATAAAATATATATAAATATTAATATATATTTTTCATCGGATAAATAATAATATGTATACTATTTAATTTATATAAATATTAATACATATTGTTTATAATTTACATAAATAATATGTATACGATATAATTTATATAAATGTTAATATTATTTTAAAAAATAATATCAATATATCTTATTTTTCAAAATTTCAAAATTTTAATATTATTTTAAATTACTTTATAAATATTAGTATATATTTTTAAAAAATCAATGTAATATTATATATAAGCTATATAACTCATATAAATATATTTATATATGTTATATAAATATTAATATATTATAATTTGTTTAAATATATTATTATATATACTATATAATTTTTATACATATAAATAGAAATTATATACTATATAATTTATATAAATATTACATAATATAAATAAATTTAAACAAATACTATATAAAAATTAAATATAGTATATATTAAATTTTTAGACCCCTTGACTACCACCTTTGAACATCCGGTGACAAACAAAGTTAACCACCAATATTCGCCCTACTCTTATTGTCCCCCCCCCTTTCATTACATTTGAGACGAACAAATCCGACTGCTTACGACCACTAAGGGCCGACAACTATACCACTAGTTAGAGTTGATCAAATACAACCAGGCTCGTTGACCCAATCCGGCCTGAAAAAAGCCTGAAAAATCGGGCAAGCATGGACAAAAACCAGACAAAACATAAAAAGAGTTGGGCCCCTTAGAATTTTGAGCCCGTAAAAAGCCTAACCTGACCTAAATTTTAAGTTATATATATATATAATTTATATTAATTATAAAAAATATTTAAAATTTTAGTAAAAATTATTAATCATTTAAAATTTTATTAATTATATATAAAATAAAATAAATAAACAAGGTGAGGGCGAGCCAGGTACTGGCGAGGAGAAACCTCGGCATGGCCTGACCCGAAAACTTTAAAAACTTAGCCTGGACATTAAAAATAGGCTTGACGAGCCTAAAAATTTTCCTGACCGAGCCCGTGCTAACAGAGAAATTGTTAGGATAAACTATACAAAAGAACAAAATAATAAACTAATCCTACAACTCTACTACGGGTAGCAAAATAAAACCCGGTCGGAGTAGTGTGAACATATTACGACCGAGAGTATCGTACCCAAGGGACTTATAGAAAATAGTCCTAATCCGGTAATAACCTATTCTAAAGCAAGGGGGGAATTTGAATGTAATTCTAAACTAATTAAAACTAACTAAAATGTGGTAATTACAATGAAATTATTCTTGATCTAGGGAGTAAAACCATCTAAGTATCAACATGATCTCGAAACATAACACAAGCCTTCGAATTAACCAACAACTGAACACGCCGGGTGTCCTGCCGGATACCACTTGCACGGCATATTCAAAGACATTGAATATGCCGGACATTGGCCACCCGGCAGTGCATCCGGCATAGCCATAATGCATATTCTTTCTCCAGTTTCCGAGTAGAAAACAGAAGACTCACTACCTATTAACAATCCGAGCATATATCATGCCACGAAATGAACAAGGAAATGGGGGAAGATGGATTAATTCTCACTCTTACTACTAACTCTTAATTCATAAGAAGAGAGTAGGAAGACCATTAAGAGAGTCTAACCTATCTTACTTGGGACTTGTCTTCCACAAGTAAGAATTGCATGAAGAGAAAAAGAGATCAACCTATTCTCTTTCAATAAGAACCTTACTCAAAATAAACTTGAAATTATATTAAAAAGAACACATTGTTTTACAAGAAGGAATTCATCCCTAACCAAGAACTAACAAGGATTTCTACTTCACCATCCACTCAAATAAAGAAGAAATACATAAGGGAGAAGGAGATTGGTATAGCCTTAACCCTGACAAGATCTTCTCTTCTTCTCGTGGATGGATCCGTAGAAATGCCTTGGACACCAACACTTGGAATGTGGGCGGAAATGGAGTAATGAATGGAGTATAATATGGTGTTGAAGTGTGTTGAATTGTAGCCTTCCTCGGCCTATTTATAGGCATCAAAGTGACTCTTGCCGGGCGTCGTGCCGGGTCCCCAATAGCCGGCACACGTGTTAAATGCGCCCAACTGCTAACGGTCGAAACCGTCGATGTCCGTGCGAAACAGTGTATATGCCGGGCAGGAGCTACCCGGCATCACATCCGGCAGCGGTTGGAAAACACGTGGATCACATGTGCTGTCGTATGGTCAATCGAGGTGATTTTACACTTATGTCGGATAACATTTACCCGGCATAACATCCGGCAAGGCTTCTTTCTGTTCTGTACTTATGCCGTGTAGAAACTACCCGGCATGGAGTCCGGCTTCAACTAACTTTTGCCTAGAAAATCATTCCTTGCACAGAAAACTCATAAAAACATAAGATTGCACAAATATTATACTTTAACATATAATAAGCATAAATAACATAAATATAACTTTATTTAGATAAATATAATACTAAATCTAGTGCATAAAATATGATAAGTCTACGGCTTATCAAGGCCCTACACTTACCTTTTGCTAGTCCTCGAGCAAAACAAGATTAGAAAGGACTAATTACTTATGCACAAAACAGATAAACTTTAGAATGAAATGTAGATAAATATTCTCAACTCTATGACTCTAATTCATAAGTATCACTTAATCATCCTTATCCATCAAAACATACTAATGGGTATAAAATAAAGACTTTCAAAATCGATCAAAAACTTTTGGGCTATTTTGCATAAGGGATTTGTAATCTCTCCTTTTTCCGGTTTCCATCATTCAGCTCTATTTTTCAAGAGTTTCTGAATGTGGCCAAGACTCTCATCAATGGTTTTTATGAATCAGCCCTATTTTGCAAGGGTTTCTGAATCAACCATGATTTTTTCATTGAAGAACGGGGAATTTAGGAGAAAAATAAAAGGAAAAAAACTCTCGTTTCTTGCTTTTATTCTGAGGCACTTTTGCAACCTCAAGGAATATAATGCTTTTCCTTTGGAAGAAGATTTTTTTCTTTCTTTTTTTTTTTCTTCTTCTTTCTTTTGCACAAAAACCCTTTTTAAGATTTTCACCCAAAAGATTTTTCACAATTTGAAAAGAAAAGAAATAAATACCCAGAAATACATAAAGGAAAGAATTAGGAGAAAGATCATATACTCATGTTAATAAAGAGAATCAAAAAGTTAAAAACAGGAATCTACAAGTCATTAGAAAGCTTACCTTTTGAGAGAACAAGCTTTATTCATTCCGAATCTCATCTTAATCAAAAACATGCAAAAAGTTTAGTAAAACATCGATAAAACTCACAACTTATGCATATTAATAAAAACTTATTTTTTTTAAGGGGGGTCCCTGCCCTACACTTGGCAGGAACACTGTCCCCAGTGTTTCAAAAGAAAAAGAAAATAAATAAAGAAAGACTTTAATAAAGAAAATTAAAAGTAATTAAGAAGAAAATGACTCCCCTGTGGTGCAAGAAGACTAGACGCGTGGGGATGCCCTACACTTAGCCTTTGGCAATTCGGCAGAGGTATTACCTATCTCGCATACTCCCGTTGATCATGTTTGGCGTTGGAGATGGGAGTTGACCAGGCGGTCATAGTTTGAGCAAAAAGTTGCTGCATTAACAACGTCATTGACTTATGCTCTATGCGAATGGTTGATGTCTCTGCCCGTTCTGCTTCCTCAGGTGGTATAAAATCTGGCATTTTGGAGCACTGGGCGTGTAGTCACGAACTTTTCCACATTCGCCTGCTGAGGAAGAGAATGCGTGCCATTCGCCTTTAGTATTGGCTTCCATTGTGTAGGGAGTGCGTTTGTTGGTTTCATCGATGTCCTCTTTGTCTCATGATTGCAGACACACAAATCTTCATGAAGATTATGCAATCGGAGATGCATTCACCTATTTAACTCAGGAGGAGCAACACAAAAACACTATAATATTTTGTAAATAAAAATTCTAAGATAATTACATAATTATAGTTACGAAAAAAAAAAAAAATTGGTTGTGCCGGACCCGGCGCCGGGTGTATGGCACCCGGCATTGGACTTCCTCCAATACTGCCGGGTTGAAGTTACCCAGTAGACCACCCGGCGCGTTCAAACTTGAAAAAAATAAAAAATAAAAAAAAAGGGAAAGGGAAAGGGAAGTTAACATAAAAGATCAATGGAAAAGAATATTTATAGACAAATCAAAGATTCAAAAAAATAATAATAATAATGCGAAGTAAAATTTGAAGTTTGGTTATGCCGGGTAGTACGCCGGGTAAACGCCATCCGGCGTAGGACTTCCTCCAAGATGCCGGATGTAGAACACCCGGCAGTGTACCCGGCACATTCAACCAAAAAAATAAAATTAACAAATTAAATTAAAGAATCAAAGAATCAAAGGATAAAGAATAAAGAATAGGGCGTTTTACCGAATTTAGGACTTGGACTAATTCCAAGTCCCCGGCAACGGCGCCAATTTGCTAACAGAGAAATTGTTAGGATAAACTATATACAAAAGAACAAAATAATAAACTAATCCTACAACTCTACTACGGGTAGCAAAATAAAACCCGGTCGGAGTATAGTGTGAACATATTACGACCGAGAGTATCGTACCCAAGGGACTTATAGAAAATTAGTCCTAATCCGGTAATAACCTATTCTAAAGCAAGGGGGGAATTTGAATGTAATTCTAAACTAATTAAAACTAACTAAACTATGTGGTAATTACAATGAAATTATTCTTGATCTAGGGAGTAAAACCATCTAAGTATCAACATGATCTCGAAACATAACACAAGCCTTCGAATTAACCAACAACTGAACACGCCGGGTGTCCTGCCGGATACCACTTGCACGGCATATTCAAAGACATTGAATATGCCGGACATTGGCCACCCGGCAGTGCATCCGGCATAGCCATAATGCATATTCTTTCTCCAGTTTCCGAGTAGAAAACAGAAGACTCACTACCTATTAACAATCCGAGCATATATCATGCCACGAAATGAACAAGGAAATGGGGGAAGATGGATTAATTCTCACTCTTACTACTAACTCTTAATTCATAAGAAGAGAGTAGGAAGACCATTAAGAGAGTCTAACCTATCTTACTTGGGACTTGTCTTCCACAAGTAAGAATTGCATGAAGAGAAAAAGAGATCAACCTATTCTCTTTCAATAAGAACCTTACTCAAAATAAACTTGAAATTATATTAAAAGAACACATTGTTTTACAAGAAGGAATTCATCCCTAACCAAGAACTAACAAGGATTTCTACTTCACCATCCACTCAAATAAAGAAGAAATACATAAGGGAGAAGGAGATTGGTATAGCCTTAACCCTGACAAGATCTTCTCTTCTTCTCGTGGATGGATCCGTAGAAATGCCTTGGACACCAACACTTGGAATGTGGGCGGAAATGGAGTAATGAATGGAGTATAATATGGTGTTGAAGTGTGTTGAATTGTAGCCTTCCTCGGCCTATTTATAGGCATCAAAGTGACTCTTGCCGGGCGTCGTGCCGGGTCCCCAATAGCCGGCACACGTGTTAAATGCGCCCAACTGCTAACGGTCGAAACCGTCGATGTCCGTGCGAAACAGTGTATATGCCGGGCAGGAGCTACCCGGCATCACATCCGGCAGCGGTTGGAAAACACGTGGATCACATGTGCTGTCGTATGGTCAATCGAGGCGATTTTACACTTATGCCGGATAACATTTACCCGGCATAACATCCGGCAAGGCTTCTTTCTGTTCTGTACTTATGCCGTGTAGAAACTACCCGGCATGGAGTCCGGCTTCAACTAACTTTTGCCTAGAAAATCATTCCTTGCACAGAAAACTCATAAAAACATAAGATTGCACAAATATTATACTTTAACATATAATAAGCATAAATAACATAAATATAACTTTATTTAGATAAATATAATACTAAATCTAGTGCATAAAATATGATAAGTCTACGGCTTATCAGCCCGCCAGTCTGTTTGATCACCTCTACCACCAGTTGATAGTAGAAAATAATTTCAAAACCAAACAACAACAAAATAATCTATTACAATTCTATTCCGTTTTTGAGTTAGATCCAAACAGACTTTTGAATTCAGGGGAACATATTTCATTTCCTTTTGCATTCTATATTCTAATTTGATTATGTTTCCTCTTAACGTCCTCTTAAGTTATTGTGTGATCTTGAAGCCTCCAGGCGCAATGATACCAAAACATGTTTGCGGGTCATGTTGGCTAAACCCAAACCCAACCCGTTTATTAAACGGGTTGACCCGACCCAACCCAATTAATTAATCTTGTCCAAATATGAAATCCAAACCCAACCCAATTATTAAACAGGTTGATTTGTTTATTAAACATGTTGACCCATCCATCCCAATTAATTAATAGTGTCCAAATTTGAAACTCAAATCTACATATATTAAACTTAAACCTAACCTGTTTAGTTATATATAAGAAATTAATTTGACTAATTAACATTAGTTTTATCATTCTATGATATTATTAGCTTTACTTTAAATTAAAATACTTAACTTTTAATATTTCTTAACCTTTTGGCGATCAGATACTATAACCCATCGTTGCCTTGTATCCCAATCAGCTATCTTTTTAAAGTGGCTGAAGAAGTACCACCAAGTATTTGTAGTTTCGCTTAGGACCACAACATATGCTAGAGGGAAGATGCCATTGTTTACGTCAATGGCGATTGTTGTCATTAGTACACATCTATATGGGCCTTTTAGGTGACAACCATCTACTCCGATGAAAGGCCTACAACCATTGAGAAATCCTTCCATTTGAGCACGAAAACATACAAACAATCTTGAGAAGGTGGGGGTAGAAGTCATGTACTCTTGATATTGTATGTCAATAATAGACCCAGGGTTTCTATCATGAGAAACTTTGCAGTACATAGGCAGCTTAGCATATGATTCGTCATGGTTCCCCTCAATCAAGTTCAAGGCCACTTTGCTTGCCCGATAGCATTTGATGTAACTGACATCAACACTGATCTGTCTCATTATCTTCATGATGTTAATTGGAGCTAGCTTCCTGTTAGCTCTAATGTCTGGAAGTGTTTTTTTTTTGTGATCCATGGGATTGTGGCATTTGGATTCTTGGATATTCTCATACAATTGTACTCCCCTCTGAGAGTCTTGATCATAAAGGTAGTTCTGTCAGAAAGAAGAGATGCATGCAGCCTCCAAGGACATAAGTCAGTGTTGTTGCATCTCACTGTGTACTTCTCGGGATCATTACTCAGCCTATGTAAATTAATACCCTCCTGACAAGCATAGTCCTTAATCACATCCATGAACACCCTTTTGATTTCAAACATCTGGTACGGCCTAAACACAACCTTTCCATCAGGCTGGTATTCAAAGTAAGTCTCATTCCTCAGGTATTGTGGTTCTTTAACTGCACATTCCTCTTCATCTGCAGAGTAGTACCCACTATCAGTTACTGCATCTACTTGCTCCAAGTTGTCATCATCATCATCATGCTCATCATCATCTGAAACACTAGTACCGGTTCCCATCACATTAGCGTTTCGCCAAATCCAAACACAGCCAAATAACTAGGAAGAAGTAAGATGGTGGTAGTGGGCCTCCAGAATGTACGTGGCATGGGTCCAAACAGAAGCAAAAAAAGGTCAGGGAAATTGTGAGATCGCAGAGGATATTAATATTGGGGATTGTAGAGACTCAACAGAACAGATCGGTAGCATCCATAGTCCAAAAAATTTGAGGGAAGAAGAAAAGCAGTCTTGCGTGGGATGAAGTCCCAAGCCATGGTAGATCTGGAGGGATTATTGTCTTGTGGGATGAAGAAGAGATAAAGATGCGAAGTACTATGAAAGGGGCATGGTGGCTTGTTGTGACATTGTTTTGCAGATGATTGCCTCCTCAGTGAAAGCAGCACCGTAGAGCTACTAGCCCTCAAGATCTTCCAGATCGAGTACCGCTGCACATAGACTTCTACTTTCACATACGACTCTCGATCGAGGCTTGACACGTAAGGACACAGAACCTGTCAGCTCCGAGTTTCATGGAAACGTAAAGACTCACATTATGAAGATCATGGAGGAGCATCACCGCTCCAAAACTTGCGCAACTAAACTAAGCATCACTTCACGATTGGCATTCGATAACTTAGCATTTCTCTAGCTTATATATAAAGCACGCATTTGTAAAAGAGACTGTATGCATCCGGGTTTTAGTTTTAGAAGAGAGAAAAGTTGTTTGAGATATATTTTTGAGAGATCTTAGTGTGACTTAGTCACTTCAGCTTAGGTATCTATTACCTATAGAGCACACAAAACACTCCCTTTACTCCTTATTTCGTATTGATCTACTTCTAGAGTAGAGCGAGTGTTGGATGAGACAAAATACCTCTGTCGAATCCCAAGATAGGAAGCTAGGTTGTAATTCACATTGAATTTCAATATTATCAAAATCTTGTCTTGTTAAGTTTCATACAAAAGCTTCCGCGTTACTTTTCTTGGCAAATACTTGTCTCCAAGAAGAGTTGGTTTGAGACTAACACCTCAGACCTACTCGGTCAGCACCCTGATCCTATCAAGTGGTATTAGAGCCTGCGTTGGTTGACAAATCTCTTGAAATGGCAGAAATTTCAAACTCCAACAACAATAACAGGATGCAAGTGGAAAATTCAAAGTTTACTTCCACAAACTACAACATGTGGAAAAATGAGATGGATTTTCACCTCCAGTCGCTCAACCAACAACTTTGGACTGTGGTAACCAAAGGTAATTTTCCAGTACCTGAAGGGAAAGATGCAAGCTCTTACACTGCTGAAGAGCGAAGGTGCGTTGAGCTAAATGCCCAAGCCATACGAGTAATCTACACCAGTCTTTCTCCACCCAAAAGACGAAGAGTATACCAACAAAGTGGCAAAAGACATTTGGGATCACCTTCGAGCTATTCACGAAGGCAACACCGAACTTTGAAAGTCAAAGATACAAGAGCTGAAGATGGACTACCAGAACTTCATAGGAAAACCGGGAGAATCTCTCAATGACATGCTTGCCAGATTTACTGAGCTTACTACTACCGAGGAAGAACTTCAGATTGGAGAATAAAATGAAAACATCAACAAGAAGTTCCTGGATAGCCTGGGGGAAGAATGGGCTGAAAGTGTTATATCGACAAAAGCGTCTAAAAGCTTAGAAAACTGGACTTTGACCGATCTACGGTCTTACTTACAGTCCATCAACAAATATAAGATGAATGTCAAAAAAAAGGTAATACTTCTCTTTCCAATCACACCGTGTCTTATTCTAACGTTAATCAAGCTTTGCAGGTGAAAACTCTTAACCAAACACCAGTTCTGCAGCATGACTCGTTCCACTACGAGACTACTCCTACCAATCGGGACCTAATTCAACAACTTCGTGATACTCTAATCGATGGCATAATTGAAGAAGGCTCAATAAACACCTTTGAGGTAATGGCCATGCTGGTCAAAATTTTTAAAAGATTTATGCGCGATCGATCAGACAAGAATGGTCCAAACAGGTTTGGTCAAAATCAAAATCGCCCATATCAATCATACAATCGAAATCAGCAAGGGAACACAGGAACAAGAGAGTGAGTATGCTTTAAGTGCTTAAAAGCAGGTCACTATGCCAACAACTGTCCACTGAAGAAGAAAGACGACCGAGAACAATCATCACTGGTGGCTAATGCAGCATGGGGTGACTCCGATTCAAAAGAACCAGAGACTGGGACGTCTGGACTGATCTGTATCATGGCTCACAAGAATCAAGTACGTAAGACTCCCTCTCTAGAGGTCATCTCAAATTTCTCAGAATTATGCACTGTTCCCTTTTTAGATCTATCTACCTACTTCGTAGTTCCAAATCATCCTGAATTCGATCTAACAGAAGAGCAAGAGAGGATAGCATTACTTTATGAGGAAATACATGTGTTGAAAGGTCATGTCACTAACGACCGTCTCAAACTCAAAAAATCTGAGCAAAATGTCGATAAACTCGAAAGAGGGTTACGAGACGCAACACAATCGCCAGTTTGTTGGATGATCAAATCATGTCCTTACAGAAAAATCTTAAAGAAAAGGATCGTTCTAAGCTCCCTCAGAAATATTTCAAACCTATTACCTTTGTCGTGAGGTTGCTGCTATGAAAAAACCAAAAATCTTTGATAACAAACTCCGTGAATCAAATGAAAGACAAGTCAAACTCGAGAAGAAAATCGACTCCTTGTCCATTGCTCTTAAAAGGGCACAGATGGACTCGGTCTCATCATCGAGTCCCCCTCACTTGATGAAAAACAAGGGTAAGGTAAACTTGGTCAAGATGGCTTCAAAACCCAACGATCTCCGGTGGAGAAAACTTCAAAAAGAAAAATGTGAAAACAAGTTTCGTTGGCAAAAGAAATATGTTCACCTCCCTTCTTTATTGATTTGTGGATATTGCGAATACGACGGACATACTCACTCTTCATGTCACAAGATTGGTCGTGATTTATCCTTTAACATGCAGCGTATAGATATTCTGTCTAAAGCTCGACGCAAGAGCAACTTTTATTCATCAAAGAGGGAACCCAAGTTTGTCTGGGTTCCCAAGACTAATCAATAATTGTTTTACAGGGAGAGAAAGCCGTGGATAATGACTCTTGGTTTCTGGATAGTGGATGCTCATGACATATGACAGGAGACCCTGACAAGTTCACGAATCTCTCTCAACACTATGAGGGAAAAGTCACTTTCGGCGACAATGCTCATGGAGAAATCATTGGTATTGGAATCGTTGGTACTCCCTCCTTGTTCATAATAGAAACTGTAAATTTAGTAGATGGTATAGGACACAGTCTTCTAAGCATCTCTCAAATTTGTGATCTCTCTAACATTGTTCTCTTTTCAGCATCAGACTGTAAAATCTTTGATGAACAAACAGGTCTTCTGAAAGCTACCGGAATAAGGGTAGATAACCTTTACAAGCCATCTCTTAAAAAACCTAACCTAGATGGAACTCTTTGTCTTCGCGTACAGGATAAAAATCAGTCCTTATGGCACTCCCGAATGGGTCATGCTCATGGCAAGTTGCTAAACAAAATAAAAAAAATGGTAATCTAGTCGTTGGACTTCCCAAGATCAATTCAGACAGACTCACTCTGTTCTGCCTGCGTTCAAGGTAAACATACCAGGGCAAGCTTTCCAAGAAAACCTGAAATGTTTACCATGTCTCCATTAGATCTGTTACATATGGATCTATGTGGACCTATGCGATTTCAAAGCAAAAACGGTAAGATTTGTCCTAGTCATTGTTGATGACTACTCGCGCTGGACATGGGTATTATTTCTTTGCACCAAGTCTGAAACATTCTTTGAGTTTGAAACCTTGTTTCACATGATTACTAACAAACTGTCTACCTCAGTTAAAACATTGTGTTATGACAATGGCACTGAGTTTTGCAATGCAGTTTTTTGAGTTTTGCAAGACAAAAGGGATAGCACATCCGGCATCAGCCGCTCGTACTCCACAGCAAAATGGAGTAGTTGAACGGAAAAATCGCACTCTTGTAGAAATGGCGAGAACCATGCTCAAGCAGAAGGAATCACAACAAACTGGATGATCAAGGAAACATCTCTCGTAATAAAGCTCGACTTGTGGTACAAGGATATGCTCAAGCAGAAGGAATCGACTATGACGAAACGTATGCTCCAGTTGCTCGAATTGAAGCCATTCGAATACTTGTGACATATGCTGCTCATCGAGATATGAAGTTATATCAAATGGATGTCAAGACTGCGTTCTTGCACGGATACATCGACAAGGATGTTTACGTTGCTCAACCTCTAGGATTCGAAGATCCGATTCACCCAGAATACGTCTACAAGTTAGACAAAGCACTATATGGACTGAAACAGGCTCCAAGAGCATGGTATGAACGTCTCTCATCATATTTACTGTCTCATGGATTTGTACGAGGTAAGGTTGATAAAATCTTTTTACTCTCACCAAAGGTGAAGACATACTCATTGTTTAGATCTATGTTGATGATATAATTTATGGGTCTACAATTCCTGAATTATGTACCTGTTTCTCTGATCTAATGAGCAAAGAGTTTGAAATGAGTGCACTAAGAGAATTGAAATTCTTCCTGGGTCTTCAAATCAATCAACAAGAAAACGGCACTCGAATTCATCATCAACAAAAGGGGGGATTTTTGATGTGACATTTTTTTGCAGATGATTGCCTCCTCAGTGAAAGAAGCACCGCAGAGCTACTAGCCCTCAAGATCTTCCAGACCGAGTAGCGCTGCACAGAGACTTCTACTTTCACATACGACTCCCGATGGAGACTTGATGTGCAAGGACTCAGAACCTGTCAGCTCCGAGTTTCATGGAAATGTGAAGACTCGCATTATGAAGATCATGGAGGAGCATCACCGCTCCGAAACTTGTGCAACTAAACTAAGCATCACTCCACGATTGGCATTCGATAACTTAGCATTTCTCTAGCTTATATATAAAGCACACATTTGTAAAAGAGAGTGTATGCATCCAGGTTTTAGTTTTAGAAGAGAGAAAAGATTGTTTGAGAGATATAATATTTTCGAGAGATATTAGTGTGACTTGTCACTTCAGCTTAGGTATCTATTACCTATAGAGCACACAAAACACTCCCTTTACTCCTTATTTCGTATTGATCTACTTCTAAAGTAGAGCGAGCGCTGGATGAGACAGAATACCTCTGTCGAATCCCAAGATAGGAAGCTAGGTTGTAATTCATATTGAATTTCAATATAAGTAAAATACTGTCTTGTTAAGTTTCATGCAAAAGCTTCCGCGTTACTTTTCTTGGCAAATACTTGTCTCAAAGCAGAGTTGGTCAGTGACTAACACCTCAGACCTACTTGGTCAGCACCCTGATCCTATCATGGCTTATGGTTGATATGAAGGTAAGAGAAGATGGAATGCAAAACACCGTCATCACCATTTATGCTCCATGCAATCAAAAGGAAGGAAAAGTTTTGTTTGATAAGCTGCTTCAAGTGAAACAGAACTGGCAGCCCAAAATATTGTGTATAGGGACTTCAATGAAATTCTAGCACCATCGGAGAGAATACCGTCAACATCACGTTATACAAAGGGTATGAAGGAATTCCAGTCTTGGGTTAATGACATGCAACTAATCAAGATACAACTGCAGGATGCACTATTTACATGGAAAGGGAGAGGATCTCCTAGCAAAATCGACAGGATGTTCGCTTCACATGAATGGCTTGAACAGTACTCAGATGTAAGGCTTAAGTCAACTGAATGGATCATTTCTGACCATAGGCTCATTATGCTGAATATGGGTAGCATCAACTAGGGTCCCAAGCCCTTTAGGGCCATAGACTCCTGGTTAGAGCATCCTGAATTTGAAAGCTTTGTAAAGAAGGAATGGAGAAACATGATACATGGGACGACGATGAGCAAAATGAAAAAACTAAAACGTACATTGAGAAGATGGAATAAGGAAGTCTATGGGGAGATAAGCCAGCACATTCTTTATCATAAAGATGAATTAAGGAAAGTAGAGAAAAGACTCGAAGATGGGAAAAGCCCGACTCTCATTGAAAGTGAAAGGTTGCAAGCTTTGAAGAATCTTGAGAAAGTGGAGAAGGAAAATTAGAATTATTGGAGACAACTATCCCGAGACAAATGGATAAAGGAGGTGTACAACAACACAAAATATTTCCACTAGAGAGCTACACTCAATTACCAGAAAAAGCTCCTTACAGATTTGATTACAGAGGATAGTGTAATAGATACTCCGGTGGCTATCAAAGCCCATATAGTTACATATTTCTCTTGACTATACTAGGCAACCCGCCTATCTGACATCGAATCATCTGATGAAAACCATCTCACCCTCTCAGCCATGGAAACAGCACAATTGGAGAGAATTCCTACACTAGCAGAAATTTGACAAACAATACTGCAATGTGATAGCTCTAAAGCCCCCGGATTCGATGGTTATAACATGAGGTTTGTAAAAAGCATGTGGCATGTTATTGGTGAAGAGTTTGGCAAGGATGTATGAAAGTTCTTTGTTTCCTCCAAGTTAGAGCGGAGGGCTGACACCACATGGATTGCGTTGATTCCAAAAAGAGTGGAGGCAGCCCGTATAGAAGAATATTGCCCGATCAGCATGGTAGGTTGCGTATACAAGGTGATTGCAAAGCTCTTAAGTAACCGCATGAGAGGAGTGCTGCCTAAACTTATTGAAGAAACACAGTCCGGTTTTGTCAAGGGAAGAAACATCTTGGAGGGGCCTCTCATTGCAAATGAGGTCATAGGCTGGCTGAAGAAAACAAAGAGGAAAGGTGTGTTGCTTAAGATTGACCTAAGGAAAGCATACGATTGCGTCTCGTGGAGCATCCTAGATAAAATGTTAGAGCTCATAGGGTTCGGTGACATTTGGCGAAAATGGATAAAGGAATGTGTTACCAAAACAAGGATATTTCTTCTAGTGAACGGCTCACCAACAAAACCTTTCTCTCCTAGTCGTGGTCTACGCCAAGGAGATCCACTTTCTCCTTTTCCTATTTATGATCACCGCTGAAGTCTTGAACTGGTTAATCCAAGGAGCAGTTGATCAAGGGGTGTTTTCTGGACTCATTATAGGTCTGAGACAAGTGCGAGTTAGCCACCTTCAGTTTGCTGATGATATAATGCTTTTTAGCAAGGTTAGCAAGGAAGAATTAGTTCAAGTACGTTACATTCTCCTTGGCTTTGCTGAATTGACCGGCTTACATCTTAATATGGAAAAGTCCATGGCAGTTTGTATTAACACAAGCAATAAAGAGGCACATATGGTGGAACATATAATCTAATGCCGAGTGGGGACTTTGCCTACCACGTACTTGGGGTGTCTGTTGGGAACTAACATTCGTAAGGTAGCGACGTGGGATCCGGTTCTTCGCAAGATCGAAGCAAAGCTAGCTACTTGGAAAGCTACGAGTCTCTCAAATCTGGTCGTGCTATATTAATTTGAACCGTTCTTGACTCGGTACCATTGTATTACGCGTGTATGTTAGTGATCCAGGTCAATGTGAGGAAAAAGATCAACTCCCTACAACGGCAGTTTTTTTAGGGGAAGAACAAGAAAATATTTTTCACTAGTGTATCGCGGGCACGAATGGCCCAACAGAAAGATCTTGGGGGCTAAGGTTTTACGGATCTACAAATAAAAAATAGAGTGCTTCTTGCATAATGGAGAGTAAACGATACTCGAAACAAATCTCCTCTTTGGAAACGAGTAGTGCATTAAATGTATGATATAAGGGAGGGTATGCGTACGGGTGGGTTACATGATGCACACAGAACTTATACGGGCCTCTAGTTAACTATATCGAAGGCGACAGATGTTGATGAGGTGTTGCAGCGTATCATTGAAGACGGTGTGTAGGTGATTGTCCGTAGCGGTAGAAATATCATGTTCTAGCATGATAGATGGTTGCGCGCTGGAGTCCTAAAAGTCTTATTTCCTTGCCTGTTCCAAACTAGCGTACAACAAAATGACATGATCGCAAGTATGGGTAAGTGGGTGGCAGGTGAGTGGAATTGGAAGCTGCGCTGGCGAAGGGAACTGTTCGAATTTGAAGAAATCCTACTGCTGTGACTATATAACACATTGAGTGATGCACCTTCCTCCCCTGATGATGCGGATGAGTGTTACTGGCATACAGAAGGTAAAGTCTTTATCTCCAAATATCTCCACTTCCTTGTATGCTGCATACCACTCTACCCCAACCATAGCAGATGAAACCGACATGAGAAAGATATGAAGAGGGCTTTATGAACCAAGAGTGGCGATGATATTATGGTTCACCCTCATCAGAAGCTTATCCACTAGAGAGCTTCTCTTCGAGCGGGATATGATTCCTATAGGTCAGAGCCTTTGTCCATGGTGCAAACGGGAAATGTAAACCTTGGAGCATGTGTTAGTCCTATGCTCGAATATTGCTATGGTTTGGGTGTCCATCTTGCGGTGGTGGAATGTAGAGTTTTTGTTAAGTCTATAGCAAAAGAGATATATGTAATACCCCAACCCGAAATCCAATAAACTGAACGGCGATCACTCCCAAATAAAATACAACTGCAGCGGAAATAAATTCAACAACCGGGCGGTATTACAATGCCGTTGGCCACCCTTGTGACCAACAAGGCTAAGTCCAAATACAATCCTCAAATGTCACGGTCTGGAATACAGATACAACCCGAGATACTAGGAATCAACTCAAAAGTACAATACTGAAATAAAACAATAACTAATAGTAGACTCCCAAAGCTTGGTCTACCCCACCTACACTCAGTGTGTGAACTTCTCAATCTTCAGGTACCTGAAAAATGGGGGTGCCCCCAAAGGGGCTCAGCAAACAATGCTGGTATGGAAAACGTGCAGCCCATCGTCTACCGGGCCACACCAACTACTTTGTCGAATACATGCAGTTCATTTTTATAAAGCTGTAAACAAGCATAGTCTGATAACAAGTATCCATACAAGGACAATAATGTCACATAGAACAAGACACAGAAGGTCGAGTTAGCTGAACTGAAATTCTTTACTGATAGTCGGTCCACACAATGGGACTGACAGTTATAACTGAATATCTGAAATAGTGGAGGTATAGTGACCTCGTTAAGAAGTTGGGTATAAAACCCCAGGAGATGACGTAGTCAAACCCTGAACTGAATGGCGTGGGAAATAAGAACCCACTGAGGAATAAGTCTTCCTCGAACTGAAGGGCACACGAAGTCCCGGGGAATAGAGTCTTCCTCCCAACTGAATTTTCCGTCGCGACGTAGTAGGAGACGACCTGAGACAGGTACAGCTCCCGTAGCATGCATGGCCAGATCCAACTGGGCTCCTCATTCTCGAGTATATTGTTAGTGTCATATAAAGACGTTAAACAAGAACCAATGTGTATTGTCAATTATCACGTTTAGGATAATGACGTTGTTATAAAGTGAAGTTAGTGAGAGACTTGAGTACAAGTCCTCGATACTGAAACGCAGGTATTTAATCCACTGGTATAGTAGTGTTGTATGCGTGGGACATACACGTTGTAGTCAGCAACATCACGCACATAAATAATACCACAGTGCAAGAGTAAAACACAGTTTACATTAATTATCTTGGTCGTTATTCAAACAACAGATAGCACACAAGCCGTGTAATCCGTTAGAAAACAGGTTGCAAGAATCCCATACCGTTCACCGTAGACTGTACTTGTAAATTCCCGGTCAACGTCTGGTCAAACAAAGTCCTAGAATAGGATTAACTGAGAGGGTTAATTTATGTTACCCTTATATAATAATTGGATCTTTTAACAAATTTCATATTTGTTATTTCATGTGAGGTTTTATTCCTTTTAATTACCTCATGATTTTATGTATAACTTATTTGTTAT
The DNA here is from genome assembly GCA_023374045.1 of Limonium bicolor. Classification (NCBI taxonomy): domain Eukaryota; kingdom Viridiplantae; phylum Streptophyta; class Magnoliopsida; order Caryophyllales; family Plumbaginaceae; genus Limonium; species Limonium bicolor. Next base: position 404,255,266 of record CM041776.1, on the reverse strand, counting down.
TTATTCACAAATCCTTTAATGCACATCTATGTGTTCATTGCATTTGTTGTTTATTTTATTTGTCTAGGTGACATAACAACCTATAATTTCTTAACTATATTTATTTGTCATACATGGACATAAAATTCTTACAGTTTTCATTATTCCTCCTTTAACCAAAAGTAATAGTCATCGGTTATCTTTAAATTCCTTATAACTATATAAGTCATAGTTTAAACCTCATAACTCCTTTAATCAAAATTCTTTCTTTCTAATTCCTCCAAAAATCCATGTAGGACCTATATTTATTTTAATCTAAATTTTTACCCTTATATTTCGGTTATTTACAAAACAACCACATAAAATCATAAACCTTACTTTTAAATTCTAATCTCTTAATATAACATAGTTTTAATTCCTTATTTAATTAAATTACAAAACTACCACTAATATTTTTGGACATAACTTATAAATGTTATAACTTTCAAAAATTACATTTTGGCCCCTCAAACTTTCGGCCTTAATGATTAATTTCCCATAATTACCTTTTAACCACAAAATCTTATAATCTTTACATAACACCTTATAAATTATAGTTTAAATTTTAATTCTCCATAAATGCTAAATATATATATATAAATTCTTAAATTACCAAACTAACCCAACTAACTCGGCTTTAGCCTAGAACTTTCCTTTAATTACATTTTCACCCCAAAACTTATAATAGTCACTTAATAACTTATAAACTAAAGTTTAAATATTTAATTCTTTCAAATTTCGAAAGTAACCCCAATAATTCTCTTAATTATGAATTCGCCCATATTCAACTCCAAACTTTAATAACAACTTTCATAAATTACATAATAGCCCAAAACTTTATAAAAAGTTATTTTAGAGCTTGTTTAAATTATCTAAAATTCATAAACTTAATACCTAACCTTATATTATTTTATATTTACACCAAACAGCCCTTTTGTTCTCGGCCTTCACAATATATACACTAAATTTTGTAGAAATTACATTTAAGCCTTATAACTAAATTAATTAGTCATTTAAACACTAATAGAATATTTTTAACTCACCAAACTTTATGATATAAATTTATATACCTAAGTAGCTCATTAAAATCCATTTAACACATAAAGCTTTCGGCCATAATTTAAATGAGACCATATGTTATATAAAAGTGGATTTATATGTCTAAGTAATTATAGATAAATTCATAGGAGTCATATAACTCATGTATAAATTATTGTAATGTCTTATATAAATTCTTAGCCCAAAATAGAGCATTTTTGCCCAAGACAATTCGGCCTAATTTAATTTGTAACATAGATAATTTTTGTGACACAAAAATGTGTCTTAAGGTAAATATTTTCTATATATGTTATAGATTATATTTTTGGCAAATAAAACCATGTAGGTTCGGTATTACTTTACTTAAGAGGTGTACATAATTTTTGTACAATTTTTTTGAAGCTTAACAAAGCTTATAATATAAGGTTTATATAGTAAACTTACTTCTTAACAAGGTGGTTAAGTGCTTGAACTTCTTCTTGAATCTCCAAGCTTTCTCCTAGGTAAACTTGATGCTCCTCTTCGGTTTTATGCAAGAGGTGAAGGTGTTTAGGAGTTAGATCTTGAATAAAGATCTTAAGTAGATTTGGAAGTAGTTTTACAAGACTTTACCTTAGAACTTTCTCTTATAATTTCGGCTCACCCAAAGGTAGATGAAGAGCAAGTTTTCCTTCAACAAAATGAAGAAGAAAAGAGACTTAGAAGAAGTAGAACTTGGTTACACATAAAAATGTGCTTTAAGGATTTTCAAGCTTTGAAAACTACCTTAAGATAACCTTGAGGTGCTCCTTGATTTAATGTTGGTTTGGACAACCTTCTTGGAGAACTAGATGTGGCCGAACCCACCTTGATATGCTAGGAAGAGTTTTGCTTCAAGACTTGCCAAGAAATGCTAGGAATTTACCTTAAGATGAAGATAGAAGTTAAATCTCCATTAATGGACTTAAGAGCTTCAAAGGAAGAAGATGAAGCTAGAAGAGAGGAGGAGAGAGCCTTACCAAACCGGTGGAGATGAGTGCAAGAGAGGAAAGTGAGAGCTAGCTCACGTAAATGCAAGGGAATTGCATTTTGGAATTGATTTTTGTTTTTCAATTTTTAATGTCAAATGACTATACTTTTCCTTAGTTTATTCAATGAGTTATTGGCTCAATAAATGCCTCCTTTCCAGCATGAAAACCGGCCATAATAGAGGACAAGGCAAGGTGGAGCAAAAATAATGCAAACTAGAAGACAAGGTGAGAAAAGGTAAGGTATCTTCTTTTGAATTTTCTAAGTTAATGAATTGTCTTCTTCCTCATTGTCTTGCACGAATTGGAGGTCTGAATGGGGCTCAAAAACCGGCCAAGAAGAACCAAGGAAGAACATGGAAGATAGCTTAGTTTGTAAGAAAAGCAAAAAGAAGGAATCTTAGATCTACTTTTGCCTTTTTGCATTTGTTTTCTTCCTAGCTCACATGTGCTTGCTCAATGACCTAATTTCGACAGCTCTCTGGTCAAATGAGACCTACATACTTAGACATTAAGTAATATAACACATGGGATGATGAGTCATCATATTCTAAGCCTTTTATAAATTTTTAAAGCAAATTTTATACTAGTTTTTGCCCTTAAAATCGGCCCCTATAGAGAGCCTTGTTGACTAGTCACACCAACTGATTTAGAAGGTCATTTTAACCCTTTTTAAGATTACCAATTCGTGGCATGTCAAAAACTACAAGGTAATTGCGTAAAACGCATTTTCGTGACACCCGAAGGTGTGTTTTTGTGCTCTAAGGAAATTTTGGGAAACCAATTGTTCTTATGAGTTCCAAGTGTTTGTAAACACTTATTATAGTAAATAAACATATACTAAGATGTTACATTGAGTTATATGGGGTTATATCAACCCGTGACATAAATTACGGGCCATCGGGACACTCCCGGGCCAAAAAGGAGCGCTAAGAAATCCTCCTTTGGTTTTTGCTGAATTTTGAGAAACCACTTCGTGGGTTCTCTTTAGAATGATAAATAATGATGTTAGGAACTCTAGGAATTAATTTTATAGGAGTTCGTGCCACCTCGGCACTCCTCCGGACTTTTCGTGCTTTAAGGAGCGGGTGTGAGCACTCCCGAGCATTTTGCGTATTTGACTGAATATAGCTTAGGGAATATATTTGTATATTCATATAATAATTGTATGACCATTTAGTTTGAATATTAGAGGGTCATACAAGGTCATGTTTGACCATATGCTTCTAAGGCGTTTTAGCGTTTATGGTGAAACGACTGTTTTTACGTAACGTTTTCATGCATGGGTTTGCATGCGTACGTGAAATGATTTATATTTGGATTATATTCCAATAAATAATGATTAAATAATATTATTTAGATTTGGGGTATTTCAATATACCTTGACTAGATGTCCCTGGCCCTTTCGGGAAAGGCGGAAAGAGTATGGAAGTCCACCCTATATTATGGGATCTACTATATTTGGCTACAAAGGAATAATGCAGTCTTTAGGAATGAAGGCTATGATGGAGAACGAGTTGTAATTCAAGCCAAGCTTGGAGTTTGGCGGTGGTCCAAGACATGGTGGAAAGATTTACCGTTGTCGTGTGGTTTATTTGTAGGTGTTACATCCCTGAAAGACTATTTATAGGCTATTTGGCTGCGAAAGTGCTAGATAATGTCGTGTTTTTTATTTCTAGCATAGTGGTCCATTGGTATGTAATTGGATGTGGGGTACTCTTTTCCTCCCTAGGTTTTTTCCCACTAGGTTTTTCTTAGGAAGGTTTTAATGAGGCCCATCTTAACACATCCACCTGGTTCTCCAGGTAAATTTACTTACTAATAAAATGGCTTTATGCCCAAATTATAAAAAAAAAATAGTGTTTTCATCATCCTTGTGAAACCAAGAATCATCAGAATAGGTTGGACAATTATTATCTATAGGGACTTCATTGGCGTTATGTGCACCAACATGTGAGCCATCACCTCTCTCAAAACCGCTATCGATAGTGATCTCATTTTCTCTACCAACACTCTCAACCCCATGTGCACCAGTTTGTGTATCAACGCTTTTTTGGGGTCGTGTTGCTAGTTTGAGCAGATCGAGGCAGTGTGGGTGGTTCATTAGTAGCAAAATCAGGAGGACAAGTAGGTCTGAATGTGAATAAACTGTTAAGCCCCCTAGACACTTTCTTTATATGCTTTCTTCTAGCAGGAGCTGACGAACGAGGAGGTTGGCTAGTTGGAGGAGGACGAGGTTGTGCTTGATTATTGGGTTGGCCAACTGCAGGAGGAGAATAATGTGGTTAAGTGTAGGGTTGGCTAGCTGAAGGAGGAGAATTATGCGGTTGAGTGTTGGGTTGGCTACTGGAGAAGGAAGACATTGTGGTTGTGTGTTGGGTTGTCTAAATGGACAAGGATAAGATTGTGGTTGAGTGTTGGGTGGGCTAGCTGGTAGAGCGGAAGATTGTGGTTAAGTGTTGGGTTGGCTAGCTGGAAGAGGAGAACATTTTAACTGGTTCTTGTACTTGAAGTGGGGTCATCCCTTGTTGTTGCTCATATATTGTCCACATATCCATCAATAGTGAACGCTTCGTAGACTCCCTTATAACCAATCTTATCTTCTCCATGGAGGAACATGCTTTAAACATATTAATAAGACCCTATTCATTGCAGATCTCAATATATTTTTTGCTCTTTGGGTGCATGTAGAAGAATGTGGGGTTACTAGGTGGAATAATGGGTTGTCTTGCATCGCTCGCACATAATCTCGCATCAACTCTATGGTGGAATAAAGATCAGGGTCTAACTCTGGCAAGCAGAACGTACATCCTTCGTACGATAATTCTATAGTGTGGACCTCCATCCTCATATACCAACTTTCATCAAAGTTATCTGAAACCAGAAAAAAAAACAATTGTTCACACTTGTGCAGCATTTCCATCAGAAACAGCCAAGAAAAGTTTCAGCTTATAGCAGCACTTTTCTTCAGAAACAGCCAATAAAAGTTTCAAACAATCACTTATAGAGCACTTTCCATCAGAAACAACCAATACAAATTTCAGAAATCAGTTGTGGCAACAATCACTAGCAAAGGAGAGGGCACATATCATAGTGTATATTGTTAAGTCAAGATCCTTTACTTTTGATGATAGCAAACCTGTGTTGTTTATCTAATATGTTTGTTGAGCTTATAATTCAGATAAACATGTAGAGGAGTGACTTAGCACGCAAGGTTGCAAGCGCACTCCATTCATGACATGTGCCCATCCAGTCAGGCACCTGTCTGGGAGAGCTCCGATAGAACTTCTAGTTTACACAAGAAGTCAGACACTACACAACCATATCTCTCATGCATCAGACGCAGTAAAAGGACAAAAGACATCAAGTGTGCCGAAAAACTCATGCACACTCATGCATCCACACAAGCAATTAGCTCACGACAAAGTCTAGTTCATTAATGAACAAGATAACAAGACAAAGCCAGGGCTATTAAGAGACACGTATTACAGGGCACTAAATAAAGCCTGGGAGAGCATTAATGAGGCAAACAAGATCATGCAAGTGGAGAGTGCATGTGGTGACCGACCACCTGAGCACACACCTCCAACGTGCCCAACCACAGAGCGACACGTGTCCTGACGGATCCAAAGCAAGTTGAAGATCAGCCTATGTTCGAGCGTGGCTATTTTGCTGGATGAAGAAGCAAACGACTCCTAGAGTCTAGGAGATCATAGACTATTTATTATACATCTAAACGTACCAGTATAAATATGAGGTACAACATCTTATGTAAATCATCTTGGTCATATACGAAGAAGAGAGATAACTAGAGCAAGTGTGAGTCAGACTAAGTGTGTGTAAGTACTAGGAAGTTGGTGAGCTAGATAGGACTAGGTTTGTGAGTTAATACTGTGTGTATTTGATAGACTGATCAGTCGGGGAACGGTTAGGGAACCGTAGGCCTACTGTCAAGAGAGGGTAGAGGACTTAGGGATAAAGTCCTAAACTGTCCCGGAGTCCGTAGGTAGGGCGGAGGGAGATTGAGTGAATTTCTGTGTGTAAATTCTCAATCGAAAAGGAGTTTCCAGTTTGAGTTTATCAAGTACTTTCCTCATTTATCAAGAAGTTCACATAGGATAACGATACGTCCTCGGCCGGTTGAGGACGTATCAGGAGCACCCACCAGTTTTATATATTCAAATATCCAGAAGCGCAACCATTCAACAACAAATAAAAGTTCCAACAAGGTTGCATAAACCGCTAGTAATGGACAGCACAAATCGTGCACAAATCTCTAGTAAAGGAGAGGGCACCTATCATAGTGGATATTCAAATATCCATAAGCGCAACCATTCGACAACAAATAAAAGTTCCAACAAGGTTGCATAAACCGCCAGAAATGGACAACACAAATCGTGCACAAATTGCTAGCAAAGGAGAGGGAACCTATCATAGTGGATATTCAAATATCCAGAAGCGCAACCATTCGACAACACATAAAAGTTCCAACAAGGTTGCATAAACCGTCAGAAATGGACAACACAAATCTTGCACAAATCGCTAGCAAAGGAGTGGCCACCTATCATAGTGTATATTCAAATATCAGAAGCACGGCTAAATCCCCACTAATGCAGAAATCGCTAGCAAAGGTTGCATAAATCGCCAGTAACGGACAACACAAATCAAAGTTCAAATCCCCACTAATACAGAATCATGATAGAATAGGTGGTGCAGATTGAGAGATTCGATAGTGCAAAAAAACCCTAACTATTTCATACAAGAGTGTATAATCGAGAGAGAAAGATTGGAATTGATTTTTGTTATTCCATTGTAATCAGTGACAGCTACTATACAGTTGCCTATTTATATTGGAGTCTATTTACCCTATTCTTGTATAATGGACTGTAAAAACTGATAGTTATAGATTGGGCTAGTAACTTAAATACAAGTTATGGGCCAGTATTATTTTTGGGCCTGAGTCTCTTGTGTCTCAGTATCCCCCCCCCCCGCAATCCATACGAGAGGAGGTCGAGTTTGGATCAAAGCCGAGTGAGCCGGGGAAGGGGGAGTGCCTTCATGAGAGCATCTGCAACTTGATCCCGGCTATGGAGAAAGGAGACCAGGAGGCTGCCATTCGTGACCTTTTCGCGCACAAAATGGAAATCTAGGGCGATGTGCTTCGCGCGAGCATAGAGAACGGGATTCGCAGCAAGGTAAGTGGCTCCCAAGTTATCACACCATAGAATAGGTGGTTTTTGCAATCGTATGTGTAGATCCTATAATAGATGTTGTATCCATAGTATTTCACAAGTTGCATGCGCCATTGCCCTGTATTCTGCCTTCGTAGTCGACCTAGCAACTGTAGGTTATTTTTTTTACGACCATGAAATTAGGTTATGACCTAGGTAAACGTTGTACCCTGTGGTTGACCTTCTGTCTTCAACACAACCTGCCCAGTCTACGTCAGCATATGCAAATAGTTGTATGAGACATTCGAGAGAGAAAAAGACTCATACTTTGTGTGCCTTTTAGGTAACGCAGTAGGCGTTTCAGTGCTTGCCAATGATAGAAACTAGGGTTGTGCATGAACTACCAAAGTCTATCGACAACAAAGTTTATATCTGGACGAGTGAGTGTGAGATATTAAAACCTCCTAAGAGGCTGCGAAAGTGGGTAATGTCAATATAGGGTTTTGAGGGTTGTGTTTCTGAGTTGAAAGTGGTGGTCATTAGGGTAGAAAATGGTTTGGATGTAGAAAGGCTAGCTCTTTTAATCAGGTCACCAATGTACTTGCTTTGGTTTAGGAGAAGACCAAAGGGTGTGCAGGTAACATGAATTCCCAGGAAGTAGTTGAGATTGCCAAGATCTTTAACAGGAAATGTGAGGCTAGTTTGAGGTAGAATTTGGAGAGAAGGGTGGGACTGTTGGTAGTAGCTATTATATCATCCACATAAATTAAAATGTAAATGATATCTAATTTGTTATGATAAACAAAAAGAGATGAGTCAGCTCTTGAGGCTTTGAAGCCAAAGGACTTTAGAGCTTCAGATAATCTAGTAAACCACATTCTAGGAGCCTGCTTGGGGCCATAATGGACCTCTGTAGTTTGCAGACAAAATTAGGATGTAAGGGATGAGAGAAACCTGGGGGTTGCATCATGTAAACATCCTCCTTTAGAGACCCATGCAGAAAAGCATTCTCAATGTCAAATTGCTTAATAGGCCAAGACTGAGAGATGGCTAGGGATAGAATAAGTCTGACTGTAGTAGGCTTAATTACAGGACTGAATGTATCCTGATAATCCAGTCCCTCCTATTGTGTGTAGCCCTTAGCCACAAGTCTAGCTTTTCTCCTTTCAACACTCCCATCTACCCTCTTTTTTGGTTTGAGTACCCATTTAACACCCAATATGTTGGCATTAGCTGGTTTAGGTACAAGAATCCAAGTGCCTATTTTCTGTAGTGCCTGAAATTCCTTGAGGAGGGCTTCCCTCCACTCTGTGTACTTAAGGATCTTTTTTAGAGTAGGTTCTTCAGGAATTATATTTGTACTGTGAGCCTGAGGCTTGGGAATAGTGCCATCTTGACGTACCAATGGCCCGATTATGTTATTCCTAGCCTAGTAACCATGGGATGGAGAGGGGAAAGGGTTGGGGTTGGGCTTGGTTCAGATTGAGGTGATGGGTCTGATATAGGGGTATTAGATGAGGAGTGAGATGGTGTGGATGTGGGAGTAATCTGAGGAGTGTAGTTGTTGTGCTAGGTAGGTGAGTTGTGTTTGAAGGAGATGTAGGCAAGATGGGTAATGTGATAGAGGTTATATCAGGGGAGGGGGATGGGTTTGAGGGAGTAGGGTTGGAAAATGGAAAAGATGTCTCATCTAAGTAGACATCTCTGCTTATGTAGGCTCTGTCTGTCTTAGTGTCAAGGCATTCATAGCCTTTGTAGTTTGGGCGGTACCCTAGAAAAACATAGAGTGTAGATCTGTATGATAATTTGTGTACGTTGTATGGTCTTAGGTTAGGCCAGCAAGAATAGCCAAATGATTTGAGTAGGGAATACTCTGGGTCTGAGTGAAATAAGATCTGAAAAGGGGATTTCATATGAAGAGTGGGTGTGGGGGTTCTGTTGTACAGATAAAAAACTGTATGAAAAGCTTTAAACCAGTATTTGAGAGGGACAGAGGAGTGAGCAAGTAGAGATAGACCTTTGTCAACTATGATCCTGTGTCTAGATTCCATAGAGCCATTTTGTGGATGAGAATAAGGCATGTAGTTCTGAGAGCAATACCTTGTGCAGTTGCAATCTTCTTTAGGGGAAGGAATTCCCCACCACCATCAGTTTATAAGGATTTGACAGTGACACCAAATTGTGTCTTAACGAACTGAAGGAAAATGATCATAGTAGGTAAAACAAATGATTTGAGAGACAGAGGAAATATCCAGAAATATTTAGAAAAATCATCAACCACAAAAAGATAGCATCTAGCACCACAAGTAGATAGCATGGGAGCAGATCCCCAAACATCCATGTAAACCAGATCAAAAGGTCTCTTAGACACAAAGCCTGTAAGGGGGTGGGGAAGGGAGTACAGTTTTCCCATATTACAACCATTGCAAGCCATAGAGTGAAAAGTATTTTTGGTCACAGGTAAACCAAAACTGCTAATTACAAACTTGGTGATTCTTTGTGAGGGATGTCCTAATCTGACATGCCATGTGGTAGGAGTGGTCTTAGTTGCCACCAAAGCAGTAGGATGATAGGTGGAAACAGGGGTTGTCTTGTGGTGAGGAAATGTGTAAAGCCCATTGCTAGTTCCTCCTTGTAGAAGAAGGGTTCCCTTGGCTCGATCCTTTAGGTTGAAATGTGTGTCAAAGAATTCAAAAAACACATTATTAGTGGCACAGAACTTCTGAACAGACACTAGGTTTTTAGATAAATGTGGAACATGAAGTAGATTGGAGAGAAGGAATTGACCAGAGGGAATAGGGAGTAGGCCTGAACCCTGATGCTTGATGGGTATAGTTGAAGAATTTCCCAGAGACACTTCATCATTACCAGATAAGGGCTGAGAGGAGATATTCTGATTTCCAAAGTCATTAGTGAAATGCTGACTAGCACTACTATCAGGATACCACAGAGTGTCGAGGTTGTGTAGTTGGATCCAAACGAACTTGGTGCCTTAGCTTGAAAGGAGTGGTCAAATCTATGCCAACGTTTTGAACCCTTGTGACTAGGCTTGTCATAGATTTGACAGACCAACCTGTTGTCAAACTTTCCTTTCTTGTACTGAGTTTTTCCTTGATTTCCTCTATAATTAGAAGATTTCCCCTTCCATTTTTACCTTTCCCATAGCTAGTGTTGTTGTAGGAGGTAGTGTTGGTGCCATAAGTGTTGGCAGTAGTGGCATTAAGGGTAGATTGTTCAAGGATTGATGTGTTCTGCTGCTGAACTCTAGCCTCATAAACCAACAATTGCCCATAGAAATCAACGGAATATATGCTCTCAGACCTCATGGTGACATTGGTAACAACAGAGTCAAATTCAGGGCCCAAGCTAGTAATCATATTAGTAACAAGGTCTGAATCACTAACTGGTGACCATGCTGCTGCTAAGGCTGTGGTAAATGATTTCAGCTTGTTGTAATATTCAATTACTGATTATACCAATCTTTCTCTCTCGATTATACACTCCATATGGTATTAGAGCTTGATAGCCACGCTCTTCTTCCATTCCTGGCAATAGTGGCTACTCCAGTTGGCAGCAATTTCTCCTCTGGCAGCTCGATACCATACGAGAGTGTATAATCGAGAGAGAAAGACTGGAATTGATTTTTGTTATTCCATTGTAATCAGTGACGGCTACTGTACATTTGCCTATTTATATTGGAGTATATTTACCCTATTCTTGTATAATGGATTGTAAAAACTGATAGTTACAGATTGGGCTATAGTAACTTAAATACAAGTTATGGGTCAGTATGATTTTTGGGACTGAGTCTCTTGTGTCTCAGTATTTCAAAATGAGGGAAATGCGGTTCAACCGCACTATAAAGCGGCAAGCAAACCAGGAAAACATACAATGAATCGTCGACGAAGAAGAAGAGTGCACACCGAGGAAATCACTGGTGAAGAGTCGAATGCTGGAGAATTCGCTCTTGAGGAGTTGTCGCTGTTAGGAGAAATCAATACTCAGTGCAAACTCAGGAAGTCAAATGTCACGTGCAATTGAAATTTAGTTTTAGGCCTATTTGGATGACATATTAAGGGAAACACTAAAGTCAACGGTCAAAGACGGAAAAAGATAGAAACTTAAAAAAAAGGTGACGGAAGATAATACCAGCAAACGTCATGGGTGGGCGTTGTAATATTTGAAAGGTCATGGGTGGGCAGTGATATTTCGTTAAAGGTCATGGGTGGTTTTTTTTTATAATATATTTTTATTTAATATAAATTACTTAAACGGGTTAGCAGATTACACATATTAAATTCAAACCCGACACGGTTATTAAACAAGTCTGTTCAGATTGACCCATTTATTTAATCGTGTCAAATTTTAAAACTAAAACCCACTAACTTAGTATATTAGGTTTGTATTTGTCAAACATGTCGTGTTGAAATTTCGGCCACCATATCGGTTGCCACAACCGCATTTCCTAGAACGATAACACCTCACATTTCCCTCAACATAACTCCACAAGCATTCTCAATTGGAGGGTTAAACATAGCTTGGAAGTCATCGTCATAAATCTGCAGATCCTACGAAGATCCTCGAGCATACGTGATGTGACTCCTACCTGCCCAAACGGGATCACATCTACTCTTGGCGGTGCTTTTTCCACGACAGTAACTTTTATAATTCACAATTTTCTTCTTTTGTCGCGTTTTCTAGTGTTGCTTGAACACCATACCACCAGTCCAGATTTGGAAAAGTCTCACCTAACAATATAATGAGCGAAAATGCAAAGATTGGTGGGTTATTTGTTTTATCTAACACACCATCACATGGGCCCTGAACAAAACAAGTGGAATTAAATCCAAACCACGCACCATGCATGATATGTATATCAGCCAACAAACACCACTAGAAAAAGACTATCGCCCGTACTGTGTTATTTTGGCAAATTGTGAAGTAATTGATTAACTTATGCCCAATAATTTAAACGAGTAAGATGTCTGGTTGACAGAGCAATTTACTAAATCACCTACTATGTACGCCACTAGTGTTGATAATATATATACTTTTATATATATATTCCCACGTATATTGTTATAGGCGGAGGTTTATTCAAAATATAGATTGTTTTGCATTTTTTATTTTACTTTTGTCCTTACTTTTTTAAATTATTATTCATTCTACTCTTTGTACATGTTACTGGAACCAAAAATCAATTTATTGTAATAATTTTTATTTATGGTTAAAAATTTTGTTATTATTAAAAATATGATTTTGTAACTGTTATATTGTTATTATGGTTACAATTCTTTTTATTTTTTAGTATGATCTTTGATAATAAAATACTTGTCATTAATAATAAGATATAATTTTTTCCTATGTGAGTAGATTTTCTTTGGTTCAAGGATACCACGAACAAGTCACAAAAGCTTGGCACACTAATAAAAGATATAATAACGATGTTTAAATCGTTACCAGATATTGATTTTACTAGTGTATATTCTTTTAGGAAACCATTGTAATCACCATATTAGATGGAAAGGTCAAAATGATTACACCAAATCAAATCAGTGGAGCAAGCCCACAAAAAGCTTAGGTAAAGGTGAAAGGGAATATAATTGAAGACCTTTTGGTGATAACTGAAGTTGAAACAATACGATGAGCATTGTGGAATAAGCATATAATATGATCAGTCTTATTTCTAGACAAATAAAGGTCTGGCGTCCTTTGTTACTAATATAGTATTAAACGTTAAAAGCAAACCGTAAATCAAGCAAATACAACACATTCACTTAATTAACCTCCTACCTCAACTACACCAGGAAAAACTAATTCCCAAACGAATCCAGTCACTTTTTTTTTATCAGTAATCATCGCCCCGAGCCAATTCAGTGACCTGACAAACTTCAGTAGGTTTCTCAACAGATTGTATTACTATTACATGAGTGCTCGAAAACCATTCTCATTTGCCTTAGATAACTGCTCTACCATAAACTCTTTGATCTCACCAATTACCGTCCTTGATTCCGCCACATCAGGAAACACATAGAACGCATGGCAAGCCATTGGATACTCCAGCAGTTTCACTTCCTTCCCGGACTTCTTCATCCACTCAACGTACCTCATCTGCCAATCCTTCAATGGGTCAAACCCACCCACGACCACCAGCGTCGGCGGCAGATCCAATCCACTCACATCCTTTGCATTAGGCCCGCTCACATTCTTCGCCCAATGATCCGGACCAACGTCCTCCGGTAAGAATGCTTTCCACATCCAATCCGTTCGGGCCATTGACACCACCGGAGCACCCTCCAACTGCACCTCCGATTCCAATCTTTCCTCCCCACCGAAGAACGGCTGGATCGCAACCGTTCCCATCACCTTCACCCGTGTAACCAGTGATGACGACTCGCATTTTTTTAGTGATGACGACTCGCATACCCTCACTGCCGTGTTGTGGGCTATGTTTCCACCCGCGCTATCACCCATTAAAAAGCACTGTGAAACGTCGGCGTTTTCCGGCCAGAAGGGCATCTTCTCGCGGAGAATTTCTGGGGAAGCGTCGAAGAATCGGAGGACATCGAAGGCATCGTCATACTGGGCTGGGAACTTGTGTTCAGGGGCGAGACGATAGTTGACAGAGATGATGACGGCGTTTAGTTTGCGTGCGAATCGGCGACAAACGCCATCGTAGGAGTAGGATCCGGGTGAGAGGAACACAAAACCGCCACCGTGGAAGAAAACGACGACCGGAAGGAAGTTGGGTTTTTCTGTGGTTGTGGATGTTGGGATGAAGAGACGGATCCAGAGGTCGCGAGCTGGATCGATGGTGACGTCGTGGGTGCTGACGCCTTTGATTGGTGTGGCGTTTGGAGGTATCTTGCGATCGCACAAGTTCATCAACCGGCGGTTGACGGTATGGTCACTGCGTTGGGCGATATCAGTTACAAAGGAGAGGATTCCCAACTGAAAACGGGTTTTAAGGGTAAGTTTTAGAGTTGGTGAAGGCGTTGCCGCTGCCATGGCTTTCTAGAGAAGTGGGGGAGAGAGGGAGACAGCAATTTCGGACTTCTCAAATTGGGAGTAGAGCGGAGGTAGTTTGCTGCTGCGGATATTGAATTTTTTTGATGTATCACGGTTTAGGTTCCTTCTTTTTAGAGTGTAAGGATGTGGGGGTAACGCCTACTCTGTTAGGTGAAAGATCATCAATCACTTTCTCCAATACTGGCTCATTATTTTATGTTGACAAACAATAGAAAACATTTAATATTGGGAGGCTGGCAATTTACGTGGATTATAAAGAATTTAATGGTCGGAAATTATTGACAATCTACATGAAAATTTGAATTTGACTAACATTTAACAATATTAATAACATTTTTTGTAATCATTATTACAACTTTTATATATATGACAAGGTAGCAACCGCTCTCTTTAATATGGGACTCATAAATGGTTTCATTATATGACAAGGTAGTATAGGTTTGATTTTGACCCAAGCTTCTTTTGAGGAGAGATAATGAAATAGTCTGATTTAGTAAGGTTTGTGTCGGAGACTTAGTTTTGCAGATGATTGTCTCCTCAGTCAAAGTAGCTCTGCCAAAAGACTTGGCATCGTAATTCACCAGCTCGAGTACCTCTGCAGCAAGACCTGTTCACCTGTCTTTAATCAACCAAGGCGCGACACTATCAAGTGGCTACAGAAATCTCGGAGACGTGGAAATATGCACAACGTGAGATCGTGAAGCAACAAGTAACTCCGATACTTGCGCATTCAAAACTAAGCAGCCGCGACGTGAAGACACCTCCGAAGATTTAGGAATCCGTTTAGTAGTATATAAACATAGGATTGTAACTAATTCAAGTGTGCATTCTAGATCATTCTGAGAGAGAAAAACACCGTTTGAGAGAGAAAGTATTTTGAGAGATCTTAGTGAGATATTGTCAATTAGCTTAGGTATTTATTACCTAGAGAGCACACATAGAACACTCCCCTTTATTGCTTGTGACGCATTGATCAAAGCCGAGAGTAGAGCGAGTGTTGGATGAGACAGAATACTTCTGTCGAATCCCAAGATAGGAAGCTAGGTTGTAATTCACATTGAATTTCAATACAAGCAGAATCCTATCTTGTTAAGTTTAAACAAAAGCTTCCGCGTTATTATTTTCTGCACACATATATTCTTCAAGCAGAGTATGTCTGAGACTAACACCTCATACCTACTCGGTTAGCACCCCGATCCCATCAAGTGGTATTAGAGCCTGCGTTGGCTGACAAATCTCTCAAAATGGCGGAAATCTCAAACTCCAACAATAACAACAGAATGCAGGTGGAGAATCCAAAGCTAACCTCCACAAACTACAATATGTGGATCGGGGTGCTGACCGAGTAGGTCTGAGGTGTTAGTCTCAGACCAACTCTGCTTGAAGAATAAGTGTTTGTAGAAAATAATAACGCGGAAGCTTTTTGTTTAAACTTGACAAGATAGGATTCTGCTTGTATTGAAATTCAATGTGAATTACAACCTAGCTTCCTATCTTGGGATTCGACAGAAGTATTCTGTCTCATCCAACACTCGCTCTACTCTTGGCTTTGATCAATGCGTAACAAGGAGTAAAGGGGAGTGTTTTGTGTGCTCTCTAGGTAATAAATACCTAAGCTGAATGACAAAGTCTCACTAAGATCTCTCGAAAATATTATCTCTCTCAATATGACTTTCTCTCTCTCGAAATGTGGAAGTGAAAGCTCCAAGTATTACAAATGACTTCTACCAGCTTAAATAGTGATAATATCCGAAGTAACTGCTCTTATTTAGTAGTCATAACGTTCAGGATGGTGCTCCACGTCCTCTTGGTCAAGCATACTCCGAAATCGTCGCAACTACTCTGTAGAGGGACTCGTTCTGGCACTCTATACCCTTGACCGCCTTGATTTTCAGGCCTGATCATATGTGAACGTGTGTGACAGTTTTTTCCATGTTTTTCTCCACGTTCTAACAGTAGAAGGTCACCTTTAAGCTTCTAGAACTTTCCATGAGAATCTTGTGTCGCAGAACGACTCCTTCCACAGTCAAACTCGTTCATCACCTAGACTTGCTCTGATGCAATTATCAGTGATATTTCTTCTGTCACCAGACTTACTCTATTGCCATAATCAGCAAAACCTTGGGTTCCAACAAATTCCCCCTTTTTGCTGATGATGGCAAAGGGAACCGAATCGTTCAAGATGACTAAAGTTCCCCCTTAAGTTGTGCATCAATGATAAGATGAGATGAATGTGAACTGCTTGTTATATCGAGTCTGGTCAACAACCAAACTCCGTCTGTCGTGACTCTTTTTCTGTGGGCAGGCTCTGGATGACTTGTTCTGCAGTGGGAGTTACTGTTCACTAAACTCATACTCTCTTTGACTTGGTCTCTTTTCGTTTCATCAATTTTCAAGCCGACTCTTGCTGGCAGCTAGGCTTTGGCAATCTTCAGCAAAACCTAATATCTTCATACATTTCCCCATTTTTGCTGATGATGCCAAAAATCACTCGAGTCAATCCCGTAGCAAGAGTTAACCAGCAAAAAGACACACAAGAAAAACAAGCTTGGAAGAACCAGCCTTATTGACTGATTCCCCCTTAGTCCAATATTCCCCCTAAGTTTGAGCACGCCATTTAAGACAAGACCAATGAGAAAAGAGCGTAATAGAATTAAACTAAGCTTAAACAGAAACAGTTTGCTTGACCATCAAGTAGGGCAAAATCATTAAGTGCAATTCAAGTCTTCCGACCACCAAAAACATTAATTTGTCTTACTAAGAATGGGATTCACCGCTTTCCCCCTTTTTGACATCATCAGGCAAAACAGGGTAAGTCTGCCTGACATCCAAAAGCAATCACATGGCTAAATAGCCAACCGACAAAGTCCACCAAAGTTTGATAAAAACACCGCCAAGATAAACGAAGTTTGAGATAGGTTGAAAGTATGGTCAAGGGTGTAGGCTAGGAAATGGGGTGAGGGACTTGGTCTACATCTTGGTATTGACCCATTCATTTTGAATCTCAAGAGAGTGCTAGATGTGGCTAACCGTTGTAGTAAAGTGTATTAGTTAAAGAGTTCATACCCATATGTGCAAGCTAGCGTTGCTATAAAGCGCAAACCAGAGTCACGCAAGTTCCACTTTTGGAAGTGGTGGCTGGAGCAAGAGTACGTCTTCTTCAAATTTAATATAAGTTGAAGAGACGATCGTAATTTGCTTTGTTTTAGCCTTCTCATGGGATTTTTGTCTTTCTTTCTTTTTCTTTTCTTTCCCTCTTTTTTTGGAAATTCACTTCAACTACGTGGATATTTTTTCCAGACCGATTTTGTCTGCAGATTTACTCTAGCAGTATTTCTTGGTCGAATGAAAGGAAGGGGTTGTGATGGATTTAGGTAGCAAGAGGTAGTGGGTTTTGCTTCAGTGGTAGTGGTAGTGGGTTTGGTAGGAGTGGCAAGGGCTTCGATTAAGATAGTAGTGGAGCTTGGGCAAGGTAGATTTGGTAATCGACTAGGGCTGTAGGGTGAGTTAGGCATTAGTAATGATGGACCCAAAGTGGATGGGATTTTTGTGTGGTGAGAGGGCCATGGGAGACTTAGTGATGGTTTCGGGAGTTGGGATAACAATAGTGCCTTGTTTGGAGGGTTTTCGGCACTGAGTGGGATAGTGAGTAGGAGTGGTTTGAGGGTTAGGATAATTTATGGGTTGATTGTGAAGGTAAAGTAGCAATGGTTTCAAGGACGATGGAGTTAGCTTTTGGAATAGTGAGATGGTTGATGTGGGTGCTTTGGTCGAATTGGTATGGAAAATATTGCGGGTTTTCAAACAAAAATTTGCAGACAAAGTTAAGTTGAACTACTTAATCTGCCTCATGGCTCATAAAAGTCAGGCATGCAAGAGTCCCTCTTTAGAGGTAACTGAATATTTCTCAGACTCATGTGTTGTTCCTTCTTTAGATTTATCCACTTACTACATAGACCCCAATCATCCTAAATTTGAATTAACTGAAGAACAAGAAAGGATAGCTTCTCTTTACGAAGAAATTCATGTGTTAAAGGGTCATGTCAACAACAACCGGCTCAAATTGCAAAAGTCTGAAGAAAAGGCTGAAAAACTTGAAAGTGAGTTAAGAGATGCTCACAGTCTCATCAATTGCTTAAAAACCCAAGTTTCTTCCCTACAAAAAAATCGTTCCAAAATCTCTAAAAATTCTTCAAACCGATTACCTTTGTTCGTGAGGTTGCTGATGAGTGTCCAAATGAGCATGTTTTAGGGGTGTATTTCATATGTTTAATCAACACTTTTCATGCTCATTTCTCCACTCTAACTTGTTTTCCTCTAGTTTTGTGTTTCATTGGTGTTTTACACATTTATTGTTTAAACAGGAGGAGTAACATAGCTAGGAGTAAAGTAGACGAAGAGAGGAACGCGTGGGCGCAAACGGATCCAAAATCGGAGTTAAAACGAAGAAGATACAGTGTTTTGAAGTTAGTCTGACTCCGACCGACCTTAGGACCGACCTTGCAAGGTCGGTCGGGTCGAAATTTTGCCCAGATTCGTTTTTGCAAGCTACTGGAATCGACCGACCCTAGGACCGAACTTGCAAGTTCGTTGGTCGTAAAATTTGCCCAGAAATCAGATTTTAAAAGGAGAAAAAGAGAGGGGGGATTCGACACAGAACAGAGAAACGACGGAAAAACAAGAGAAAAGAGGGAAGAAGAAGAAGGGAAGGAAGAAGAAGAAGAGAAGAAGGAGGAGAAGGCTCACCTCCATTGAAGCTCTTCCTCAATCTCCCATGGCTATTTCTTCTCCCTCTCTCTCTCTTTGCTTTAATGGTTGTGTAGTTTCCTTGTAGCTTGGGAAGGGGATTTTGCCCCAAAATCCCTAAAACCTCCATTGTTGAATCTTGAACTTATTTTTATGCTTTATTTTAGTCTTTGAGCTTAATGAAGATGATTATTGGGTATTTATGATTCTTAAACTTGTTGCTCATGATTTGAGGATTAGTTTAGGGTTTTACCCAAATTATCAATTATGTGTTAAATTGGTTGGTTTGGCCTACCGATTAGTTTAGCATTATTGTGGGATTCTATCAAAATGATATTCAGTGATAGAAACCTAAACTGTTAGAGACTAAAACGGTGTACTCTGATTTCGATAATTTTGAGATTAGACTACATTGCAGCCTTAGTGGAACTTGAGCTTAGTGCTATCGATTGACCCGGGGCTTAGCTGAATGAGAAGTCTCGATTAAATTGGTTAGGATTAGTAGGCCTAGATTAGGTTGCTAATTAATTAAGCGTTCCCGTGTTTAGCTATGAGTTCGAGGTTCGACAATCGGTAGTAAGGGGAGGACGGGTGCAAATATCCATCCCGGGCTACACCTATCCTAGATAGTTAGTTTAGTGTTTATTGCTTTTCTTTATTTCTCCAATTACAACCCAAAAACCCAAAACCCTAATTTACATTTATGCACTTTTGTATATATCCTCTTGCATATTTACTAAGCTTATAATTAGCTAGATAGTTACGAAGTCCCTGTGGATACGACCTTGTTGTACTACAATGATTGGGTTCACTGCCCATAGTTAGCAAGATAGTTTAACCACTGTTTTGCCCAACAAGTTTTTGGCGCCGTTGCCGGGGACTTCGGTCCAACTATCTGTTTATTACTGTTTAGTTTCTGTGCATATTTTTCATTTCCTTTATTTCCCTTTTGTGTATAAATTTGTGTTTTTTTTAGGAACCTATCTCTGATGGATGGTCTTGATGATCAAGGAGAGATTGTTACGGCTACACCTCTGGAGCAACCTACGACCAATACATTGATTGTCAAGGGTGTGGATCCTTTCATATGTGCCCTCCTTGTGAGGATCTATCTCAAGATCGGAGACTCTCATGGAGAACCGGTTCTTATCTGTCAATCCAAACCCCACTGAACAAGACATCAGTCGATGGATCAGGTGCCAAGAGAGTGGAGGAGACCAGAAGAGTGCTTATTGTTCTGAGATCACGGCAAGGGTAGATTCACCCACTCTGGAGGATCTTAGTGCTAGAATGAACACCATCGACATGAACCAGCTCATTACACTAGCTCGAAGGGAGCAACAACCAGAGAGTGAAATGGTCCATGAAGTAGAGCAGCGACTAAGGAAAAAGACCTCGACATGAACCAACTGAAGCTCTATGCCAAATTAGTAGAGATGAATGCGATGATGGAAGGTCTAATAAACCTTGCATCACAGCAACCGGAGAGCGAAATGGTTCATAAAGTGGATCACCTTACTGAGGACTTGAGTTGCTCTCTATCACCTCCCCCGTTCGAACCTGAGCAAACGTCATTCAACCACTGCCTGAGTTCGAAGACAAGCCATCAGAGGACCGCTTCCACCTTGACTTCATGGAGTCTCCTCCCTCTGAAGTCACTACCGTTATTTCCCCTCCTTCTCTGTGCTCCACCCAGAAGATGAGGATGGACATCCTCAACCTTGAGGAGGAGGAGATGCCGCCTCCCTCCGAGCCATCAGAGGAGAGTGCTATAATCAACTTCAAGGAGCCACCTCCCTCTGAAGTTGATTTTCATCAAGGCTCTTCCCATGAGCCTCACCAAGAAGTTGAGGACATTTACATCCTCGAATTTGAGGAGGAGGAGGAGCCATCAAACTTTGATCTTCACTTGAAGGATCAAGGCCCCCACCCGTGCACTAATGAAGTTGGGTGGAAGCTCAACGTACACCCGCTAAGTGTGGAGGCCACCTTCCCATTTGATCCGGGACCAAAGATTGAAGACAAAGTCCGCCCGGAGTTCACCCTGCACCTCACTGAAGATAAGGATGTTTACATCCTTGAATTTGAAGAGGAGGCTCCACCACAGTTTGATCCTCGTACCAAGGATCACCCACCTCAACACTTCCACCTGATGAACGATCGGTGGAGTTTACACTTTCACATCCTAAGTGTTGAGGCCACATTTCCTTTTGATCGGGTCGTTCTTCATTGCTAGATGATGCCCGCCCAACCCACCCGTTGAAGCCGACTTCAACGTTCATATTCGATCCCGGATGACTTCACGGTGGTATGGTCTAGCCAAAGACCTTAAAGAAGGGCCGCTTACCGGGAGGCAACCCGGATTTCATTTCGTGTCCTGTCTTTTAAATTCTGTTAGTTTCATTTTGCATTGTTTTCAATAATGGGCTATTTTGGCATTCTTTGGACTTGCCCTTTTACGCCCAATTGGTGGCGTCTGTGTTGTGAATATTTTGGAAACAGGTAAGCCCCTCTGAAAAAGGGATGGAATTAGGAACAATTACAAAGGAACCTCTGGCGAAATTTTCCAAGAGGACCTTCATCTCCAACATTGAAGGTAGCACCTCAACGACCCCTCCCACTTGCAATTGTGCGGGCACCCTATCTTCCTTCCGCATCTTATCGGGGAGTACTCGTTTCACCCTTCCTTTAATATTTGCCCACAACGACTCCACTATTTTATTTCCTTTTTGTTTTCGTTCTCCTTTGGTTTTGTTTTTGCTAACCCTTAACTCCAGTTGTAGTTTGGTTGCTTCTAGTGTTTTATGCGGTGCAATTCCAGTCCACACCGCAACAAGCTACGCTACTTGAGGCTGAAGCTCAAGTGTGGGGGAGTTCTACAAATGATAGCAATAGCAATCTCAGGGGAGTACTAGTTCCTTTTAGTTTTCGTTCTCTCTTCTCTAATTTTGAATCTGCAAATCTGGGGATAGCTTCTGTGTTACTGTTTGTGTTTGTCCGTGCGTTTTCCTTTTGCTGCTTCCCGAAAGGTCTTCTGAACCTTCCCCGGTTTTGATTGGTGAACAATGGGACATTGTTCAATTAAGTGTGGGGGAGTGACCTTTTCGGTGAATTGTGTGCTTAAATGCTTAATCTTCTGCTTATCTTGCGATTGTCCAAAATAAAAAACTTGGACCCTTGTGTTGTGAGTTGTTCTCATTAAGAACAAATACTGTTATGAATTGTGGGATAAATGCTTAAATTTTTCATTTTGATTGCTTTTGAGGAGCATTTTACATGCGGTGTGGCCAAGTGATCTTATATGGTTGGATTTTTATTGCTTTGGGGTTCCTTCTGTCTTCTTTCTTAGGGATTGCTAAGGGGTGCTTCTTCGTGAAAATCCTTCAAGGGACTTGTGAGACGCCATTGGTAACCAACAATGAGAGTTGAGTGTTCTTAAATGCAAAGGCTTGATGCCAAAATGTTATCCTCTCATCTCTTATGCAAAAGTGAAACAAATGCATAAATCTATTTTTCCTTTTGTTTTCTTCTCAATGCCCATTCTTGAGAGAAGTTGGCCATGGTAAAAGCTCTCCAAGTTACCTAATCTTTAGAACTTTGAAGCACTCGGATCATACCCCGAAACTCTAGTTTTGTTTTTCCCTAAGCACCCATGCCACCACTAAGAGATGGTTCACACTCGTCAAAGGTTTTAATCACTTTTGCTTCTTCTCTTATCCTACAATTCATGTTAGTATTTGTTAGTATTGAGAATTCCTTACTTTCTTGGGGGCTTGGTTTTGCTTGAGGACAAGCAAAAAGGTAAGTGTGGGGGTGTGATGAGTGTCCAAATGAGCATGTTTTAGGGGTGTATTTCATATGTTTAATCAACACTTTTCATGCTCATTTCTCCACTCTAGCTTGTTTTCCTCTAGTTTTGTGTTTCATTGGTGTTTTACACATTTATTGTTTAAACAGGAGGAGTAACATAGCTAGGAGTAAAGTAGACGAAGAGAGGAACGCGTGGGCGCAAACGGATCCAAAATCGGAGTTAAAACGAAGAAGATACAGTGTTTTGAAGTTAGCTGACTCCGACCGACCTTAGGACCGACCTTGCAAGGTCGGTCGGGTCGAAATTTTGCCCAGATTCGCGTTTTTGCAAGCTACTGGAATCGACCGACCCTAGGACCGAACTTGCAAGTTCGGTCGGTCGTAAAATTTGCCCAGAAATCAGATTTTAAAAGAGAAAAGAGAGAGAGGGGATTCGACACAGAACAGAGAAACGACGGAAAAACAAGAGAAAAGAGGGAAGAAGAAGAAGAAAGGGAAGGAAGAAGAAGAAGAGAAGAAGGAGGAGAAGGCTCACCTCCATTGAAGCTCTTCCTCAATCTCCCATGGCTATTTCTTCTCCCTTCTCTCTCTTTTGTGCTTTAATGGTTGTGTAGTTTCCTTGTAGCTTGGGATGGGGATTTTGCCCCAAAATCCCTAAAACCTCCATTGTTGAATCTTGAACTTATTTTTATGCTTTATTTTAGTCTTTGAGCTTAATGAAGATGATTATTGGTATTTATGATTCTTAAACTTGTTGCTCATGATTTGAGGATTAGTTTAGGGTTTTACCCAAATTATCAATTATGTGTTAAATTGGTTGGTTTGGCCTCTACCGATTAGTTTAGCATTATTGTGGGATTCTATCAAAATGTATTCAGAGATAGAAACCTAAACTGTTAGAGACTAAAACGGTGTACTCTGATTTCGATAATTTTGAGATTAGACTACATTGCAACCTTAGTGGAACTTGAGCTTAGTGCTATCGATTGACCCGGGGCTTAGCTGAATGAGAAGTCTCGATTAAATTGGTTAGGATTAGTAGGCCTAGATTAGGTTGCTAATTAATTAAGCGTTCCCGTGGTTTAGCTATGAGTTCGAGGTTCGACAATCGGTAGTAAGGGGAGGACGGGTGCAAATATACATCCCGGGCTACACCTATCCTAGATAGTTAGTTTAGTGTTTATTGCTTTTCTTTATTTCTCCTGTTACAACCCAAAAACCTAAAACCCCTAATTTACATTTATGCACTTTTGTATATATCCTCTTGCATATTTACTAAGCTTATAATTAGCTAGATAGTTACGAAGTCCCTGTGGATACGACCTTGTTGTACTACAATGATTGGGTTCACTGCCCATAGTTAGCAAGATAGTTTAACCACTGTTTTGCCCAACAGTTGCTGCCATGCAAAAACCAAAATTCTTTGAAAACAAACTTCGAGAGTCAAATGAAAGACAAGTTCGACTCGAGAAAGAGGTCGACTCCCTGAACATCGCTCTTAAAAAGGCACAGATGGAATCAGTCTCATCATCGAATCCCCCTCACTAGCTGAAAAACAAAGGCAAAGTTAATCTGCCCAAAATGGCTTCAAAACCCAACGATCTTCAACGAAAAAATTCCAAAAAGAAAAATTTGAAAACAAATTTCATTGGCAAAAGAAGTATGTTCACCTACCTTCTTTATTAATTTGTGGTTACTGTGGCTACGACTGGCACATTCACTCATCATGTCATAAGCTTGGCAGAGACTTATCTTTCAATATGCAACGTCTACATACTCTGTCTAAAGCAAGACATCTTCACAGCTCTTTTGCTTCAAAGAGGGAACCCAAGTTCGTCTGGGTTCCCAAGTCTAACCTCTGATTGTTTTGTAGGGAGAGACCGTGGACAATGACTCTTGGTTTCTAGATAGTGGATGCTCACGACATATGACAGGAGACCCTGACAAGTTCATGACTCTCTCTTAACACCATGGGGGAAAGGTAACTTTCGGCGACAATGCTCATGGTGAAATCATTGGTATTGGAACCGTCGGTAATCCCTCCCTCTTTAAGATAGATAATGTCAATTTAGTAGATGGTCTTGGACATAGCCTTCTAAGTATTTCTCAAATATGTGATCTCTCTAACGTTGTTCTCTTTTCGGCCTCTGACTGCAAAATCTTTGATGAGCAAACAGGTCTTCTAAAAGCCACTGGTGTAAGGGTGAACAATCTTTACAAGTTATCTCTTGAAAACCCTAACCTAGATGGCACTCTCTGTCTCAGTGTACAGGACAAAAATATTTCCTTATGGCACTTCCGTTTGGGTCATGCACACAGCAAACTTCTCAACAAAATCAAAAACAGAAATCTTGTAGTAGGACTTCCTCAGACAAACTTCTTCCAGACCGACACCCACTGTCCTGCGTGCGTACAAGGGAAACATTCGAGAGCAAGCTTTCCAGGTAAACCAGAGATGTCTACAACATCTCCGCTGGATCTACTGCACATGGATTTATGTGGACCAATGCGTGTTCAAAGCAAGAGTGGTAAGAAGTACGCTCTAGTCATCGTCGATGACTACTCATGCTGGACATGGGTACTCTTTCTTAAGAACAAATCGAAGGCATTTTCTGAATTCGAATCTTTGTTCCAAATGATTACTAACAAACTATCCACCACTGTCAAGACAATTCATTCTGACAACGGTACAGAATTTTGCAATATCCAGTTTTCAGAATTTTGCAGGGCAAAGGGAATCATGCATCAAACATCAGCTGCTCGCACTCCACAACAAAATGGAGTAGTAGAACGAAAGAATCGCACCTTGGTAGAAATGGCAAGAACAATGCTCATTGATAGTAACCTCCCAGCTTCATACTGGGCAGAAGCTATCAACACTGCAGCGTACATCTTGAATCGAGCGTCAATTCATCCCTTCATCGGCAAAACCCCATATGAAATTATCAAAGGTCGTCCTCCTTGTGTAACTCATCTACGGCGCTTTGGATGCAAGTGTTTCATACACAATAATGGAAAAGACAATCTAGGCAAGTTTGCATCTAAAAGTGATGAAGGAATCTTCCTTGGATACTCATCCCATAGTCGAGCTTATAGAGTACTCAACAAACGAACATCGTGTCTTGAAGAAAGTCCTCACATTCGCTTCGAAGAACTTTCTAACTCCAGTGACTGCGAGCACAATCCACATGTACCCAATGAAGATGCCCCAGATACCACCTTCATTGAAATCCCAGTAGCTACCATTCCTCCACCACAAACATCTCTTCCGACAGACTCATCCTCCGACAGTGACGATGACCCTGATGACTCATTCAAAGATGCCTCACCTACCCCCACAAATGACCTACAACCTCCTCCACAAACCACAACTTCAAACACACCTCACAATCCCCAAACACCAGAACCCTCCACAAGTATACCATCAAGCTCCACAAGAAAATTTCATCAAGCCTCTGCTCATCCAATCACCCAAATCCTAAGTGATCCCTCTAAAGGTGTTCAAACACGCAGTGAGATCCAACAAAATCTCTGTGCTTTTAATGCCTTCCTATCCACAATTGAACCTAAGAATGTCCAACAAGCTCTACAGGACCATGACTGGATACTCGCTATGCAAGAAGAACTACATTCTCTACAACGACATTCTATCTGGCGACTTGTTCCCTGTCCAACCAATGATAAACCAATTGGTACCAAGTGGGTGTTTCGCAACAAGTTAGATGATCAAGGGAATATCTCTCGCAACAAAGCTAGACTCATAGTTCAGGGATACGCTCAAGCAGAAGGAATTGATTACGATGAGACTTATCCTCCAATCGCTCGAATTGAGGCAATTCGAATACTCGTGGCCTATGCGGCACATCGAGGTATAAAGCTCTACCAAATGGATGTAAAAACTGCATTTTTATATGGATACATCGACAGAGATGTTTATGTTGCTCAACCACTGGGATTCGAAGACCCACACCACCCGGAGTATGTCTACAAGTTAGACAAAGCGTTATATGGCCTAAAACAGGCACCACGAGCATGGTATGAGCGTCTCTCATCTTACTTATTGTCCCATGGATTCATCCGAGGTAAGGTTGACAAAACTCTTTTTACTCTCACCCAAGGTGAAGACATACTCATTGTCCAGATCTGCGTGGATGATATAATTTATGGATCCACTATTCCTGAATTATGCTCATTCTTTTCTGATCTCATAAGTAAAGAGTTCTAAATGAGTGCTCTTGGAGAATTAAAATTCTTTTTAGGTCTTCAAATCATTTAGCAAGAGAATGGGACTCAAATTCATCAACAAAAATACATCCAAGAGCTTCTACTCAAATATAAGATGCAGGATTCGAAAGCCACACCTACTCCAATGTCCGCTACAGAGAAACTACATCTGGATGAAAAAGGAATTGTCGTTGATGCTACACTATACAGAGGTATGATAGGTTCTCTCCTTTACTTAACAGCAAGTAGGCCTGATATTCTCTATGATGTATGTCTCTGTGCAAGATTTCAGGCAAACCCAAAAGAATCCCACCTACAAAGTGTAAAGCGCATCTTTCGCTAGCACAACTGATGACAACTAACATTGTAGAAGAAGACTAAGACAATCTAAGAATGCTAACAGTGACACCATCAAAGAAGGCTAACACCATTGAAGATAGTAGTAGAGTTTGAAGACTAAGTTTTATGATCTAACAACCCTAAACTTTATATGCCTTAAACCCTAAAATGTGACTAGATTATCAACATCCCCAAACAAAAAGAGAACCATAAACCCCTAAAAGCTGAATGTTGGCGGTCAACCCTATGACGGCCCGGTCAATTAATGTTATCGCCACTGTAAATGGCTACAGAATTTAAATGTATAAAATGATTTTTTTAGTAACAAATGTATCACGTCTTATAAATGTGCATTTTATTTAACTTTAAAGTATATCATATACTCGCTCATGTTTTAAATAGATTCTAGGCACAAGAATCAAGAAGAAAAAAATAGACTATTTTTACCCTTACTTTTTGCATTGAAAATTGAAGTAAATTGAAAATAAAAAAGAGTTGTGAGAGGGAAAATGGGGGTAGAGTTAGAAAGAAAATGACAAAAAAACCTAAAACATCTTATATTTTGAAAATAATATGTAGAATAAAAAAACATCTATGGTGGGAGTAATATTTTCACATGAAAAGCGTAAAAATATAAGTTTACCAAAACATACCTAAGGTGGATCTTGTTGTAAAAGCACAAATTATGATGTATAATGATATAAAATTTATAATTAAATTTTTTTGAATTAAAAAAACAGTGAAAAGACGAAAAAGCAAAAAAAATAAGTTCACATTTTTCTTAGTCAAGCACAGCTAGTCAAGACTTGTTCTACATAATGAAAGTTCTTCTTTTTCAATTTAGCAGTCAATATATACTTGACAAATTATCACACAATTGGGTGGCTACACCAACTTCAAAATCAGATATAAATTGCCTATGAGATAACTTACCTTATTAAAGTATATTGTCTATATACTTTGTATAACTATGTCGTACATTTTAGAATATATATACAATTAATTTTATTAAAATGTACACCACCAATAAAGTAGTATATAGACTATGTGACATAAAATATTATATGTAACAAAAGTATTATCCAAATATACATAAAAATTGAGTAACATTTTCTAGGACACGCCATTGAAATTTAAAATATCTCGAAAATATATATACAATGTTGAGGTTACAAGTAAGAGTTTCATTATTTAAATAAACTGAATTAAAAGAATTACGAAATTTTGTTTTTTTTAACTTAAGCGCAAATTTTCCTTTTTTTTTGAAATGTTTCGTCCATAAGTAAATTATAAGTCTGTTTAGATTATTAGCACTTATTGGACAACTTTAAATTGTACATAATGGATCTTAAACAACAACGGTGTTAAATTGGGTTTTTTGTTGGATCTTGACCTGAAGATCGAATAATAGTTCAGATGAACCCGAATCATTACTGGTTATATTTTTTTAATCTAAATCTGGATCCGGTTGACTTGAAGCCGATCCGTTATTTTATTTTATTTTATTTTTAGGTTATTCAATAAATATATTAAGTGAAATTCCATGAAATGTCACTATATTTTCGTCAAATTCATGAAATGTCACTAAAAAAAGAAAGTCAAGAAAAGCCCCTATATTTTCTAAAAAGTCCATGAAATGCCACTCCAGGCTGACGGACGTTAACTTTATGTCAAAAGTCCGAATAAAGATCATTTTGCCCCTAAATGGTCGTTTCATAGTTCAACGGTTATATTTTGACTTCAACGGTAACTTTGCACAAATTAGCGAAAGTCCATAAAATGTCACTATGACAAAGTTCATGAAATGCCCCTGTTACAAAAAAACGACAATTTTTTCAATAAAACCAATAGTAAAAGCCAGAGATCGTGCTACTGATAACAACCTTTTTTTCAATAAAAATCAATAACGCCCAGATAGTTCGTGTTGTACTACTCCAAAAGCAAGAGAAACAAAATTAAAATAACTGAACACTATTATGGAAAAAAGAAGGACTCAGGCTCAGACAACACCACGGAGAAAAAGGACAGGCATATCTACTTATATTTCAAACAAGAAAGAACAACAACAGTGTTGTGTGTAAAGTTGTATAAGAGCGGTCTATTCGACTCATTGATTTGAGTATTAATAATTGAGCCCACTCACCTTAACATTCAACATCGACCCCCCTTGTCCTTAAACACAAACCAAAGACACTGGTCAGTCACAGCTCCGAATCAATGGGCTCCAAGAAGAAAAAGATATACAGAGAAAAAAGTTGTGAGAATCCTACTGAAAATGGGAAGAGATGGAAAAAAGTTGCTCAGTCTCTACAGTCCCCTCCTCTTGATAAACAACAGGTTTTGTAAATGGTTGTGTGTGAAGTTGTAACATCCTAGTATCCCACTGTTGTGATATTGTCCGTTTTGCCGCAGCTCACGGTTTTGTTTGCGGGGTTTCCTGGCCCCAAAAGGCCTCACAACAAGGAGATGTATCCCCACCCATATAAGAAGTTCGTTCTCCACTCCAATCGATGTGGGAGGTAAACCTCAAGGGTAATACACTCCACCCCCTTGGGAGCCCAGCGCCCTCGCGGGCCACACCAGCACACCGACCTGGGTCTAGCTCTGATACCAACTGTAACATCCTAGTATCCCACTATTGTGATATTGTTCGTTTTGCCGCAGCTCACGGTTTTGTTCTCGAGGTTTCCTAACCTCAAAAGGCCTCACAACAAGGATAGGTATCCTCACCCATATAAGGAGTGGTTCGTTCTTCCCTCCAATCGACGTGAGAGGTAAACCTCAAGGGTATTACAGAAGTAGTTGTAGAATGAGATGTTAACGGGGACCATACTGATCTACCATAAATGGTGCCAACCATTTGAAGAACCCAGAGCTCCAGTAATTATAGTAAGTCCGTCCAGCTGATTTCCGGCTGCGTGAAACATTAAGAGTAGCCGGAACTATGCACTTGCAAAGAATAGTTTGAAAATTTTCATCTATTGTGGTTGTGTAAGTGGGGATACATGATTGATGTGCTATGGGTGACTATGGCAGAGAAATGGGCATTTTATAGGCTTACAATGAGTCTTTATAGCTCAAAAGGGCATCTACATGAAGAACTAGCCATTAGAAACAAAAAATAGTCATTTTTTTGTAACAGGGGCATTTCATGAATTTTGCCATAGTAGCATTTCATGAATTTTTTGCTAATTTATGCAAAGTTACCGTTGAAATCAAAATAGTCGTTGAACAATGAAAATGACCGTTTAGGGGCAAAATGGTCTTTTTTCAGACTTTTGATAGAAAGTTAACGTCCGTCAGCCCGGAGTGGCATTTCATGAACTTTTTGAAAAATACAGTGGCATTTTGTGACATTTTTTAGAGGCATTTCATGGATTTGCCAAAAATATAGTGGCATTTGAAGGAATTTCCCTATATTTAAACATTAATTAATCACTAAAAACTACATTTTGTCATTAGTTAGTGATATAAAATTTAGTTGTCATAATAAATTAATCATAAAAATAATAAGTTAAGTCATTAAATAATGTATTATTCTATATTTTTTGGATTACGAGTTGACGGTGTAACAACACATATGGGTAATTGTTCAACAATATATCTCTCAAGCCATTAAGACTTGAAAACAAGCAACCTTAAACTATTTGATCTCACTTGAGCTATAAAGTGAAAGACTTTGTTGTTGTAGTAAACTCATATTTATTCATATAAACCAATCATATTCATCGGGATTAATGGTGGCCATCGGGTCCGGTTCTACCCGGAACCGGCGGTTCTACCCGGAACTGATTGGAACCGGAACCGGCCGGGAACCGGTGGGAATCGGAACCGGAACCGAACCGTCTCAGCCGGTTCCGAATACGAATACATGTTTTGAGATTCGGGCCCGAACCGGAACCAGAACCGGAACCGCCTGGAACCGTCATCGGATTCGGAACCGGAACCGCCCCGGAACCGGTTGAAGTTACCGTTGGGTTTTTAAAATGTAACCTCTTAGTAGCTGTACTCTTTTTCCTTATTATGGTTTTCCCAATGGATTTTTACCTAATAAGGTTTTAATGAGGCAGTGAATCATATAATAAAATTCTCTTTGTTCCTTATTTTTTGTAAATTCAATAAAAATTCCTAAGTCTTTGTTTCTTACACATTTAAGATTATAAACTTGAAGAATAACCTATCTAGGAGTAAAGTTGATGAAAAGAGCAACGTGTGCACTCAAACGGATCTCAAATCGGAGCTAAAACGAAGCAACTGGAGCCGATCGAATCGTTCCAGAACCGATCGGAACCGATCAGATTCAGAACCGAAACCGGAACCGGCTGGAACCGGCCGGAACCGGTTTTTCGACCGAATCCGAAACGAATCCAGATTTCAGAACCGGAACCGTAACCGGAACCGCCCAGACCGGTTCCGAATACGAATACACATTTTCTGGAACCGGAACCGGTGGAACCGGAACCAGACCCGTGGCCACCATTAATCGGGATGAGGGTATTACAGAGGGATTCAACCCAAACATGAAGCAAATTTCGAAACCCAACCGCAACCCGACTTAAAAACCTTTCCAGATAAAAAACTTAACCCAATCTATTTTTTACTAGTCGATTCATTTGTCCACAGGTCGAGATTAACATCTCTAACGTCAAGATTAACAACCCAAATTAATAACTCACTCGGGACAATTGGTAAAGCGAGCCCCTGACGTTATTAGGCACATTATTCTACCATATAGATTTCCGTGAAACATCAATGAGTACGCGTCCGTTTTGATTTAATAAGTTCTTTGTCACTATTATTCGACACATTATGTTATTGTAACTTGATGGTTTGTAAATCATACTCGCCTTAAAATATGAATAAAAAATTCATAGCAAGTGCATGATTTGTATGGATGACTGCCGAGAGCATAAACAATTTAGTTGGCATCAACGTGTGTGGGGTAGGCGACTAAATAACAGGGAAGTTAACTGGTATCCCCTAGCGATTTGGCTCTGCTACTGTCGGCATCAAAATTAAATAACTTTGCAGGTCATGACCCATGATCCCATTATTGCCTATGTCCCCGACACAGCCATGAATGATGCACAAGTGCCCTTTTTTTTTGACCGACTTCTAGTTGTAACCACTAATACTCATAGCTTGTAACCCATCTATGTAAACTTGGGGTGGCTAGGCGGTTCAATGTAACTGGGTGATTCAACTGTAACTTATCGGTACTATATCTCAAAATAGGGTGGATTGAAAGTGGGTCACGGATCCCATAGCTTTTCTGATAATTAAAAAGATATTTTTTTAAAAGTATAGTTTTAATAAAATAAAATTGAGTAAAATATTGAAAGTTGATAATAATTTAGTGATAAAGACATGTTCCTATATGCAAGATTGTAAGTTCAATTATTGTCGGCCTATTTTTAGGTTTTTAATGTTATGAAACAAAATTACTTCTTTGATCTGATGTTAAATCTAACCCCATCAGGTAATATGTCTTAATCATTTAAAAAACGAGTCTAATTTACAAATACTATCTACTTATTTTAAAATTTAAATATTACCTTAAAATTTGATATATATATATATATAATATATATATATATTAATGCTCCATAAATTTATGACCACACATTTATATACCTTCAATTTTAATATATGATAATGTCGAAAAAAAAATTAGACCCCATGAGATTTGATTTCTGGGTCCGCCACTGGAGATAATGTATAAGATATATTACCTTTTAGGGTGTTTAGTTTCGTTCACCTTTGACATATTTGATGGTATATTTGTGACATAAATGGGTGGTCCCTTGTGGGTTATATGTGGGTCATACATTCTCCTTCGATAATATACTACCATATATAAAACGACTGCAAAACAGTCAGACCAAAATAACTGTAAAACAGTCATACCGAACAGAACCTTAACCTAAAGGAGCATAATTTTTTTATGTATTGACCAACCAGCAAGTAGATGGTGCAGCGTGCCCGCGCACGAATGTTGTGCGGCTGTCTGATGTGGCAGTCCCAGTCAGCTGCTCACTAGGCTGTATTTTTGTATATTAACTTTAAATTGTTGTATCTTTAAAAATGTAAGACTAAAATGATTTTTTTTACACCATTGTTAATCTAAATTCAAGCTCTTTAAAATAAGACTAAACATGCATATGTTTTGATAAGTTTAAAAATTTATATTAACTATATGTATATATCCATATATCAACAAGACTAATGATTCACCATATAAAGTTTAAAATACATCATACAATAATAATGAAACACTACAAAACAATAATGTTTTTTTATTTGTTCTGAAGTTTGTTATCTAATTCGTCACTTATTAGTTAAGAAATCATAATAACAAATTTAGTGAATCATAATATCAAAATTGATGAATCATAACATCATTTTATTGTATCATCGTAAACATATAAAAATATTTAAACAAGAATACAACACAAAACAATAATAGATACGTAAGGAAAATATATAATTCACCATATCATGTTCAAAATACACCACACAACAATAATAATACACCACAAAATAATTAAAAAAATTTATTAGTTCCGAAGTTTGTTATCTAATTTATCGCTTATTAGTTAATGGATCATACTAACGAATTTAGTGAATTATGAAATCACAATTAATGAATCATAACATCATTTTAGTGTATCATCATGAACATATAAAAATAAGAAAATTTAAACATTAATACAACAACAAATAATTGGTACATAAGAAAAATACATGATTCACCATATAAGGTTTAAAATACACTATACAACAATAATAATACACCACAAAACAATAAGTATTTTTTATTGGTTCTGAAGTTTATTATCTAATTCACCACTTATTAGTTAATGAATCATAATAACAATTTTAATGAATCATAATATTATAATTAATGAATCAAAACATTTTTTTAGTGTATCATCATAACATGTAAAAATAATATTTTTTCAAAGTTTTCAAAATATATTCATGTGTTAGTATATACAAGAATATAGTCACGTGTTATGTACATTGTATTAGTCTGTCCTACAGTCACGTGTTGTACATATTGTACTAGTCTGTATTAGTCCATCCTATGTATATATGTAAACAGACTACATATTACTTACTTTTCATCAATTGAATAAAGTGAAATATAATATGTATCAGAACAGAGTCTTACACGACCTGTTTCTTCCCTTTCTTGATTTTCCAGACTCATTTTTCTCAACGATTTTTAGTTTTCCCTTTCTTTGTTTCTTGTTCGAGCTTTCTCCCATGTCTGAACATGAAGAAGAGTCTCCGGTGATGGAGACGCCCAAGAAAAGAGCCAGAGGTACAAGGAAGGTCGCGGTAGCGGCGAAACGCCAAGTGCTCAGCGCGACGTCGACAGGGATGGAGTATTATGACCCCTTCTACCTCCATTCTTCTAACAGTCCAAGTCTGTCTCTCACTACTACCCAGTTGAACGGGACAAATTTTGGTTTGTGGAAGCGCGCGGTTACCCTTTCTTTAAGTGCCAAAAATAAATTTGTCTTCGTGGATGACTCGTTACAAAGACCACTGGAATTGTCGCCAGAAAGAGAAGTTTGGGACAGATTTAAGATGATGGTGATGGTTTGGCTGCTAAACACTATCAACAAGCAGATATCCAACACAGTCATTTTCTCTGACACTGCGAAACAGATTTGAGATCAATTGCATCAGAGGTATGGAAAACCTAACGCAGTCCGACTTCTTGAACCCAAGAGGAGTATCGTTTGGTCTAACCAAGGAACTGATTCCATCAGCAATTACTACTCAAAACTGAAGATTATTTGGGATGAATTGGATGATGTCGACGAATTGCCCGATTGTTAGGTTTTAAATGAGACATTATGGCCAACTAGGGGTTCTATACCGATGATGACTCCTTTGCCAAATGTAGATCAAGCTTTCTATATTTTGGAACAAGATGAGATTCAGCGCCACACTCGCACTGCTCAACACGGCTGCTCACATAATCGAAGATGTCACTAGAAAGAAAGTGGTTTGCGATTTCTGTGGCAGAATCGGCCATGTCTCAGCAAGTTGCTACAAGAAGAATGGTTTCCCACCTGGTTTCAGGTCAAAGAATCGTAAAGATTCACAAGTGTTTCTGAGGTTGGCGTGAACTCTTTCAATACTGCCTCTCAAAGTTTAGTCTCTCCCATTCCTAGCATTTCAGTTAATCAATACCAACCGATGATGAATTTCTTTGCAAAAACTTCACCGTGTGCGACGATCTCTGTGTCTAATGTCGTGGCTGGTAATCTTGCTTCTCCTAAAAATCTTGATTTACCTGCTTTTAGATTGAAATTTCCTCTCTTTTGTTCTATGACATGATTAGAGGAGTCTTGGATTCTTGACAATGGTGTTGCACATCACGTTTGTTATAAAACTGATTAGTTTATGAATTTTTACTTTGTTACTCATGGTGTTAACATAGAGTTACCTGATGGTAGTTTAAAATTTGTTAATACTGTAGGTGATGTTAGAATTGGAGATAATTTTGTTCTGAAGCATGTGTTATACATTCTGCAATTAAGTATAATCTGTTGTCTGATAGTTGGCTTGTTAAACAATTAAAAGGGGTTCTCTCTTTTAAGCATGATGTTTATGTTTATCACGACCCTTCTCTAAAGAGGCCAAGGGAGATTGGTGAAGGTGTTAATGGAATATATGTGTTGAACAACAAAGCTTTGGACACTCTTTGTACTGAGAATGATAGCGCTGGCAGTTTGTTTCATAAACAGAATGTGAATGTCCATTGTTTTCTTGTATCAGTTACTGATGATAATACTAGTAATGAATCAATTGTTTCTAGGATATGTGATACTAATTTTATTCCTATTTCTCGTCTGAGCAAGCTAGAGCTTTGGCACATGAGACTTGGCCATTTGTCTTTGAATAAGACTATAAAGGTTGAAGGTGTTATTCCAATTACAGTGGTTTTGTGTTTGAAATTTGCATAAGGGCTAAACAGACCAAACTGCCGTTTAGTCAGTCTGCTTCTAAATCTGCTGCCATTATTTATTTTGTTCATGGGGACATTTAGGGGCCCTATATTGTTGCAACACATGGTGGGTATCGTTATTTTTTGACCTTAGTAGATAATTTCTCAAGTGCTACTTGGATATACATGCTAACCACTAAGGCTAAGGCTTTTATGTGCATTAAAAGATTTGTTAAATGTGTTGAAAGGCAATTTAACTCCAAGGTTAGGATTTTGAGGACTGATAATGCACTTGAGTTAGGAGCTTCTGTAGAAGGAGTTCATTTCTTTGCTGAAACAGGGATTCTACATCAGGTCTATTGTCCGTATACTCCACAGCAAAACGGTATAGTAGAAAGAAAACATAGGCATTTGCTAGAGACAACTAGATCTTTGTTGTTTCAATCCAAACTGCCTAAGGTCTATCGGGGTGAGTGTTTACTTACAGCTGTTCATTTGATTAATCGTTGTCCTAGTAAGATTCTTAAGGGCAAATCTCCTTATTTTGTTCTTTACAATAAAGAATCAAATCTGTCTGAACTTAAGATGTTTGGTTGTTTGTGTTTTTGCCATAACAACATTATTCGTGACAAGTTTCAAGACAGAAGTTCTCCTGGTTGTTTCATTGGTTACCCCTTTGGTTCAAAAGGGTATAAAGTCCTTGATTTACAGTCCGGGCAGATCAGGATAAGTAGACATCTTAGCTTTGTAGAACATGTTTTTCCATTTGACAAAATACCTTAGACTGATGACATTCTTAGTTTTCCAGATCAATCACAACAGAGCTTGGAAACTTCTGTGCATTCAGGCAAGCAGCGAGCTGGATGCACTTCTGATGGTGGTAACAATACAAGATTTGGTGGACCGGTTAAAGTTCCATCACATTTACATGATTACATATGTTCTTCAGTAACTGGTAATGCTTTATGTGCACATACTATGCCTTATCTACTTAATATTCAGAAGGCTGATGTTTTAGCTTTACCACTCCTTAGTTATATGCAGAATATAGATGCATATTATGAAGTAACTGATAATGCTTTATGTGCACATAATATGCCTTCTCTACTTAATATTCAGAAGGCTGATGTTTTAGCTTTACCACTCCTTAGTTATATACAGAATATAGATGCATATTTTGAACCTGTCACATTCGAGGATGTTGTCCGATTTGATCATTGGCAGCAGGCTATGAATGAGGAGTTTAAGGCTTTAAAATTAAATAAAACTTGGGATATTGTTGATTTACCTCCTAGGAAAAAACCCATAGACTGCAAGTGGGTTTTTAAAGTTAAAACCAAAGCTGATGGTAGTGTAGAAAGGTATAAAGCAAGGCTCATAATAAAGGGTTATACCCAAAAAGAAGGTGTGGACTATCTAGAAACATTCTCTTCAGTTGTTAAACTTACTACTATTAAAGTGTTGTTTTCTGTTGCTTTCAAGAGACGTTGGGATATTTACCAGCTTGACATTAATAATGCGTTTTTACATGGGGATTTTGATGAGGAAATATACATGCAGTTGCCAAAAGGCTTAACTACTAATCGATCTAACCAAGTGTGCATGAAATGCCCCTAATCATTAAATAATTAAATAATGGGAATTAAAGGATTATTTGTGGAATTATGAAACCATAAGAAAGCACAGAAACACTTAAGCGTTAAGAATGCGCCCCAACTCCTTAAGATCAAAAACGGGCGTTAAGCCGGATCTTGAGCTAACCAAGTCATACAAGCCAACTAATGATCATAATATGACCCAATAGTCATTAATTATCAGTTAAAACAAAAGTCTCGGAGTAAATTTTCAATTAAACGAAAAGTGCCTAGAGGAACCCTTGTGGGCCCCATAAACCCTAGAAAAGGCCCGGGAATGCCGAAGTGGCACAAAACTCTAAATAAATCATTCTTAGAGTTCCTAACACCATTAATTATCATTCTAAAGAGAATTCTCAAGTTAGATTTATAAGAAAACACAAAATGCCCGGGAGAAACGCTTAAGGCACAAAAAGGTCCCGAAAGTCCCGGGAATGTCTCGGGAATGTGTTTTGGGTCTATATAACCCAATGAAACACCTATAAATACTCTAATAAATATAAATACTCATCAATATCACATTGATAACTCTAAATCCAGAGATTTACAATTTTCACAATTTTTACATTAAAATATTAATATAATAATAATATAATGTAAAATTAAGTCTCCTTTGAATAAATTGGTCAATGTTGACCATTGACCACGAAATGGACCATCCATAGTCGGTTGATTAAGGCTCCTAACATTCTTGTAGCCGTTCCCACCTGCAAAAGAAAGAATAAGCATCTTTACATTATTAAAAGTAAAGGTTAGTACACTTTTTGATATTTTAATCAATCACCTTAAATTAAGTAACCTTGTCTACCCATCCCATGTGCAATTGCCAAATTGTGAGGCTGCTTTCCCTTGGTATATGCCGATTCCAATCAATGCTAAGCATGGAAATGTGACTCACTTTTTCTTAATTTGCTAAAGTAATAATAAACTACTCAAATGACATTAATTAGTCAAGACCTATTACCCACCTTTCCCCTTCAATGCCGGATTCCTAGCTGATTGATTCTCATCCATTAGTTGACATCAATCGGTCATTAGTGAGTCATCAAACATTACAAACATTAAAATAAGAGTAAATTGACATTTAAGGCAAAATAAGACTACTTTCTCCATTTGCCCCATTCCAGCCGAGAGTGCACCTTCCATATGCTCTCTTTGGCTCCTCCATGACCGTAAGTGAACACCAAAATCAATTGGTGAGAGCTCTTGCTCTAGGTAAGCTTCTAAGGCAAGTTTAAGTCCATTTTCTTCATTTTTCTTTCCTCTTTCCATTGATCTAGACTCCAAACATTTCTATACATGTATGTAGTGTGTCCTGGAGGTTAAAACAAGAGGAAATTTCGGCTGTAACAAGGTATAAGGAGGAAAGTTCAAGTCTTGACCATTTAAGGTAAAAATGTGCTTTAAGCACATAACTCTTCTTCCTTGTCAATTCCGGTTGTAAACCTTGGTTCCCTAGCCTTATTTTCTTCTCATTTTCATGTGGATTCAGTTGGTATACCAAGATCTACAAGGAGTAGCTAGATCCAAGCCAAAAACACCATTTTTGGCATCTTAAACAAGGTAAATCTTAGCCATCTTCCAAGATAGTTACCCACGGTTTTGTACCTTGGTTTAAAGAGTGTTTTGATACTCTTTCTTTTCTGGAAAAATAGGGCCGAGATACTACCCTAACAAACTTGAAGATTAAAGGTAAAAATTCATGATTTTCATGACTTAAATTACTTCCCATGGTTAGCTTATGCTTGGAGTTTAATCATGTCTTGTTTTCTATATGAAGACAAGTAAATCAAGCTGTGGAGAAACATTACCTAAGGTGGCGAGACCAAACAAGGTCTTAACCTTGCTAAATCAAGGTATAAATCACTTAAACCTTAACTTGTTACATTAATACAAGTTTAAACTTATGGTTATAAATTGCCGTGAGTGAACACAGCCAAAGGGGTCATGTTTTGACCTTAAAATGATTAAGGAAATGACTTAGTAAATTTATCTAAG
This sequence comes from Limonium bicolor, assembly GCA_023374045.1. Taxonomy (NCBI): domain Eukaryota; kingdom Viridiplantae; phylum Streptophyta; class Magnoliopsida; order Caryophyllales; family Plumbaginaceae; genus Limonium; species Limonium bicolor. The sequence goes on along the minus strand of CM041776.1, from coordinate 404,215,287 downwards.
TAATTAAGTAACATAAATGTCAAAATTAAGACTTTATGTGGAAGATTGGTAATTAAATGAAAAAAATGTGGTGAGGCCGAAAGTTACTTGTATTTTGGGGTATTTATGTGTAATTTATTTTATGAGCAAAGGTTTGTAATAAGGCCATGTACTTTAGGCCATTTTATTTATGTATATTTAGTTTAAATAAGGTTTTAGGTGGTATATATATATATATTACCGCAAAGTTTTAGGGGTTGGAGTATAATTAAATCAAATTTGGGGGCTAAATAGTAATTAAGCCGAAAATTAGTGGTTAAAAGGAATTAAAATAAAAATTATAAGATTTTATAAAGTTTTGGGGTTAAATGGTAAATTTTGGAAACTTAGGGGTTAAAACCGTAAATTAAGAAAGTAATGGTCAAGGTTATGTTAAGGAGGTCAACTTTGACCATTGGGTAGGTTTTGACCAAATTAGATAAGTTAAAGAACTTATTTAAGGTTATATAATAAGATAAGTATTTAATTGTAACATTTTATAATATATGGGGTATGTACGGTAATTACCAAAATTAAGGGTGTACAATGGTATTTTAAACACCCATGGGCTATTAGGAATCTTTAGGATTTTATTGGGTTGAATTTGGAATTTAAATAAGCTATATATGTATAATATATAGTTATTATGTCATTGTAACACTTTGAAAAAGAAAATGGGGTGGAAATGTAAATAACCGAAAGTTTATGGGCTAGGAATGATATTTATAACCTTTTGGTATAGTTTGGTGATTTTTAGAATAATATAAGGTGTTTTAAAAAGATGAGTGTATAATATATAGTTTTGATGATATTATAAAACTATATGTTATAAATGGGGTCAAATTGTAATTATAAGAAGTTGGTGGGTGGAAAAATAATTTAGAACAGAATATAAGTGTTGTTCGAAAATTTGAAGTATATATAACTATAAGTTATATTTAAATTAAGGTTTACAATGTTATATTATATGGTATATATAACATGGTATAAATTATGGGGTGTTTTTGTAATAAACATAAAGATATGGTAAATTAATAAGATTGGTTTAAATGGATATACCTTTTCGGTAATTAACAATAGTTTTGTATAAAAACTATATTTTATAATTTATATAAGATAAATATATCATATTATACGATATTAGTATATGGTATAACATTACATGATGTTATGTGGTCAAAATGAAATTAAAATAAAGTATAGTGCTGTACCGATTTTATAAAGGTTAGAAAATGAATTTTAGACTAAGGTCTACAATGTTATATGCAAACGGTTATTTTTATATATTAAAAACTATGAAATTAATAAATAAAATAAACATACGGGTTGCAAAATAATTCTCGGTCGTAGCAGTCTAGTAATATGAGTAACCGGGGTATCGAACCAGGGAACTAAGAAAGCAAATCTAATCCTAGCAAAAGCTGTAAATTGGGGGAAATTGTTGATCAATAAAGTATAAAACAAGCAAAGAGTAACTGATAATAAATAACGAAAGCGGAACTCCGGGTTCAGGTGGTTTTTCCTAGTTAAGTCTCGCAGTTCTATTACTAGTTGATTGAGGATAGGGTACGGGAAATTCTGACAAGTTTCTAAAAGACTAAATCCTAGCCAATTAGATCTCCACTGTGTAGAACGTGACAGATAAAATCATAAACCTATCACTACTAACGCAGAGGGATTGAGCATATGAATTTAAAATTGCATCTGAAGGCTAACTCATCAATCAGATTAAGCTATCCACAGATGAACAGATTATAACGATCTAGTTATCAATCATGGATCAGATCTTGACAACTTTCGCAAAGCTAAAAATAAAGTTGCAAATTTTATTGATAGCGCAAACAATATTTATAATCTGAAACAAACCGCTGATAGATCCCAAATCCACTAATAATAATTCTGCAAAACCTAACTATTTACAACCACCATTCCCCGGAGTTTAATCCCTTAGCCAAGCATATCGAAAGAGGAAACAATTAGAGAAGAAGGAGTAGAAATCATCTCTATGTCGTATCCCAAAGATTTGCTAGTTGTAGGGTTGAACAGACTGAAGAAATCGGAGCAGAAATTCCTCCTCAGTTGCACGGCTCTACAGAGAAGAAAACTAGGTCGTGGTGTCTCCAATCTGAATTCTGAATCCTGAATCGTGAATTGTGGATGAGTGGATGAATGGATGAGTGGATGATTTTCTCTCCAAAGTCTTCCATATTTATAAGTGTAATTGAAGACTCTTTGTTTGCTCCTTGATGACTCATTTTAATTTCCTTCGGTTTCGCGAAGTAAATGGAGGCCCTTCAGTTGATTCAGAATTTAAGTTACTCTTTTCAATTTACTTATGTCATCAACAAGTTATGGAAAACTCTAGAGTTAGTATCTTCAACTAACTCCCTTCATCAATAACCTTTAGAGTTACTTTCTTTTATATTTCCAATCTTCCCCCTTCTTCTTCTCAATCCTTTCACGGCAGTCTCGTAAATATATATAAATATATCGCACCGGACACAACTTTGACAGGGTCCAAATTCTTCATATGAGCTCCGATTTGTTCCCCGTTTGCGGCGTTGGAAAGCTTGTGTGGAGATCTATGCATTTTCACCATCATTTTCTGCTTTTAAAATATAAATTTGTATCAGTTTTTGCCCAAAGTAAGAGTCATGAAAAGCATACGATAAGTGTGAGAAAGCGCATAAAATGCTACATAAAATAAGAATTTAGCACCTATAAATCATATCAATTTCACACTTATCAAATCACCCCACACTTAGCCTTTTGCTTGTCCCCAAGCAAAACTCTCAAGCACAAGTAATGCCAAGCTATTGGGAACTCAACAGAAAAGGAAGAGCACAGAAGAAATGTATTGCTAGCTTTACCAATCGAGGGGGCAATTCAAAATATTCAAAACAATTCATTCTTTCCATAAACATGAAGTCATTCAAAGCTAACAAATGAGAAACAAAACCATAAGAGCCTTGTCTTTAACCTTGAGCCAATCCACCTTTTTCTTTCACAAACCACAGAAACGACAAGGGGCATGAAGTAAGATCATATTCCATCGTACCTTTCAATGCCACATACTCTTGATCCATGAGAGAAAATAATCTATATTCAGCACAACATTTGCATAAATATTTCAATTAAAGCGCTTTCAATTTCTTTCACCACAGACTTTTCTCTCCACCCATGTAACGGTTTTGGGTCAACTATCCCAGATCACAAGGACCTTAGGTAGCTAGGTGATGAAGCACCCCAAAGGACTTAATAACCAAGTGGACGAGGTCTGATTTGGATCAGAATTAAAATTAGCATGCTTAGGATCAGCGGAGTGCCTTGCCTTGTTCTTTTTCAACCATTTCAATCCAATTCATTCCAAGGCTCAAAGCTAAGAACAAAGTTCAGATGGAGAATATTCTCATTTATTTCAGCACTTTCAGAACAAAGACTTCAATTTAGCAATTAAAAACTAGAAAAATTCCAAAATCTTGCACCCCAAGATCAGCCAACCAACTAAATTTCCTTTATGGCTTCCTTCCAAATTGAGCAACCACAGCTTAATTTTAACAAATGCAAGAGAAAAGAGCTCAGAGACGCACAAAAAACAAGCGGCGAAGGAGCTTGCCCCACCCCACACTTAGAGTGAAGCAATGTCCTCATTGCTTAGGAAGAACTAACATTGTGCAAGCAATCCAATGGGGAAACAAAATCGCACACAGCAGATCACAAGGGAGCATGAAAATTTTTGAAGAGAAGAAAAGGTAAGAATACTCCCAGAGTCCGCTCAGGGTGTGTAGCTAGTCCAACCCCACACTTGAGTTCAGCTAAGCGACAAAGTAAGCAAGCTGAGAAATATAATCTGCAAAGCCAGGAGAACTCAAGTGGAACCAGACAAAACCATCAGTAGAAAAATAAGAAGAGCCAAGGCTCTTGCAGTAAGCATAGCACCAGTCAACACACCACAAGCTAAAAGAAAAGAAGAAAAAAAAACAATTAACTAAGAAAATGAAAAGAGATACAAACCGGTGGGTTGCCCCCCACCAAGCTGCCAAGATTTAAAGTCTCTGGCTAGACTTCCCATGCTATTGATCAGAAGAAGAGGAAGTGTGGCTGGGACTACCATAACTTCCAAGTGTAAGCTTTCAAAGCTTCCTAAATGCATGACGAAGTCTCCAAGGGATTTTATTCTTTTTATCTTTCGACTTCGAGAGACTTGAAGCATCTGGGGCAGCCGGCTGATCCAGCACAAAAGAACTGCATGCAAATCAATGTTAGCATCAACTATACCAAAGTACTTTTTCAAGCGAGCCCCATTGACTTTAAACACTTCACCCTTTTTATTCTCAAGCTCGTAGGCTCCATAGGAAGTGATACCAACAACTTTGAAAGGACCGGCCCAATGGGACTTAAGCTTCCCAGGGAAAAGCTTCAATCTAGAATTGTAGAGCAGCACCCAATCTCCAACTTTGAAGTCCCTTCTCTGAATCATCTGATCATGGAGCTTCTTGGTGCGCTCTTTATAAATTTTCGCACTGTTGTAAGCCTGATCCCGCTCTTCTAGCTCTGAGAGCTGAAACTTCCTTCTTTCACCAGCAGCATGAATATCAAAGTTCAGGGCCTTAAGTGCCCAGTATGCCTTGTGTTCTAACTCCACTGGCAAATGACAAGACTTACCATACACTAACCTGAAAGGAGACATCCCGATGGGAGTCTTGAATGCAGTTCTGTAGGCCCATAGAGCGTCATCGAGCTTCTGAGACCAATCCTTTCTGGAAGAACTGACGGTCTTTTGGAGAATCCACTTGAGCTCTCGATTGGACACTTCAGCTTGTCCATTTGTCTGTGGATGGTAGGGCAAAGCAACCTTGTGGCGCACTCCATACTTAGCCATCAGGGCATCGAAGGAACGATTACAAAAATGTGATCCTCCATCACTAATGATCGCCCTTGGAACCCCGAAGCGAGTAAAGATGTGCTTCTTCAGAAATTTAACCACTGTTTGGAATCAGCATGCTGGCAAGGAATAGCCTCTACCCACTTTGACACGTAGTCAACGGCCGAGAATATACTGGTAACCCTGAGAAGAAGGAAAAGGGCCCATAAAGTCAATACCCCAGCAATCAAACAATTCAACTTCTAAAATACCGTGCTGAGGCATCTCGTGCCGTCTAGAAGTGTTGCCTAGCCTTTGACAACTATCACACTTGGCTACAAAGGCTTGGCAATCCTTATGAAGAGTAGGCCAATAAAAAAAGACTCCAAAACTTTTGCAGCTGTCCTGTGGGAACCATGGTGACCTCCCGCCTCTCTGGAGTGACAGAACTCTATGACACTAGCAACCTCATCATCTGGAAGACACCTGCGAATTAAACCATCTGCACAAACTCGAAAGAGATAGGGGTCTTCCCAGATATAATGCTTAGCGTCAGATAAAAATTTCTTCTTTTGAGCATAGGAAAAGTCATAAGGTACCACCCCAGAAACAAGATAATTGGCCAGGTCAGCGTACCATGGCTCATGCACCTTATGCAAAACAAAAACAGTCTCATCAGGGAAAAATTCATTAATTGGTACACCATCATCAGGAACTACCAACCGAGAAAGATGGTCAGCCACGACATTCAATTTACCACTTTTATCCCTCACTTCAATGTCAAATTCCTGTAACAAGAGAATCCAACGAAGCAAGCGAGGCTTGGCCTCTTTCTTAGCAAATAAATATCTAAGAGCAGTGTGGTCAGTATGAACAATTACTTTACTTCCCCAAAGATATGATCTAAACTTATCTAGGGAAAATACCACAGCCAGAAGCTCTTTTTCAGTGGTGGTGTAGTTCCTCTGGGCATCATTCAATGTTTTGCTTGCATAAGCAATGACCCTGAGAATTTTGTCCTTCCTTTGGCACAGAGCTGCCCCCACTGCATAATCACTGGCATCACACATAATCTCAAAAGGTAATGACCAGTCAGGTGAAACAACAATGGGTGCAGCTACCAATTTTTGCTTAATCAAATCAAAAGCAGAACGCAATCATTAGAAAAGACAAATGGGGCATCTTTCAGAAGCAGGTCAGTCAACGGTTTTGCAATTTTAGAGAAATCCTGAATAAACCGTCTATAAAAACCTGCATGCCCTAAGAAAGCTCTTACCTCTTTCACACAAGTAGGTGTTGGCAATTTCTCAATTACCTCTACCTTCGCTTGATCAACCTCAATCCCCTTAGCAGACACTTTGTGGCCTAGCACAATCCCATCCTTGACCATGAAGTGACACTTCTCCCAGTTGAGAACCAGATTTGTCTCCTCACATCGGCCTAGGATTCGATCAAGCTGCTCCAAACAAACATCAAAGCTAGAGCCATAAACAGAAAAATCATCCATAAATACCTCAATGCTCTGCTCGATGAAATCAGCAAAGATTGCCTGCATACAACGCTGAAAGGTGGCAGGAGCATTGCACAGTCCAAAGGGCATTCTTCTATACGCAAAGGTACCATAAGGACAAGTGAAAGTGGTCTTGTCTTGGTCCTCTGGCGCAATGGGAATCTGAAAGTACCCTGAAAAACCATCTAAAAAGCAATAATACTCTTGCCCAGCCAACCTCTCAAGCATTTGATCAATAAAAGGGAGAGGGAAATGATCTTTCCTGGTGGCAGAATTCAAACGCCTATAGTCTATACACATGCGCCAACCAGTGATCTTTCTTTGAGGAATTGACTCACCTTTGTCGTTCAGAACAGCCTCAAACCCACCTTTCTTAGGAACTACCTGTACTGGACTCACCCATGTACTGTCAGAAATGGGGTAGATGATCCCAGCATCGAGAAGCTTCAACACCTCTTTCTTGACAACTTCTTGCATGTTGGGGTTAAGCCGACGCTGTGGCTGTCTGACAGGCTTGTAATCTTCCTCCATGTAGATATGATGTGTGCAGAAGGCCGGGTCAATGCCCTTAATGTCAGCTAACGTCCACCCAATCGCTCTCTTGCGCCTCTTCAAAACCTCAAGTAACTTGCCTTCCTGCCCAGAAGTCAAAGAAGAAGAAAATGACAGGCAAGCAATTATTATCAGCAAGAAAAGAATACTTAAGGTTAGAAGGGAGCTCCTTAAGCTCAAGTGTAGGTGGCTGCTCAACAGAAGGAATGGGCCTCTGAACCTCTCTATCAAGCCTCTCCAACGGAGGGCGATAAGCATGAAAACCAACCCTTCCTCTCTCCATATGAGCAAGCGCTGCATTCACCTCAAGATTGGTCTTTTCCTCCAAAGAAGCAACAAGAACTTGCTCCAATGGCTCAGAATCAGTAAGTGAAAAAGAAGTAAAAGCAAACATGTCATCATTATCTAACAAATCACAATCTTCTCCATCATCATTTACCAGACTTATCGACATCACAGAATGAACAGAATTAGAAGTTGACCTCATCATCTTTTTCATGTCAAACTCAATCTTTTCGTCCTCGTACCGCAAAGTAATCTTACCATCATGCACATCAATTACAGCTTTAGCAGTACTCAGAAAAGGTCGACCCAAAATAAGAGGAACTTCCACATCATCATCCATATCTAAAACAACAAAATCAGCAGGAAAAATGAAACGGTCCACCCCAACTACTAAATCTCGAACAATACCCATTGGTTTAATCTCAGATCTGTCGGCTAGCTGGAGCTTGAAGGGGACTGGTTGCAACTCTCCACCTCTTACCTTCAAGAAGGTGGCATAGGGCATGATGTTGATGCTAGCACCCAAGTCACACAAGCCACTACCGCAGTCTACATCACCAATAAAAAGGGACAATGGGATTGCCTGGATCCTTTTGCTTAGGAGGAAGTGCTCGAAGAAGAGCAAGAGCACTCCTCTGTCAGGTGGACTGTTTCTTTATCCTCTTTCTTCTTTTTCTTTGTCAGGAGATCCTTCAAGAATTTAGCATAATTAGGCATCTCCTGCAAAGCATCAATCAAAGGAATATCAAGTGTTAGCTTCTTAAAAACTCAGAAATTTAGCAAATTGTTCATCTAGATGTTTCTTCTTCATCCTATTAGGAAATGGAAGCTCAACACGCTTAGGAGAGGAAGAAAGAGACATCAATAGTAATGCGAGAAGGAGATGGAGTAGGAAGAATAGGAGCCTGGATCTCCTCAGAATTTACCACAGGAGGGACTGAAGACCCTGATGGTACATCAACAATAGAAGGGTTGATCTCTTCACTAGTTTGATCTTCAGCCACTTGTTCTTTCTGCTTATCTTCCAACTGCCTTCCACTCCTCAAAGTTACTGCAGCAGATACGGTATCATCTTCAAGATCAACCACAGGAGATATTACCTCTTTACAAACAATCAACGCCTTAGCTGATTCCTTCGGGTTTGGATGAGGTTGGGAAGGAAATGTGCCAGGTTGTCGTTGTTGCTGTTGATTAAGGAGTATCTGGTTCATCTGATTCATCTGTTGCTGCATACTCTGAACCGAATTCTCTAAACTTTTCTGACCAGCCATCAAGGATTGATTGATATTGTTCTGCGTCTCAGTGTGAGTCTTCTGAGTACTCGCCATGGATGCAATCAACTCCTGAAGTTGGTCCATCTTTGCATCAGAGGAGGATTTAACAGGTTGTTGAGGTACAACTGGCTGATAGGAGCTCTGGCCCTGCTGAAACTGGCTTTGTGGGCGGGCTTGGTTATAAGAAGGCCGAGAGAACCCAGGTGGTCCCTGCTGGTTGCCCTGCAAAAGGTTAGAATTCAAAGCATTGTTGGGATTACCATACCTGAGATTTGGATGTTGATTTTTGTTCCAAGGTTGGTAATTCCCCTGCCCCACAAAGTGAGCTTCCTCAGCTTGTCTCATCTCCTCCAATTGTGGGCACATCTCAAAAACATGAGCGCCCCCACATTGACAACAAAGTGGGTCTGATGAGCTGGTAGCTATCCTCTTCACCTGCTGCACTGGTTGTTGATTAATCATAAAATCATCAAATCTTTTAACCAGAGAGCTTACCAGAGTAGTTTGTTGTGCTTGGGTCTCCTCCATGTGTGCCATCCAAGGATCAAGATTTTGCACACCCTTTGCCCCAACTGTCATAGACCTGCTACCTTCTGATCCCCACTGGCGCACCTCATCAATATAAGTCTCCATGGCTGCCATGAAGTTAGTACCAGACCTGTTGAGGATGTCACCACCCAAAGCAGATCGTACCTCAGCCTTATGTATATGGTGGAGCCCGTGGAAGAACGTCATAGCAATGCAGGTCATGTCTTGGCCATGGTGTGGGCACTGGCGAAGCATCTCCTTAAATCTATCCCATGCCTCACATATCGTCTCAGTTCCTGTCTGTTTAAAAGCAAGCAAAGCAGCTACCAAGTCAATAGTTCTGGAAATAGGATAATATTTATCATAGAACCTGGTAGTCATCTGCTCCCATGTCGTGATAATACCAGAAGGAAGACGATAAAACCAATTAACAGCCTCACCAGATAGGGTATTAGGAAAGAGACTCAACCGAACAAATTCCAACAAACCTTCAGAACACCCAATCTGATCAATGTGAATAAGGAAGCGATTTACATGATCCAGAGCGTCATTGGGATTAGTACCATTGAATGTGCCTCCAGGTAGCTCCCGAACAACCTTGGACTGGTGGAAAGGTTTCAGGCCCTTCCACTCCTCTGTGAGTGCAGGTGTGAGCACAGGGAGGACTACCGGACTTCTTCTAGGCACAGCTTCAGGTCGATTAAATTGCCTCATCGCCTGAGCACCATTTACAGGAGCCACTGGTGGAACGCGAGCTTTTAATTACGGTCCAAAACCGTGTTACATTACGGTTCTGGACCGTAATCTACGCGGGCGTCAATAAAGATGGCGACGTCTTTAATTACGGTTTTAAACCGTAATTAATGGCCCTTTTCCGGCCCGCGTGTCATTGACTTTACATTACGGTTATTTGTAAAACCGTGATCTAAAGTCCTTTGGCGCGCGCGAACCAAAGGACTTTAGATCACGGTTTTACAAATAACCGTAATGTAAAGTCGACACTTTAGATTACGGTTCTAACAATAACCGTAATCTAAAGTGTTTTGGCGCGCGCGCCCAAAGGACTTTAGATTACGGTTATTTGAACCGTAATCTAAAGTGTATTTTTTTTTATTATTTTATTTTTTTTACAAATCTACACAATTGCAACAGAGACAGAATTGTAACAGATAAGCAACAGAGGGCAGAAACTGCACAATTGAACCACCTGAATCAAATACCAACAACACAAATTCATTCTAATAAAGCACCAGATCGAAAATCTGTAACATATTCAATCTGTTACACAATTGCAACAGAGATAACATCTAATAAAGCACCAGATCGAAAATCTGTAACATATTCAATCTGTTACACAATTGCAACAGAGATAACAATTGCAAATTCATTTCTGTGCACAATTGCAACAGAAATATTCAATACAACAGCTAGAATCTGTTACAGCAGCAGCTAGCATAATTCATTACAAACAGAATCAGAGCAACTAACAAAAAATATAATCTGTTACACAATATAATCTGTTGCAGCAGCAACTAACAGAATCAGAGCAGCAACTAAAAAAATATATGTTACAGCAGCAGCTAGCTAGTCTACCACTCCATTCTCATAAACATGGCTGCCATGCTCTCTCTGACATGCAACAAGTCGGCAGGAGCATAAGTCTTGAATCTGGCATAATGCTCTTTAATCTGCAACAAGAAAAGGAATGGAACACATAATGAGATTAAGATAAAGACACAAAAAATCTGCCGAAAGAATTAAATACAAGACAGCGTTCGTATTACCTTGTCAATATCATTCTTAAAACTTGGGAAGTACCCGCAGAACTCGTACATATACCGCATCACGTAGTACCCGCAACTCTTAGAATCCTTTTGGTTAGGGCACTAAATCACCAAAATTCACAAATGTAAAACAATTGTACAAAGATAATTGCAGCACGAATGAAATACATGAATTACCAAACCTTGATGTAATCGACGGTCAAATCACCAAACTCTCCCAGAGGGGTTTTTTTGTAACAACTGTTACATATATTAACAAAAGCGTTTAGCAAAATGAACAAGTACATTAATTTTGGTTCAAAAAACTTACAAACAATTAAATAGTAATAAAAACTTACTCTTTGATTAAGTCTTCAGTGTTGAATTCTTTCCACTGCCCTAGTGGATCTAGAACGAGCAGAGTAGCGGTGGCAGCGCAGAATATAAACAAAGCCCAGTGGTGGCTACAATGTCAAATACAAAATGAAATGAGAAATGAAGGTAACAAAGTTAGCTAATTAGTATGTAATTTTTATTAGAACTCACGTTTGGTGATACGGCATTAGAATGAATAATTTATTCTGTTGATCAACAACATTGAAGACATGAATCATGTAGTTACAAAACCTCCCAGGGTCCCTAGTGACATTGTCGTACGATAAACGCTCCGGGCACACCGCAGTAACGCATGTCATGTCCTTCTCAACACATCTCTCAAGCAGACATCTATTATATCACATGTACTATAAAAAGTTAGCCAATGCAACTTCATAGATACTTATTCTATATGTTTTTACAGTATGAGGAAAGAACACTTACTTTAGATAAGCTTGAATAATGTTAATGTTCAGATAATCTCCACACATCATCTCTCTGATGTCCTCAAAGTTGATTGCCGTCATCATATCTTCTTCGTAGTGAAACATCGACTTTTGGAAGCGTCATCATGAAGTTGTTAGTTTGAGATGACTTCACCATGATCTTATCGTAGAGATTCATCTACTTGGCCCCCAAAACATTAACAAGTTTTTGTGGCAGTGCGAGCTTATTTTTAGGCGCCTCAGAAGTCCTGGTGCGACCCCGGACGGGCGCTGGATTCTTACCTTTCGCACCCCGACTCACTGGATTCTTACCCTTCACACACAAACAGTAAAGCATAAATGTAAAGATAATTACTAATTGATTATTATAGTAACATTAAACATTTATCTAGAACATACCCTTCTGGCAGGATTCGTCGGCGCGCTGATCTCTTCTTCTCTGGGCCGGGATACGCGGCGAGGAACCTCAGGGATCTCAGGATTCGCCGGCGCGCTGGTCTCTTCTAGTCTGGGCCGGGTTACGCGGCGAGGAAGCTCAGGGATCTATAATAGATTAGATTAGACACTTAATGCTAAATAATGCATTTTATTAGATACTAAATGGTTGTCAAACAGTCTTACCTCATCGGTGACAACAATATAACATGCTGGCCAGGGCAATATGTCTCCCTTCGCTTCGATCAGCGTGCATTTGTTGTCAATCGCCATCGGAAGGTATGCATGCTCAAATCCATCAACTATCAGGTCCAAGGTCACACGCGCGTAGAATGGGGGTAGACGTACGAAACTGATGAGTGTGAGTGGACCTGATGGCAACACCGTCCCGTAGGCCGCATCTACAGGGTGCCCGTCTAATGGTATTTGGAGACGACATTTTTTTTGCTCCTTTAATAAACAGAGATAATACGTGAAATAAATAAGTGAGTCCAATCTAATACTATTTAAATAACTTTATTTTAGAAGAAAAATAGTTAAACAAAGTTAACCTGGATGTTGGCAAACGGGTACGGGTCAGCGGCCGGAGCACAACTAGACGAGGAAGACATTCGAGGAGGATCTAGCTGCTGCTGCTGAGTAGTCGCATGTGCAATCGCATTCAACGCTTCCTGCAGCCTCTCCAAGTTCTGTTTCTGTGTTTGCCTGACCATTATCCCCTTCGTCAGGCTTAATAACATCGAACGCACTCTGACCATGCCATCGGATTATGTCTTGGAAATCTTTTGTAAAACCGCGGCGGATCAGATGTTCCTTAATTGTTTCAACGCCGCGATATCTCAGATTGTTTTGGCAGTCGATACACGGACAAAATATGTATCCCTTGTCTGTAGGTTTCAGATTGTTCGCCAACACCGTGCATAACTTATCAACTCCTTCTAAAAACTTGTCGTCCAAATTTCCGCTGTAAATCCACGAACGTTCCATCTCCTTCTAGCTATTTATATGAAGGCAGCCATTTCATACCGTCACCCGTGGCAGAGTCTTTACACTTTTGTATCTTATCAACCTAAATCCATCCATGAGTATTAAATCCCACCGGTGAACGTGTTTTTAATATGTAATTTATTGAAAATTTCGGCAGCATCTCCCTACAGTTCTTCAAATGCACGATATTATGATATTAATCAATAATATATGCATTCGAAGAACAATAAAGAGATACTGCTGAAATAATCAATAAAGTACAATTAAAAACACATTCACACCCTAGGTGTGAGATTTAACAATCATGGACAGTCCCGACAGGGACTGCCGAAGATATACCTCTATTAGGTATATCTTGGGCGGATAACTATGTTTGGTAGTTTGTCAAATATTATATGTATATATGTAAATCTTACCTCTGGTAGACGATTAGCCGATGCTAAGACGGTTGAGGTCGGAAGCCAAAATAAAGTCGTAGTCCTGATGCATAAATGAAAAACGACAACATTAGAATTCATCAAAAAATCAAGGTTAAATGCTAGCTAAACCGCGGAAAAAAATCGACAGCATCTCCCCTATATTTCTAACGTCTCCAAATCAGTTTTATCAAAGTCAAATTTGCACGCACCATCTAGAACTAGTAACATACATAAACTTATCTTCTTCTACTATAAATGAAGTTTATTTATGACCTTCTCTGCAGTACTTCAGATTGAAGGACTGAAACTAGTCATTCTAGAACCATTAAAATACCGAAACTCATCTTATTCTTTCTGGTGGTTATAACAATAGCATTGTTGATTCCTGTCACAGATTGTGAATCAAACAGAGAGCATCTGGCATAGCAGATTGAGCAGTTGAAAATGAGCTATTTTCAGGAATCGGTAATATACTTGAACTTACTTTCTTTCCTGTGGCAGTTTTAAGTAGTAGCATTTTTAAAACTACACTATTATTTATTAATTGTAATACTAAATGCTAAGAATAATAAATAAGCAGTTTACAGTTTGCTTTGCAAAATTACCGTTACTAAGCACCGAAGTGGGCAAGTAGTGTAGAAATCAGCCCACGAACTAGGTTGCAATTAACTGTGAATCTGGGCACAAATATATGAACAAAGTTAGAACTTGCAATCGAAATGCATGTATATGAACAAAGTTAGAAAAAAACGACAATCAATCGATCGCATACCCAATACGCGATAGAGAGGTCGACGGTGAGACCAGTGGTAGATGGGTGGTGACCGGCGGCGATGGGAGCGATGGTGGCGATGGCCGTTAGCAAGGTGACGGGAGAGAGGAGGCGATTTCAGTGAGGAAGATAGCGCGAAAGAGAAGAAGAGTTACTGTAAGTACAGTGTGCAGAGTAAACGGGCAAATGTTGTAGTTAAAAGGACTTTAGATTACGGTTTACATGAAAACCGTAATGTAAAGTCACACTTTACATGACGGTTCCTAAAGAACCGTAATCTAAAGTGTAACGAAATTAATAAAATAGCGAAAATTATTTGGCCTATGCTGGGTTTCGAACTCAAGATCGATGGTGTTGACTCATGTACCCACGGCCATTGAGCCATGAGTCTTATTCGATCAAACAAATATAACACATTAATATAAAGTTATTTTTAATCTAAAATAAGCTGGTAAGACGACGTCGTTCACTGTAATTTAGATTACGCGCGGCGTCGAAAAAATCAAATAATGCGGGAAATATTTGGCGTCAGGTCAAGACGACGTCGTTGACCATCAGTGGGCGGGGACTTTAGATGACGGTTATTAGTAAAACCGTAATCTAAAGTCCGTTGACCGTAAAGCGCGCGTCAACACGGGACTTTAGATTACGGTTTCACAAATAACCGTCATCTAAAGTCCGTCCTAAAAAAGACGCGCCTACCTCCGATCGATTATTGCTTACGGTTAATTTAATAAACGTCATTAATTAACTCCGGCCTTCATATTAATTACGGTTTCTGTTAAAGCCGTGATTAAACCACCGTCATTAAAGGCTTCCGTTCCACCAGTGAGCCGCCATTTCTAACAGTCTTTGGAACCGTTGTTGGCGTCTAGCTCGCTGAAAAGTACGCTCGATCTCTGGGTCCAAAACCTTATTTAAATCAATATAAGTATTTGACCGAGAGCGAGTATGTACCATCAACTACCTGCAAAAGGTCACAAAAAGAAACAACACAAACTAAAAAGGATTAGAATTGAAAATAAAATAAAGGATATACAAGTAATATATGAAAAATACCGAAATAAAGAAAAATAAAATTAAGCTAATAGATAGATTAAAATAAACAGAAGGAAAACAAAGGAAAAAAACAAATTAAAAAAAAATAAACAAAAATAAAATAAACTAACAATGTTAAACAAAACACAGAATTAAAGTTATAGCTAAATTAAAACAAGAAAGAAATAAATTAACAAAATTAGTGAAATTGCTAATAACAAAATATACTAAAAACCGAATACTAAAATAAGAAAAAGAGTAATATAAAATTAGAACAATAACTAAAAAATAATACTAAATAAATTAAGTAAAAAAATAAAGAAATAACTTAAAATAAAATGAACTAAACAAAAAAACCAAATAAAAGAAAATTAAAACAATTAACAACCAAGGCTAAGGACTAGACAGAAATCTAGTCCCTAGTAACGGCGCCAATTTGCAAACGGTTATTTTTATATATTAAAAACTACGAAACTAATCCTAGAAATTAATAAATAAAATAAACCTACGGGTTGCAAAATAATTCCCGGTCGTAGCAATCTAGTAATATGAGTAACCGGGGTATCGAACCAGGGAACTAAGAAAGCAAATCTAATCCTAGCAAAAGCTATAAATTGGGGGAAATTGTTGATCAATAAAGTAGAAAACAAGCAAAGAGTAACTGATAATAAATAACGAAAGCGGAACTCCGGGTTCAGGTGGTTTTTCCTAGTTAAGTCTCGCAGTTCTATTACTAGTTGATTGAGGATAGGGTTCGGGAAATTCTGACAAGTTTCTAAAAGACTAAATCCTAGCCAATTAGATCTCCACTGTGTAGAACGCGACAGATTAAATCATAAACCTATCACTACTAACGCAGAGGGATTGAGCATATGAATTTAAAATTGCATCTGAAGGCTAACTCATCAATCAGATTAAGCCATCCACAGATTATAACGACCTAGTTATCAATCACGGATCAGATCTTGACAACTTTCGCAAAGCTAGAAATAAAGTTGCAAATTTTATTGATAGCGCAAACAATATTTATAATCTGAAACAAACCGCTGATAGATCCCAAATCCACTAATAATAATTCTGCAAAACCTAACTATTTACAACCACCATTCCCCGGAGTTTAATCCCTTAGCCAAGCATATCGAAAGAGGAAACAATTAGAGAAGAAGGGGTAGAAATCATCTCTATGTCGTATCCCAAAGATTTACTAGTTGTAGGGTTGAACGGACTGAAGAAATCGGAGCAGAAATTCCTCCTCAGTTGCACGGCTCTACAGAGAAGAAAACTAGGTCGTGGTGTCTCCAATCTGAATTCTGAATCCTGAATTGTGGATGAATGAATGAGTGGATGATTTTCTGTCCAAAGTCTTCCATATTTATAAGTGTAATTGAAGACTCTTTGTTTGCTCCTTGATGACTCATTTTAATTTCCTTCGGTTTCGCGAAGTAAATGGAGGCCCTTCGGTTGATTCAGAATTTAAGTTACTCTTTTCAATTTACTTTCGTCATCAATAAGTTATGGAAAACTCTAGAGTTAGTATCTTCAACTAACTCCCTTCATCAATAACCTTTAGAGTTACTTTCTTTTATAAATATATCGCACCGGACACAACTTTGACAGGGTGCAAATTCTTCATAGGAGCTCCGATTTGTTCCCCGTTTGCGGCGTTGGAAAGCTTGTGAGGAGATCTATGCATTTTCATCATCATTTCCTGCTTTTAAAATATAAATTTGCATCAGTTTTTGCCCAAAGTAAGAGTCATGAAAAACATACGATAAGTGTGAGAAAACGCATAAAAATGCTACATAAAATAAGAATTTAGCACCTATAAATCATATCAATTTCACACTTATCATTATACATGTTTTAACATTTATATGGTATTAATGTGGTTTAAATGGAATTAATATAAACAAGGGTATTCATATTAAATAATGTGACAAACTATAAATAAATGAGATTTATAAACTAAGGCAAATATTGAATAATCCTTAGGAGTTGAAATTATACAACATAAAATGTTATATATTATTAAGATAATGATCTTAATATGGGTTGTGACAATATAACACAACTAATTGGAATAATCATCTCACATAAGATGATAAAATGTGACATATGGTATAAGAGTTTTATAACTCATGAAATTTTCCTATATTGTTAAATATATACATATACGAGAATTATGTATATAAGGATGGATATATATTATGGTTGGAAACCACATAATATAATGGTGAGGGTTGTTATATGAAAATAGTTTATAAACTATAAGTTATGAGTTTTTGAATTCAAATGTGGTTATTACAGGATTAAAGGATTATATAATACAATATATTATAATGAATGGTGGGATAATAATACTATACAGTAAATAATGCATTATACATGCAACAATAGGTTATAAAATTTAATAGACATGCAACTGTAGGGTACAATACGAGCCTATGCATGCGATGAAACAGTTGAATTAAATGTACGAGAACGAATAAACTCTTACGTTTGAAAACGTTAACCACGATGTTCTTATGAAACCAACTCCACTGTTAAACCAAAGTATTAATACAAACATTAGGTATGGAGTTTAAAGGATAACGGTAACTTAACTAATAACAGTTGGAATCCGGGGATGTAGTACTGGGGTCACTGACTTTATTCGGAAATACCGAGTCAATGTGTCATGTGGATTGACACCTAGCGTTCCTCGTATTTTTAGATCACCTTTCAGACGTGCGCGCTCGACAAGCTTAGTGGACTACACTGCGCATCCTTGGTCTAAGGTGTACGGTATGTGAAGAAGGGTTTGATCCAGGTTGACCTAAGAAAGGGCCCAGAAAATGTTTGATAACTTATATGTTATGTGTGTGGTTATGTGCATATGATGATGTGTGTTATGCGTTACTTAATTATACGCGAGCGTCCTACGGGACTAACACTACGTCGACTATAGATCGACTTATATAAACATACATATGCGTTGATGTGATGACACAATGGTTACTTGATATAATACCTTTAGTATTAATATTAAGTATATGAATAACCTAAGTAAAACACTTATTACGGGATACGACAATGTCGGTCTCTAGAGCATGGATCTCGAACATGAATATAACCTAGATTACTTCTAGGCATGCGTAAGACCCATTGGGCGGCTAATTGGTATAATGTAATCTCCATAAAACTAAGAGTTTATCTTAATCCTATGAGAGAATTGGTATGAGATGAGGGGAGGAATCCCGGTAGTTTACGAACTACCTGGTTGCGCATTTGTGATCACTGAGTGGTACCCGATCAGGTTCCGCTCTAGGAAATTACCCAACGAGCCCTAATTGGATCGTGGGTCAGGTGGTACCTACTGTTGGTACATGGCTACGGCCTTTAAATGGACGCCTTATGAGGCAAAGTGAATAGTCAGGGGCCTCTGGACCTCTAGCGAAATGAGCACCTTTGTGTGTACGGGAGGACTACTGTCCATTGGTAAGGTTAACCGGGTTGTCCTAACATGACGCCCATCTGGTAATCAATTAATCATGGTTTGGATGGATGAGGCCTTGAAGGCCAAATAATATTAAATATGGAAACCGTTCGCTAAGGCGATTATAAACAGTACTGTACTTATTCGATACGTTTCGTTTATGCAAGTGTTGTTTGTGAAATATAATGACTGTTGGATTGGATGGATGACTATGTGTTATGTATGATTGTTACAGTATTAAATATATCTGTAAAATGGTAAAGCATGAAATCAATCTAATATCAAGACGGTTAAAATGACAAGTGACCAATAGGGTCCAGGCCCGCATACTCAGCGTTTATCGCTGAGCCTTTATGGCTTGTTGCATGTTGTTGTTCATCGTTGAAGCCGAAGTACGGGATCAGGGTACATGCTCACTTGTCGAAGGTTATGGTTTTTGGACTTAGTATGATGTATAGGATTTATCTCTTTGTCACACGGTATGGTAGTGCTGTTTATTTCGGTTGTTGGATTTAGTTTATGCTTCGTTACTCGCATGGGCAAGTAATGGCAGGTGACACCCGTGTGAGAGTTTATGTTGTTTATTCTTCCACTGTAAGACGTCTTTACTTATGCTACGTGAGGGATTATTACGAGTTTTGGAGAGGGGTGTTACAGTGCAGGTTGAGGAAGTCTCTATACGGTCTAAAGCAAGCCTCACGACAGTGGAGTGCAAAGCTGAACAGTACACTGAAGGCGAGAGGTTAAGTACAATCTAAGAGTGACTATTCACTTTTCTACAAGCAACAAGGTGACCGATCTGTTTACCTTGTTATATATGCAGATGATATTGCCATAATTGGTAATGACTAGGGTTGTCAATTTTGGGTTTTGGGTCAGGTTGACTTCAACCCAAACCCGGCCTGCTCATGTTTCACCCAACCTGAAACCGACCCGAACCCAAAACGGGTTGTGATTTATCAACCCGAACCCGACCTGCCAACCCAAAATCAACCCGAAATCAATCTAAAATCAACCCAAAATTGACCCGAAATCGACCTGAAATTGACCCGAAATCAACCCAAAATAAAAAATATTGTACTATCAATATAAATTCTACAAAAAATTTCCAAGATAATATAACATAACATATAAAACCATCAAAACTAAATGATTACATGATTGATAAATTTAGGTTTATGTCGCATAACTATAAGAATATATATTTTTTTTTCTTTTTTAAAAATGTTTTCGGGTTACGGGTTGAAATCGGGTTGACAGGTCAAACCCAAAACCGACCCGGGTTTTTATTAACCCAACCCGAACCCGACCCAAAAATGTTTCCGGGTTGAAAATTGTAACCTAAACCCGTATTTTATCGTGTCGGTTTCGGGTAGGATTTCGAGTTCGTGTCAAGATTGACAACCCTAGTAATGACATTGAAGAGATTAATTCTCTCAAGTGCTTTCTGCATGATACTTTTAAGATTAAAGATCTAGGCCTAGTCAATCTGTTTTGGGCATCCAATTTCTCAAAGTCCTCAGAGGCCTTGTTCTGAATCAGATTAGATTTATTAATAATCTGTTGAAGGAGTTTGGATCTGATAAGATCAGAGAATGATCCTGTCCACTTCCATCGGTTAGAAACACTAAATCTGATAACAAGATTTTAGATGATCCTACCATACACAGGAAAATTGTTGGGAAATTAAGCTTTTTGTGTCATACACGTCCTGACATAGCTTTTTCTGACCAATAGGACATGACATAGTGATCTTCCTCTTCGTATCGACCAGTAGAGAATGCCAAGTAATCCACCCTCTTTGAAAGTTGATATGCAATAGGACGTACAAGACAAGCAGGGTGAAATAAAATGTCCTCTTTGTTGCCAACAAAATAGGCAAATTATCCACTTAAATGCTAACATAATTGTGTCTATCCACTTAAATGCTAACATAATCCGACACAATTTCGACAAAATTAATTATCTCAAATGAAAAAATATACCAATATAGACATATTTAGTACATCGAATCCACGTAAAATATACATAGTTTTTTTAATCACCTCTTTGGTATATTTTACGTCATAATATATCTCTTAGGTCCTTTTACTCTATAATATACTCATTAGGCTCTGTGAGTGTAATGAAAAAAATTTCACGATATACCCCTATTGTTTGGTGTAACACCCCTAATCCTAAACCTGTAATGACGTCACAATTCATAGCATAATAAATAGCAAGTCGCAGCGGAAAATAAAACTATCTACCTTGGTGTTACACGCCGTTACTCACCCTTGTGAGTAACAAGGCATCCTTACTCTCCCCAACAATACAACTCCTCACGCTGTGATGAACAGATACTGAGCACTTCTAATTATTACAAACCAAATTCAACTAAATGAGCGACTAACTGAATACAACAACCTCTTTAATATAATACAAATAAAACCAAAGGTGTCGGTTGACAAACACAACAGCTACCCCCCGTGTTCCGCACTCCGGCTTGAGTCTTCTTCAATAACCTGGAATGTTTGGCCCATTGAAGGGCTCAGCAATCGAAATGCTGGTATGCTAAATGTAGTCTTAAATCATCAAGATTCCTTAAGTCGTTTTAGCCATCTTGATATTAGATTCATTACAAGATATTCCGGTTTACAAAACTAACAGTAATAACTATAAACAATCACATAACGATTCACCTGTAAACATCAATGTACAATAGTACACAACACCAATAATCACACATCAATAATCCATAGCAATAACTAATAATCATACACCAGCAATCCATAACAATAACCAAACATGATACGCGTATAAAACTGTACTTGTTAGTTGACCACCTGGCCCTTATCCTTTTAAACATTCACTTAACCTTTTCCAATTAATTAACACCTCAGGCGTCATGACAAGACAACCCTTAATAACTTATTAATGGACGATAGTCCCCTGGGTTCCAATGGAACCGTTACCAGCTGACCTAATGGCCCTGGATAATATATTTTGACCGATCCGGTCGAACCTGTGCACCAACAGCAGTGCCCTCCGCCATCCCCGAATGTGGCTGATGGATTCCCTTGAGTGACTCCCCATTGAAGGCTCTCGTATTGATCACTATGCACAACCAGAAAGTTGAAACAGTCTGGATTCCTCTCTTTACAAGTTAGCCCTTTTGTCAGTGGTACAATGACCAACACTTGAATTAAGACTATAAAAGTTGACCATCAGTTAGGTTCAATAATACCTAAAGGTCAGTTAGTCTTGTTCCAGTTAGATGTATAAACTTCCAGTCATAAGACGTTCGCGTATAAAATATAACGCAACAGTTTGAGCAATACAATACACATTATCATATACATAAAATCACAGATATCGCTCTTAAACAATTAAGCACGTAATGTCTGGACCTTAGGATAATCCTTAGGACATTCAGACCACACAATTAACATACCGTTCACCGTGATAACAGCTAGCTTGACAATTCACGCTTTAACAGTCCTTCCCCGTACGCTGTTATATTTACAAGCAATACCGGGTAATATTAATATAACCACTCACTAAATATTAAAGTACTGTCACTGTAGTGTTTATACTCGTTGTATAATAACTTGTATGTTCTTTATTTTCCCCTGTTATTTAACAGTAGTCCTAGGTAGTTCATCAGTTCATTATTTTATGTGATTCCCACTAGTGATAATGAATTCCCATATTAAATATTTTCTTCATCTCTTTAATTATGTACCATAATTAATTCCTCTTATTCCATATACCAATATAATTTGGTTACCTTAATTATATCCATAATTATTTCATAAACTCTATATTATATTCCTTTGGTTATTCCCATTATAACCACAATTTATTTTATAAACCTTATATATTTCCCCACAATATTTCACATTACTTAACCTTAATTCCTTTCTTTATTAAATTATAAAACCAACCTTATTAATTCCTGTAATTATAAGTTGGATACAATAATTTTTTATAAGTTACCAAATAACCTTATAAATTCGGTATTTACCTTTGGACACATTAACTTTTGTAATTTTCCAAATAACCACTTATATATTTTCGGTAATTACAATTCAAATACTCCAACCTTTAAAAATTACTAATTAACCATATAACATTTATATTTTACTAATTATCCATATTAACTTTCGGTAATTATAAAATGAACATTCTAATTTTTATAACTTACCAAATGACCACATTTAATTTTTGGTCTTGACATTCACTTTCCTTATATTTACATTTTTGATTCCAAAACTTAATATAAGTTACATGTTAACTTATAAACTATAGTTTCAATTTATAATTATCTTAAATAACCGAAATGACCCATATATTTATAAATCATGAATTCACCCCTTTACTAATTCGGTTTTACATATTAACTTTCACATAATTACATTTTAACCCCTAAACTTTATATAAGTTACATATTAACTTATAAATTATAGTTTTAATATTTAATTTCTTTAAATACCGAAATGTTCCTTATAATTCTGTAAATTATGCATTCGCCCCAAATTAAATTCAGTTTAACACTTATACTTTCATAAATTACATCTTCACCCCAAAACTTTTATAAGCTTAATATTTTATGTCATAAATCATTTTAACCCAAAGTTTTTGGTCAACACTTTGACCAAGACTTAACTTCATAATTAATACTTTAATATACCCATAAAATCATATATAATTCTCGGCCATACACCATAATTTCCAATATTTACAAAATAGTCCTAAAACTTAATAAAATGTCATTTTAACACCTAATTAACCACTTATTTAAATTTACCCAAATTCATAATATTAATTCCTACCTTATATTATACCATAATTATACCAAACAAACCCTTTAATTCTCGGCAATCACTATTAGTATACCAAACTTTTCAAAATTTATATTTTAGCCACATAATATTATAAACTAGCCATATAAATACTTGTAGCTATTTTTAATGTTCCCAAAGTTTATAATATAAGTTAATACACTTATATATATTTCAAAAATCACCAAATAATACATTAAGCTCTCGGCTTTAATAAATCCTTACCATATAGTTTCAAAACTTGATTTAAACTTTATAATATGTACATATGAATGTATATAAGCCATATAACACTTTTAAAAATTATGTTAATGACTTAGAATGATTATAAACTCAAAATAGAACATTTGACCCTTAGATATTTCGGTTTGAATATATATATATGTATCCTAATTAATTTTTGTGACACAAGTTTATTCCTTAAGGTAATAATCTTACCTTATATGTTATAAACTATTTTCTTGATATTTTAACCTATGATTTTCGGCCTTAATTTATCTAAAGGTCATACATAATTTTTATTCCAAAGTTTGAAGCTTAAATCAAGCTTAAACTTAATAAACCTTAATTATATATACTTACTCCTTAAATCAAGACAATTCTTGTACTTGATTTCTCCTTGAATTCCAAGCTCTCCAAATGCTATTTTGATGAAGAGAATTCGGCCTCCTTGAATATATTTAGGAGATCCATTTGTTAGACTTATAACAAGAATTTATAAATAAGATTTGGAGAAATTTTACAAGAGTTTACCTTAGGAATTTAACAAGGTATTTTTGGTACACCTTGAGATGGTTGTAGATCTAAATTTCCTTCATGAAATAATGAAGAGAACATAGGTTTAGAAGTTCATAATGTTCGAAAATACCTTAAGGAATTTACTTAGGATTTTCAACATGAAAATATACCTTAACTTGATCTTGTTGTTCCTTGTGTTGTTGTTGAATTTAGGAACCCCTTGGAGCATCTAAAGCTTGGCGAAAATAGCAAGGTTGCTAGGTTGATTTCTTGCTTCAAGACTTAGTAGATTTAACTAGGAATTTACATAGAAATGGTGTTAGAGCTTAGATCACCATTAATGGAGCTTAGAAGCTCTAAGGAATTAATTGTCAAATGAAGAAGAAAAGAGAGGATGTAGTAGCTTACCCATTCGGTTGAAGTGAAGGCAAGAGAGAAATGAAGGGTCACGTAATGTCTTAAGGCAAAACAAAGTTGAATCAACATGGGAATAATTGGTATGTCACATGTCATTATTTTATGTCTTTGTCTTGTTTTATTTGACTACAAAAGTCTCTTAATTTAGCTAGTCTTACGGCTGATTGGAAAGAATTAATTGAAGTATTTGTTTGATAATTGCAAGAAGAAGACAAGAGTAGATATAGGTAGGTATTTTCTTTTGATTTTTCTAAGACAATTCTATGTCATTGTTGTCTTCTTCCTTAGTCATTCACGGTTGTATATGGCTGTAGGTGACTCTTGTTTTAGTTTATATTAGACATAGATTTATGCAAGTTAGGTACATGTTCCCTTGACTAATTAATGAGGCAATAATTCCCCCCTTGTTCATGCATAGAACCGGCCATATATATGTAGGGAGCAAGTTGATTTTGTCTTGTTCCCCTTTGATTGCTCACGTAATGGGATTGATGGAGCATTTGATTTTGATGATTGAAGACATTAGATAATGGCTAGGTAGCTGGATGATTTAGCTTGATTTTAATAAGGCAATTTAGACCTTATTTACTTACATAAAATCGGTAATGGAGTATAGATTAGGCAATTGATTTTTGTTTGTTTTTGACATAGATAATTGCATTGTTAGGTAGCTGTCTCCCTTGACCAATTTGACAGCAATAATTCTTCCTTTATTATGTAATAAATCGGCACCCACATGCTTGGTAACATGGTTGTTTTATTTGATTCTTGCAACTTTACATTATATAAGTCTATGTCTACTTTTCATGTATTTTATTCCTTGCTTTTACATATACTAATCTCCTCTTGCATTTCCCTTGTAGGCATACGGTGTATGAGCTCCCAATTGACTGAATTTAATTGTTACATCATCATATAATATATGCTAGGTGAGTCACATTAGCATAAGACAATATTTTTTGTAAAAATCTAGCCAACAACTACCTTAATGGCGCATGGGATGGGGATCAAATGGGATTAATTTTTGAATTAATTCCTGTCACATTATATTGTACTAAGACCATATTATAACATGTAATAGGTCACAACATTTAATTGGTACATTTATACTAAGGTAAAAAGGTGAAAGTTTTAAGGTAAAAATGCTGATTTTAGGTACCTTTTTGACTCAAAAATCGCCCCCATTTGTACTATGAATTTAGTACTGTAATTAATTGATTTAGATGGTAAATTTATCTCCTTTTAAGATTATCAGCTCGTGGCTCCTCAAAAACTTCAAGGCAATTGCGTAAAACGCATTTTTGTGACACTCGAAGGTGCGTTTTTGTGCTTTAAGGATTTTCTGAGAAATAATTAGTCGCTATGAGTTCCAAGTGTTTATTGAAATTTTTTATAGTCAATAATATTATGTTAATGTGTTACATTGAGTTATATGGGGTTATATCAACCCAAAATACAATTCCCGGGCTAATCGGGCAAAAAGGAGCGTTAAGAAATTCGTCCGAGCACTTGGTTTATTTGTGAGGAAGTAGTTCATGCATTCTCTTTAGAATGATTAATAATGATGTTAGAAACTCTAAGAATGAATTTTATAGGAGTTCGTGCCACCTCGGCACTCCTCCTAGGCATTCCCAAGGGTTTATGAGACCCTCATAAGGCATCCCCTAGCACTTTGCGTTTAACTGAGAATTTAGTGTGAGTACTTCATCTTAAATGTTTATTAAGGTGTTATGGTGCATTTGTAATGAAGTGTAATGCTTTACTTCATCCTATAATGTATTTCCGGGACTTTCGGGCCTTAAGGGCCTTTAAGGTAACTCCCGAGCATTTTGTATTTTCACTCAGTTTTAGCTGAGGTCCTGTGTACTAAGGGTCATATAATGATCCTTTTTTAACTTCATGTGAAGTTTATAGCTTGTATAACTTGTTTATCTTAAGGTCGGGCTTTAACGCTCGTTTTTGACCTTAAGGAGTTTAGGTGCATTTTAACGCCCAAGTGTTTATATGCCTTCTTAGGGTTTCATGATCCCCCAAATAATATTTATAATCCCAAAAATAAAATTTATTTACTTATATTTAACTGTTTAAATGTTAGGGGTATTTCAATCTACCCCCCTTAAAAGGACTTCGTCCCGAAGTCATAACTTATACTTGTTCATCCTATGGAATCAAGTTCCTCTTATCTATTCTCTGTATACCTATCATTCCAGGGTGTCAATACTATATTGACACCTCTACATTCCATCAGTAATCTGAGTGTATATAACACATAACCTTACTCATGATTATCTCTGTAATTATAGCATAAGTATTGATAAATACTGCAAACAAATAAATGTCCCAATTTCCTAGCTATCCCACTTGGTCATCACTGCACAAGTGCAATACCAAAACACTCAGTCCTACAGAGTGCAGAGGCGTAAACCCTTGGCAGTGAATCTCTTGTGTGATTGTAGGAATGAACATACTGCAAGGTAATTAAGTGCTTACATAAACATCCAAGTGTTACATAGAACACAACCATAACTTATTCAAGTGTCACATAGGACACAACAATAACCATACAAGTGTCTCATAGGACATATCATCAATAACCAACCAGTGTCACATAGGACATATCAATAACCATAACCATCCAACCAATTGCACACATGCACAACAATCAAACACAAACAACCAATTACAAAACCAGTATAGACTGCAGATATGCAAGTCGCATGTGGTGCTCTACCCCCCTTAAAAAGGGTTACGCCCACGTACCCCCACAAGTATACACAAAACGAAGAAAAAAGTGTTGGATACTTGTCTCGCATGGAGTCTTCTAACTCCCATGTCGCCTCCTTAATGTCGTGACTTGACCACAGAACCTTGACCATTCTAATGGTCTTGTTCCTGGTTTCCCTAGTCTTGGAGTCTAAGATGCGAACTGGGGTTTCCTCATATCTAAGTGTAGGTTCTAGCTCGAGTGTCTCGGGCTCTAAAATATGTGATGGATGAGGCACAAACTTCTTTAGCTGTGAAATGTGGAACACATTGTGCACTCTCCCAAGCTCAACAGGTAAATCTAACATGTAATCTAATGGGCCCACTCGCTCCGTAATAAGGTACGGTCCTACATACTTCGGGCTAAGCTTGCCCTCTCTCCAAATCTAAAAATTCCCGTCCTAGGTGAAACTCTAAGGAAGACTCGATTGCCTACTGCTATTCAAGATCTCTCATACGTACATCAGTATATGACTTCTGTATGTTTACGGGGTATAGTCCCCAAGAATTATGCATTCTCTGATATGTTCCATAGTACATTAGTATGCTTTTATATTTGAATCCCGTATGTATGGGTGGAGGTGATCTACCATCTTGTACGTTGTTCATTATATCTTATGGCTTGTTTATACTATCTCATGTAAGACACTTCCATTAATCGCCTATTGTAGTTGTAATCGTTGGCGCTTGGGTTTGTATTAATATTGGGCATACTTAAAATCTCTCTCTTTGACCTACAGGTCATCCTCTTGTGACTCCGGTATTGAGTTTTACTGTCACCACATTCAGTTTTCATTCTCAACGTAAGGTATGGTCGAGCCATGCATAATATAGAAAGATTGGTAGTACATACACGATTACTATTGTCTGTTCATCAGGTTTACCACAGTAGGGTTCCTGCTAAGGTTTCTAACAAGGTACAGTTTTATCTCAATTGAACATGTTCTTGCGGTTGTGAATCAACTCATGTGAGTATTAGTATAATGTTTCTACTCTTTATATTCTACCATGTTTATAGGTAGGTTCCCCTTTTAATATATTGGGTTTGAATTCATAAAGAAAGACTTTTGGAAGTCGATCTTGCCCTCCAGATGGCAATTTGGCCATAACCTAGAAGGTAGCTTGAGAATATTTTTATTATAGGTAATTGTCTCTTGATCTTATATTTAATTTATTAACATGGTTCAAGGAATAATAATAGTTAGTATTTCCCTCACAATTGATTATTTTTCCGACATATGCAGAGTTGTTTTAGCTATTTAATCTCCTCAGGGTAACCTGGACAACTTAACTCCTAGTTTACACCTTCTACATCTCATATACTTATTAGTCAAATTTTTATATTAGATTTAAGAATAAATACTTACGTATTACAGAAATATTTGTGACCACTTGTAAGGAGTCTCAGGAATCATCCAACCCTGACGGGGTCAGCATCAGTGTTGAACTATCCTTCCACACCATTTTGTGTTTGGTTTTCCCTTGATCTGACCAGGATCAAGTTCGACCTCCCACGTCAAATATCAAACAACCATATAATTATCATTTCCCAGATTTTATCTTATTGAACTTTGTGACGTGGTGATTACTACGTGTACATTTTCCCTTAATTGTTATACAACTTATTCCAATAACTGTTATAACTTATACTCGAATCTAGTGTATAACCTTAATCCCCGGAACTAAGTTCCTTTGATCAAATCATCAAGCGGGGAAGCCAGTTTTTCCTCTTGGCACAAAAGGTAAATTCTTATTAAAACATCTAGGCTCATACTGTCTAACAATTATATTCATCAATCATTTTAACTCTTAAATCCATCATGCAAGTAATACATTCAGTTATGGACTTGGATACCTTTGAATACTCTCTTCTATTAAAAGGCTCATCTAATATTTAACTCACTAGGGCTTGATTACTGCCTATACTTTGGTTATCATTACATGGAACAAAGATAGTCACAATTCGACTTCCAAGAAAAGTTTTTATAACTCAATCCACAATTACAGCTCCATAAAGTATTATTTCCTCCTTCTTTAAGCTTGGCTTTTTCTTATTCTATCTAACTCTATAAATCAGGTGAACCATATGTTCAGCCAAGGTTATGTATCTCTTAATATCAGTACCATCTCAAACTTAGGGTTTTCAGTTTGTATCCTGCGGTTTGGTAACTGGACAATCAATGCTTATTGTTTGTTCATATCGTTTAGAAACGTGGTTAATCCACAAGCTCAATGGCTTTCGAAAATAGGTCGATTAGGTGTATCAAACAAAGGATTTAGAACCACAGGAATTATTATGTAGTGTTAGGAAGATTTACGTGTAGAATAATTGTTACAAGCCAAGGGGTATGTTTCCCCTACCTTTAAGTTTAACTTCCACTCACTTTTAGTGTGTATATATTAATTCAAACTCTTAATATAACTTATACTACCTTCTTTGTAAGTGTCAATGGGAGGTATTTGTTACCATGTTTATATTAAATTTATATTACATATGGTGTTAACCTTATTTAGTTTCTTGCGCTCTTTATTCGCATTAATAAATTGAGTTGTCATAGAAGACATGTGCTCGCATAGAACCATAAGGATAGTGTGGGACATGTGTCTCAAAATAGGGTAGGTATATTTAATGATACTTAGCCCTCTGAAATGTGTTAATGCTCCTTAATGTTTCAGGCTTACAACCTCCAGACTATGTGTATATATGTAGCATTTGGTATTGCTAATTAGGTAGTTCTTTCGACTTTAGAAAATATATATTCAGAGTTTGTCCTCTCCCCTTCATTAATTAGGAGTCCAGCATTGTCGCCATATTGATACTAGCTGAGACTCTTGGTATTTGCTCAGGTATTTAAAACTTGTGCTTATCCATGATGGATGTTTAGCTATATATTTTGAGATTCTGTTTCTCTATTGTTATATTTCAAGATTTCGCACTATCTTCTCGCGAAGTTAACAAGAGATTGTAAGATTTTGTAGTCCCGCACTGGGCGGTAAGCTCAGTGCCTGGGTATCCCATAAAATTTCAGTGTTTATTCTTTACGTGTAGGTCTCTAACAAGCCTTTTTGACATTTTATGTAGTCTTAAGTTTTTCATATTAATTAATGTATTCCTTTCCATGACATCTGCTCGTCGTTTAGGCAGGTCATAATTTATAGTTACTGTAAGTTAGGGCAGTTGATAACGCCTTTCGGCAGATCAATCAAAAATCAACTTATTATTCCTCACTGTGTTATCTCACACCCTTTTATCCCAAGGTTATTTTTTTTGGTTTAATACTCTTAATCGCATGGTACACTAACGCGTTTCCTGACTTTAAAACAATCTTGTTCGCCTTATTCATCCTTTTCTGATCACTGTATAAATTCAGCATCATCTCCTATGGAGAATGCTACAGCTGGTATCCCAATCCTTACCCACACATATCATATATAATTTAAGTTTTGATCCACTCCCATATCCTAGAATATAAAATCTTCCAAGGCCTATTCCCAAGTTCTACATTCATTTCCAATAGTTATTTGTTCATTTATAGTTAAGTATTTATTGAGTAGGATCATGCGGGGTCAAAGTACTTGGCATTATGCCTCTGGATATTCCAGACCTTCGCTCATAGGCTCAGATGACCTCGGTCTCATAGGTAAGGAAACAAAGGTCGAAGCATCCTACTAGGTGAGAGATTACCTAAGTTAGGTCTCTCTATATTTTGATACTTACTATCACATTCAAGTCTCATCGACTGATAATTATAAACACACATTTAAGCATCATGCATTTGGTTTAAGTTCTAGGCTTACCGGTTTCACGCTGAGCGCTAGCCTCAACGCCTGAAGTTCCCACTGTGTACTAGGTGTTTCTTCCTGGGACTATCTCCTTTCCCTTCCGACTCCCGGATGAGGGTGGTTGTCCTGCCGGTCCTCTAGTATAGGTATTGGTCTGCAGCGCTTGACCTCCTCTGGGTCCGCCCGCTTCCATAGCTGGTGTCCTCTGTGAACCTTTAGCTCCCTTGTAAACTCGGCTTCCTGGATTGGAAAAACATTCATACTCCCTGTGACCTTCTTTCTCGCAATAGCGACACCTCACCTTCCTGCCAGCGCAGTCTACGCCTGGGTGATCCTTTCCACAGCGCTTACAGTAGTAGTGGCGTCGGGTTGGTTTATTGCTCCTAGGTGGTACTGATCTCAGTGGCTGTGCATCATTGGCTGGGCCGGTCAGACGAGGAATCTGCTCCTTCGTCTTCTGACCATGGAAAGCCTTCTGCCCCTTCTTCTCATCAAAGAGTTCCTTCCCCTTCTTGTAGTCACCGCCAGAGGTTGCTCCACCATCCTCTCCTTCAGTACTCTTTCTCTTCTTTCTTCCTGCGCCTCTTTCCTTAAACTTTTGAACCCTCCCAGTATCGGAGTGGTCGACTTCTGGTATGTAGTCCAACAAACTGGTGAACCGCGCGTAGTACTGGTCAACTGTTTGACTCCCTTGGATTAAGGTCTCGATCTCCTGCCTTTTCCTCTGCTTTAGGTGTTCGGGGTAGAACTTCTTCCGCAACACTTCTACAAACGCTGTCCATCCAAAGTCCGGTGTAGCTCTACGGTGGCCCTCCACAAACCGCCACCAAATGTCAGCTGCGTCCTTCAGGTTGTACGTGGCGATGTCGACTCTCTGGTCTTCTGGAACTCCAACAGCTTTGAACGCCTTCTGGTGCTCCACTATGAATTTCTCCAATGCGGCGGGTCTGGTTCCCCTGAGTAAGTCGGTACTCTCGCATCTGCAATGCTCTTCAACCAGTTGGTTTCCCTGGGCTGCGGCGGGTGGGGTATGGCTCCCGTAAGTTGAGCTCCTAGTTGTTGCGCAAAGGCCGCCATGGCTGCTGCTAGGCCTGGTACCTCTGGAACATCCGCCAGTGTCTCGCCACCGCGTCCACTGCTGTCTCCACATGGTCTTTCTCTTGTCGACATCTATAGTATATTATTATTACTACTCGGTTGCTACACCGTTTTACATACACAATCACAAACATGTAAGAAGGTTAACCACTAGCAATAAAGATATTCCTAGATTTTCTAGGTCACTAATCCTCACAGACGTTTCCCGTATTCCCAAAATATCCTATGCTCACATTCTTGACTCAGTATCTTTCATCAGAGCGGTACTCCGCTCTGATACCACTTTTTGTAACACCCCTAATCCTAAACCTGTAATGACGTCACAATTCGTAGCATAATAAATAGCAAGTCGCAGCGGAAAATAAAACTATCTGCCTTGGTGTTACACGCCGTTACTCACCCTTGTGAGAAACAAGGCATCCTTACTCTTCCCAACAATACAACTCCTCACGCTGTGATGAACAGATACTGAGCACTTCTAATTATTACAAACCAAATTCAACTAAATGAGCAACTAACTGAATACAACAACCTCTTTAATATAATACAAATAAAACCAAAGGTGTTGGTTGACAAACACAACAGCTACCCCCCGTGTCCTGTACTCCGGCTTGAGTCTTCTTCAATAACCTGGAATGTTTGGCCCATTGAAGGGCTCAGCAATCGAAATGCTGGTACGCTAAATGTAGTCTTAAATCATCAAGATTCCTTAAGTCGTTTTAGCCATCTTGATATTAGATTCATTACAAGATATTCCGGTTTACAAAACTAACAGTAATAACTGTAAACAATCACATAACGATTCACCTGTAAACATCAATGTACAATAGTACACAACACCAATAATCACACATCAATAATCCATAGCAATAACTAATAATCATACACCAACAATCCATAACAATAACCAAACATGATACGCGTATAAAACTGTACTTGTTAGTAGACCACCTGGCCCTTATCCTTTTAAACATTCACTTAACCTTTTCCAATTAATTACCACCTCAGGCGTCATGTCAAGACAACCCTTAATAACTTATTAATGGACGATAGTCCCCTGGGTTCCAATGGAACCGTTACCAGCTGACCTAATGGCCCTGGATAATATATTTTGACCGATTCGGTCGAACCTGTGCACCAACAGCAGTGCCCTCCGCCATCCCCGAATGTGGCTGATGGATTCCCTTGAGTGACTCCCCATTGAAGTCTCTCGTATTGATCACTATGCACAACCAGAAAGTCGAAACAGTCTGGATTCCTCTCTTTACAAGTTAGCCCTTTTGTCAGTGGTACAATGACCAACACTTGAATTAAGACTATAACAGTTGACCATCAGTTAGGTTCAATAATACCTAAAGGTCAATTAGTCTTGTTCCAGTTTAGATGTATAAACTTCCAGTCATAAGACGTTTGCGTATAAAATATAACACAACAGTTTGAGCAAACACAATATCATATACATAAAATCACAGATATCGCTCTTAAACAATTAACCACGTAATGTCTGGACCTTAGGATAATCCTTAGGACATTCAGACCACACAATTAACATACCGTTCACCGTGATAACAGCTAGCTTGACAATTCACGCTTTAACAGTCCTTCCCCGTACGTTGTTATATTTACAAGCAATACCGGGTAATATTAATATAACCACTCACTAAATATTAAAGTACTGTCACTGTAGTGTTTATACTCGTTGTATAATAACTTGTATGTTCTTTATTTTCCCCTGTTATTTAACAGTAGTCCTAGGTAGTTCATCAGTTCATTATTTTATGTGATTCCCACAATTCCCATATTAAATATTTTCTTCATCTCTTTAATTATGTACTACCAATATAATTTGGTTACCTTAATTATATCCATAATTATTTCATAAACTCTATATTATATTCCTTTGGTTATTCCCATCATAACCACAATTTATTTTATAAACCTTATATATTTCCCTACAATATTTCACATTACTTAACCTTAATTCCTTTCTTTATTAAATTATAAAACCAACCTTATTAATTCCTGTAATTATAAGTTGGATACAATAATTTTTTATAAGTTACCAAATAACCTTGTAAATTCGGTATTCACCTTTGGACACATTAACTTTTGTAATTTTCCAAATAACCACTTATATCTTTTCGGTAATTACAATTCAAATACTCCAACCTTTAAAAATTACTAATTAACCATATAACTTTTATATTTTACTAATTATCCATATTAACTTTCGGTAATTATAAAATGAACATTCTAATTTTTATAACTTACCAAATGACCACATTTAATTTTCGGTCTTGACATTCACTTTCCTTATATTTACATTTTTTATTCCAAAACTTAATATAAGTTACATGTTAACTTATAAACTATAGTTTCAATTTTTAATTATCTTAAATAACCGAAATGACCCATATATTTTATAAATCATGAATTCACCCCTTTACTAATTCGGTTTTACATATTAACTTTCACATAATTACATTTTAACCCCTAAACTTTATATAAGTTACATATTAACTTATAAATTATAGTTTTAATATTTAATTTCTTTAAATACCGAAATGGTCTTTATAATTCTGTAAATTATGCATTCGCCCCAAATTAAATTCAGTTTAACACTTATACTTTCATAAATTACATCTTCACCCCAAAACTTTTATAAGCTTAATATTTTATGTCATAAATCATTTTAACCCAAAGTTTTTGGTCAACACTTTGACCAAGACTTAACTTCATAATTAATACTTTAATATACCCATAAAATCTTATATAATTCTCGGCCATACACCATAATTTCCAATATTTACAAAATAGTCCCAAAACTTAATAAAATGTCATTTTAACACCTAACCACTTATTTAAATTTACCAAAATTCATAATATTAATTCCTACCTTATATTATACCATAATTATACCAAACAAACCCTTTAATTCTCGGCAATCACTATTAGTATACCAAACTTTTCAAAATTTATATTTTAGCCACATAATATTATAAACTAGCCATATAAATAATTGTAGCTATTTTTAATGTTCCCAAAGTTTATAATATAAGTTAATACACTTATATATATTTCAAAAATCACCAAATAATACATTAAGCTCTCGGCTTTAATAAATCCTTACCATATAGTTTCAAAACTTGATTTAAACTTTATAATATGTACATATGAATGTATATAAGCCATATAACACTTCTAAAAATTATGTTAATGACTTAGAATGATTATAAACTCAAAATAGAACATTTGACCCTTAGATATTTCGGTTTGAATATATATGTATCCTAATTAATTTTTGTGACACAAATTTATACCTTAAGGTAATAATCTTACCTTATATGTTATAAATTATTTTCTTGATATTTTAACCTATGATTTTTGGCCTTAATTTATCTAAAGGTCATACATAATTTTTATACCAAAGTTTAAAGCTTAAATCAAGCTTAAACTTAATAAACCTTAATTATATATACTTACTCCTTAAATCAAGACAATTCTTGTACTTGATTTCTCCTTGAATTCCAAGCTCTCCAAATGCTATTTTGATGAAGAGAATTTGGCCTCCTTGAATATATTTAGGAGATCCATTTGTTAGACTTCTAACAAGAATTTATAAATAAGATTTGGAGAAATTTTACAAGAGTTTACCTTAGGAATTTAACAAGGTATTTTTGGTACACCTTGAGATGGTTGTAGATCTAAATTTCCTTCATGAAATAATGAAGAGAACATAGGTTTAGAAGTTCATAATGTTTGAAAATACCTTAAGGAATTTACTTAGGATTTTCAACATGAAAATATACCTTAACTTGATCTTGTTGTTCCTTGTGTTGTTGTTGAATCTAGGAACCCCTTGGAGCATCTAAAGCTTGGCAAAAATAGCAAGGTTGCTAGGTTGATTTATTGCTTCAAGACTTAGTAGATTTAACTAGGAATTTACATAGAAATGGTGTTAGAGCTTAGATCACCATTAATGGAGCTTAGAAGCTCTAAGGAATTAATTGTCAAATGAAGAAGAAAAGAGAGGATGTAGTAGCTTACCCATTCGGTTGAAGTGAAGGCAAGAGAGAAATGAAGGGTTACGTAAGGTCTTAAGGCAAAACAAGGTTGAATCAACATGGGAATAATTGGTATGTCACATGTCATTATTTTATGTCTTTGTCTTGTTTTATTTGACTACAAAAGTGTCTTAATTTATCTAGTCTTACGGCGGATTGGAAAGAATTAACTGAAGTCTTTGTTTGATAATTGCAAGAAGAAGACAAGAGTAGATATAGGTAGGTATTTTCTTTTGATTTTTCTAAGACAATTCTATGTCATTGTTGTCTTCTTCCTTAGTCATTCACGGTTGTATATGGCAGTAGGTGACTCTTGTTTTAGTTTATATTAGACATAGATTTATGCTAGTTAGGTACATGTTCCCTTGACTAATTAATGAGGCAATAATTCCCCCCTTGTTCATGCATAGAACCGGCCATATATATGTAGGTAGCAAGTTGATTTTGTCTTGTTCCCCTTTGATTGCTCACGTAATGGGATTGATGGAGCATTTGATTTTGATGATTGAAGACATTAGATAATGGCTAGGTAGCTAGATGATTTAGCTTGATTTTAATAAGGCAATTTAGACCTTATTTACTTACATAAAATCGGTAATGGAGTATAGATTAGGCAATTGATTTTTGTTTGTTTTTGACATAGATAATTGCATTGTTAGGTAGCTGTCTCCCTTGACCAATTTGACAGCAATAATTCTTCCTTTATTATGTAATAAATCGGCACCCACATGCTTGGTAACATGGTTGTTTTATTTGATTCTTGCAACTTTACATTATATAAGTCTATGTTTACTTTTCATGTATTTTATTCCTTGCTTTTACATATACTAATCTCCTCTTGCATTTCCCTTGTAGGCATACGGTGGATGAGCTCCCAATTGACTGAATTTAATTGTTGCATCATCATTTAATATATGCTAGGTGAGTCACATTAGCATAAGACAATATTTTTTATAAAAATCTAGCCAACAACTACCTTAAATGGCGCATGGGATGGGGATCAAACGGGATTAATTTTTGAATTAATTCCTGTCACATTATATTGTACTAAGACCATATTATAACATGTAATAGGTCAAAACATTTAATTGGTACATTTATACTAAGGTAAAAGGTGAAAGTTTTAAGGTAAAAATGCTGATTTTAGGTACCTTTTTGACTCAAAAATCGCCCCCATTTGTACTATGAATTTAGTACTGGCATTAATTGATTTAGATGTTCAATTTATCCCCTTTTAAGATTATCAACTCGTGGCTCCTCAAAAACTTCAAGGAAATTGTGTAAAACGCATTTTTGTGACACCCGAAGGTGCGTTTTTATGCTTTAAGGATTTTCTGAGAAATAATTAGTCGCTATGAGTTCCAAGTGTTTATTGACATTTTTTATAGTCAATAATAATATGTTAAGGTGTTACATTGAGTTATATGGGGTTATATCAACCCAAAACACAATTCCCGGGCTAACCGGGCAAAAAGGAGCGTTAAGAAATTCGTCCGAGCACTTGGTTTATTTGTGAGGAAGTAGTTCATGCATTCTCTTTAGAATGATTAATAATGATGTTAGGAACTCTAAGAATGAATTTTATAGGAGTTCGTGCCACCTCGACACTCCTCTTAGGCATTCCCGAGGGTTTATGGGACCCTCATAAGGCATCCCCTAGCACTTTGCGTTTAACTGAGAATTTAGTGTGAGTACTTCATCTTAAATGTTTATTAAGGTGTTATGGTGCATTTGGAATGAAGTTTAATGCTTTACTTCATCCTATAATGTATTTCCGGGACTTTCGGGCCTTAAGGGCCTTTAAGGGAACTCCCGAGCATTTTGTATTTTCACTCAGTTTTAGCTGAGGTCCTGTGTACTAAGGGTCATATAATGATCCTTGTTTAACTTCATGTGAATTTTATAGCTTGTATAACTTGTTTATCTTATGGTCGGGCTTTAACGCTCGTTTTTGACCTTAAGGAGTTTAGGTGCGTTTTAACGCCCAAGTGTTTATATGCCTTCTTAGGGTTTCATGATCCCCCAAATAATATTTATAATCCCAAAAATAATATTTATTTACTTATATTTAACTGTTTAAATGTTAGGGGGTATTTCATTTGGGGTTGTCAATCTTGACACGAATCTGAAATCCGACTCAAAACCGACACACTAAAATGCGGGTTTGGGTTGTAATTTTCATCCCGAAAATATTTTTGGGTCAGGATCGGGTTGGGTTGCTAAAAACCCGGGTCGATTTTAGGTTTGACCTGCCAACCTGATTTTAACCCGCACCCAAAAACATTTATAAAAAAGAATATATATTCTTATATTTATGCGGCATAACAATAAATATATTAATCACGTAACCATTTATGTTTGATGGTTTTATATGCTATGTTATGTTGTCTTGGTGATTTTGTATAAAATTTGTATTGATAGTACAATATTTTTAATTTTAGGTTGATTTCGGGTTAATTTCGGGTCATTAATTCAGTTTCAGGTTGACAAATCATAACCCGTTTCGGGTTTGGGTCGGTTTCGGGTTAAGGTGAAACATGAGCAGGTCATGTTCGAGTTGAAGTGTACCCGACCCAAAACCTAAAATTAATACCCTACATAGTGTACCGGTTATATTTCCACGATATATCTCTGTGAAGTATAATAATTTTTTTTCATGACCCCTTTTCAAGCGCAAAAGAAATGATCGCGAAGGAAATGCCACTACACCTTATAACCAGTCAATCTCATGGAACTCAATTTTACTCGGTGTACACATTAAAATTAACGCAAATAACAACAAGATTGCACCCAACACCTCACGAGTTGCATTATTCATTTTACATTATAGTTTGAACAAACTTGGTTGATGTACGTGAAAAAAAATATAAATGAAGATTCGTTATTTAGTATGATAGTAAAACAGCGAGAGCGACAATTTTCCTTATAAAATGCTATGGTCTGAGATAAAGGCTCCCAGATCTAAACGGAGATTCAAGTGACTGGTTTACAAATAAGAAGAGATGACCATACTTGCTAAACACAGCCTGTTCAATATCCGGACATGTAATGATCAGTTTGTCCTTGTCTAAATATTTCCTCAAGAAACTGTCAGAGATGTAACCAATGATTGCACATAGAACCAACAATATAACACTGAGTCAACCCCCCTCTTGCACGGTTGAAGGCATTGAAAGAAGTCAAATACCCACATATGCATTAACTTCTAATAAAAAAGACCGTAATAAGATTAGCAAGTGCAATTTAACAATATATAATAACTTAGACATAAATTTAAGAGGCGCGACTTACACTAAAGATCTATAACAAGAGATGGGGATCTTCTTATTTCCTATACAAAGTCAAACATGACAAATAATATTTCTCTTCACCAAAACGAAAGCTAATTTGACACAAATCTTAGATTATACGATTGAACACTTTTTGTGAGACACTACACCTATGTGTTATTTCTAGCATTTAAAGGCTAAAACTAGCCGTTACACTACACACGTATATTATAAAAATAGTAATGGTTACATTATGCAGAGGTATATCGTGAAAAAACTTCATTACACTTTACAGGGGTATATCACAAAACTGAAAAACTATTTGTAGTCACCTTTTTGAAGTCATTATATACTTTATATTTAGCGTTCTGGTTCAGGGTCTTAACCCGCCACTACAAACCCTAAAAATGTCTTTGACGTTTTTTAGCTTTCCTAGGGTGGTTTTAGAGTGTGGTGTAGGGTAATATTACATAACAAAAAACAAATTTGAGCCGTCCAGCGACTGGCCCTAAAGAGAGCCGCCAGACGGCTAAAGGCTCTCTGGCTGTTGGGCGGCTGCAATGCCTCCAGCTGTCTGTCGCCTACGGGGCCTCTGTAGTCTGTAGACTCTTGTCGGCTGCCTGTGATTGCATTTAGTAAATTTATGGTTGTAAATAACAATTATGATCATGAAAATGTAACCAGTATACTGTGCAGGGGTATATCGTGAAAACAATATATTTGTTATACCCACATGGGTATATTGTAGAGTAACATAAACATGAAGGGTGTATTATAAAGTAAAATGAATCTTAGTGGTATATTACGGTGATTTGTGAAGTTTAAAGGCATTTTGTGAAAAATCGACCTCAGGGTAGAATGTAATGGGAGGAGATATCAATATACAAGTAATTTCCATATTCTCCCACTTAACTCTTATCTGTTTCTGTTCCCCATCCCTTTGTCGGGTTCCCCATTAGCCATACCCATACCTGGCACATTGATGCTTTCATTAATCTACTCTCTCCACAAAATTACCACTACCCTTTTTCATCGTCCCTATGGCACATGACGAAACCACCACTCGTTTCAAGGCTCTCGAAGAAAAACTCAAGAAGTGCAATGACAACTACATTGCTTTGGCTGAACACCAGGAAGCTTCAGATTTACAGTCCCAGTTGTTTGAGATTCTTCAGCGTCTTTCTGTTATGGAAACTCGCAGTCCATTACTGTAGACACCAAGCGAACGTGCATCGTCCTCGCACTCTAGTATCCAAACACCAAAGCTAGAAATTACGTTCTTTTCTAGAGAGAATGTCCATGGTTGGCTCTTTCAAACGAGCGCTTCTTCATATATCATTAGGT
Source organism: Limonium bicolor (assembly GCA_023374045.1). Classification (NCBI taxonomy): domain Eukaryota; kingdom Viridiplantae; phylum Streptophyta; class Magnoliopsida; order Caryophyllales; family Plumbaginaceae; genus Limonium; species Limonium bicolor. The sequence continues at coordinate 404,174,247 of CM041776.1, read as the reverse complement.
GGACCATGACCAGTGTCTTGACATCCCAACAATGTGAAATTTCACTTTTTTTTATGAAAGTGGAGAAGTTTCATAATTAAATTGTGCGTGTTATAGGAAATAAAAGGTTTGAAAATTATGGGAAAGGTAATAAATATTTACACACAAGAAATTAAAAATGGGAAAATTCACAATATGTCACGAAAAAGTTTCATAATTCACAATGACAAATTAGACGGTACGGAAACCCCGTGTACAATATGGTGCGAGCAAGTGATATGGCAGTTCCAGCCAGTTGCTGATTGGACTATTTTGCTGACTGGACTGTCTTTTTATTATATTAACTTTAAATGATTGTAACTTTTAAAATATAAGTCCAATATGAAAAAAATTATAACGTTGTTCACCTAAATTCTAGCTCTTCAAAACAAGACCAGTCATTGATATGTTTTGACAACTTTAAAAAAACCTTTTTACATGTGTACGATGATACACTAAAATGATAATATGATTTATTAATCTTTATATTATGGTTGAATAAAATTGATATTATCATTCATTAACTGATAAGTGGTGAATTATATTACAAATTTGAAACTGATAAAAAATCATTATTGTTTTATAGTGTATTATTATTGTTGTATGGTGTATTTTAAACCTTATATGGTGAGTCATGTATTTTTCTTACGTACCAAAATTGTTTTTGTTGTACTATTGTTTAAAAATTTTCTTTTTATATGTTACTGATGATACACTAAAATGATGTTATGTTCATAAAATTTGATATTATGATTAATTGAAATTGGTATTATGTTTCATTAACTAATAAGTGGTGAAGTAGATAACAAACTCTGGAACCGATAAAAAATCATTATTGTTTTTAGTGTATTATTATTGTATTATAATATATTTTAAACCTTATATGGTGAATGATGTATTATTCTTACGTACCCAATATTGTTTTGTATTGTATTATTGTTTAAAATTTTTATTTTTAAATGTTATATGGTGTATTTTAAACTATATGTAGTGAATCATAAGAGTCGCTGATATATGTTGATATGTACATATAACTAACATAAAATTTTAAACTTATCAAAACATACCCATGACTGATCTTGTTTTAAAGAGCTTGAATTTAGATGAACAATGGTGTAAACTTTTTTTTTTATTATTTTGAACTTATATTTTGAAAGTTATGACTATTTAAAGTTGATGCAAATATTACTCCATCTATTATGCCACATAAGCAGTTCAGTCACCGTCTGATACACGATATACCATAATTTTAAAACTCGCGTTTTATATACCATGAAAATGATTCATAATGCACAATGTACTTCTATTGTGTGAAATGATCTTGAATAATGACTATTTTATCCTTGAAATTACAGATCATATTTCATATTCACAATATGTTATTTTTTTACTTGGGGAATTTTCTTTTTTTTTTTTTAAAAAAAAATTTAAATGCTAAAATAAATAATTAAAGACTATTTAAACTGGTAATAAAAAATTTAAATTTTTATAAAAATTAATAATTCTTAAATATTAATCATACATAAAACTTTAAACAAATTATTTTTTTCTTCTCTTTTTTATATTATTCGACTAATTATCATTTTCTATCTTCATTAAATGTTTACAATTGTAGTTCGATAATAATTAAATATTATAAATAAGAACAATATTATTTTTGTAGATTTAATATTTTTTTTATAATGTATTGACCTTTTTAATATTTGTAATTATGTAGTATATTTTTATAGTATTTTTTAAAAAATTGAAATTTTTTATAACATGCTCCATAAAAATAACATTGAAACATATCTCAATATCAGACATAAAACAATCATAATTCAAAAAGTCATTAAATGAAAATAAGGATAAACGTGAATTATAAAACTTTTATGCAAAAACAAGTTTTAAAATCTGGCTATATACTTGATTACCAAACTTTGTTAGTGACATATTTTGAATTTCCATTAAAATTTCATCCTTTTTGTTGTTCCTGTTGACGGAGCGTTGGCGATTGCCTCATCATCATTTATTCAGATTCGAGTCATCCTGAAGCACTGTTGTTTCTGAGTGCTGCACGAGCTCCGTTTCTTTTCGTCCGGTCTCCATCTTCAATCCCGGGAACGAAAACCACGATGATCGGCGTAGAAGAATCTAGAAAACTGTTCTCGCTGCTGGACGCGGAGCAGAGGCCCTTTGATGAAATCTTAACTGATTTCGATTCTAATTTCTCTTCCTCGTTTCTCCGTTTTAGAATATGCACGTCCCTTGCCACACTACTAGAGGTATCTGTCTTTCGGAATCTCTGTATTCTTAAAACCTTACCATCTTTGTTGAAATGTCTAGAAATTCCTCCATTGTTATCGTGGATGGCAGATTAGGGCTTCGACCGGTTTCCTAGTTGCGGGGAGTTGGATGTAAGGAAAGAGAAGTTTCTTTTTGCTTCAATTCGAACTTTGTATCGTTCCCTAGGGTTTTCATGTGTGACAGTTGGAAAGAGACTTGTATTTAGTCTCCTGACCAGCCAGGCCATTTGATTCTTGCTTGCTCTCCCGCGATATGGGTTTTATAGCGCTTTCACACATTTGAATATCGTACTCGCCTAACTTTTCGGTCATCGCAATGTTCAATTTTGTGCTGTCGACAAATGTTTCTAAGCTGATAGCTATCGGTACATTTGCATCGACTATGGCTCATTGAATCTGATCTGTTTCTGTACTTTCGACCTGCATTCTTATCGACTTATCCCGCAGAATGCTATAATGCATCCTTATCTACCTATCCCGCAGAATAGTAACTGATCCCGTGGTATCTGAGCAAAGCTATCTTTATCAACCCTTTAAGAAACTATACTGATTCCATTATCCATTCCTTAGATACCAAAGCCTGAAGTTTGCTGGAGCTTTCATTGCCACCGATAGCACTAGTACTATTGGAGAATTATAACATTTTGGTTTTCTCAATAATTCTCCCAGGGTGAACTGAGGCGAATGTCATGAAATCTTGTTTGGCTAGTTTATTAGGTGAACCTGAGCGGATGTCTTTAAATTCTATTTTCCTCCATAGAAATGAAAGAGCATATAAGATTCAGAGTAAACAGTCATAAATTTTCTTGAACGTTGCTTCATCCTAAATTAGAGGGTAATAAAAAGGAGATAAACTAGGTTGAACTAATACTTGACATTAAGCTCATTTAATCTCCAATTTTCATTCCCAGACAAGGTGAAATGAGGTGTTGTCACTTATAACCTCAATTCGAACACACTATAACTATAGATCTCAGGTGTTCATTTTGGAATCTGAAGATCTCTTGGTTTGTAAGCTTAGTGATCTAAACTATAATGCTATCTCTGTGCTCTCCAAGCTATTCTCTTTAATGGTGCTATCACTGCTGACAGGAAACAATCTACATCAAGCTGCTATATTGTGGCCCCTAATTGTTTTTATAAATTTGATTATCGATGAAGTGGTCAAATGGGGCATAGATGATAACTGGTGCATGCAATATCGAGCTTGATGTTGGGCTATCAATCTTGATTGTGTAAGTTACCTTTTGTGCTGACTGATACTTCCATCTTTACAGGATAATTCTCAGTTGGGGCTTCGTCCATCTCAGCGATTGGTTGCTTTGTGCATTGTCATCCGAACATATTCATCAAAAGAACCCTCTTTGAATCCTTTTATTCGTTTTATCATCAATGTAAGATTAGCGCCTTCTTTGTATTACTGAAAAATGTATGACTCTTTCAAGATCACTTATAAAGAAGCCTGTGACAGTTTCCTGAAACTGTGGTCTAATACTTAAAAATTAAAGTATTATTTTCATGCCAGTGTTTTAAATGTGAAATCAAGTGAAAATTTGGTAAATCAAATGTAGTTAGATTGCTGGTTAACTGGCTTGCTCAATTTGCCTCGATTTGTCCTTAATTGGATGACGGAAGTCAATTTGTAGCTGGTGGGAGGAACTTTTGAAAAAGTATAGTCAGTATTGCTTTGGTAATGGGATTTCACTGGTATTTAATGAAATTTCATACTAGGTTGGTTGTGACGAAGAAGCTCAAAAGTGTGAAAGGGCTTTCATTCTTCAACTTTTGGGGGCATCGGATGCAGGCGATAGTAAAGAGGTTTGGCTTCTGTTTACTCAGGGTATTGTTGTGGATTCAATTTCATTCTGTTTCATGAGCTGCTTGCTTGATATTTGGAGTTTTGTGGGACTTTAGGGGTTTGATTCTTGCGAAGTGTACTTTTAATTTATTGTTGGTTGTATTTTGCAGTAAAGTTTTATGATTGTTCTCAGTTACTTTTGTTTGTATGTTTCTATCTGAATATCATGTTTGCTCTCAATTTGAGGCTAAAAATTATAAGGGCTCCTACTGATCTAAATTTGCATGTATGTGTGTGTGAACTCTTGGTGGAGGAATTAATGGATTGTTTCTAAGGTTGTTAAAGGGTGCTATCTATGGAGTCCTTTGTATCCACTTTTATACTAGTATTAAAACCTGACGTGTTTATATCTCAAGAACAGAACCTATGCCTATAAAAATGGTAGGACTTCATTTGCTATTTGACTAAGGGAAGGAAGGGGATAACAGATAGAAGCTTAATTGAATGGCCCCCTACTGGTTTGGTTCATCTGTATTTAAAGTTTAGTTTTTGCTAAATTTACATTTATCAGCGTTGAGTTAATGCAATTAATCTGACGTTCTATTCTCCTTAGTAAATTCTTCGCTGCTTTGTTTCTTTCCATAAGTCTTCTACTTGTTCTATGTCAGGGCTCACTTGGTCTTTGCTCCCCCATCCCCTGAAAAAGGTGTTAAAATCCACTACTATTGCAAGACACACTGCTTATGTTTTCACATGGATCAGTCGTCTCCTGACTTCTGTTGCTTTCTGTTTTGCATTTTGCTATCTAGTTTGGCGTGGTATGATTAGGCAACGTTGTTTCACTTCCTATAGATGGTTCTGTTTTTACTGACTGGGGAAAAACTGTTTATAGCTTTGCTCCTTGGTGAGATTGAGTTTAAGTGTATGCCTATTTAAGCTTTGTCATAAACCTACCTGAATTTAGTGGTAGGAAGGCCAATAGGATTGCAATGCGCGATAGGTTTCATCCTTTTTCCAGATACTTCCTGATGTGTATTAGTTAGTTAGGGGTATGCTTGCAATTGTCTATCCTATTAGTTAGTTAGGGGTATGCTTGTAATTGTCTATCCTATTAGTTAGTCATTAGGCTATATGAGGAAGAAACTATCCACAAACTTCCCACTGTTGTAATCCATCTGGAAAATTAGACATATCTGGCCACCATGTGGATTGTTAGGCCTCTTAGGAGGATTAGAAAGAGAAGTTAGGCTGTTACCTATCAGTTGGTGTCAGATCCCCTTCTTGGGCAGTGAAAAAAATTTCTGAAAAAAATGGAGAATAGGGAGCTGTTGGTAGAGATCTTTGAGCAGATGGAGAAGAATGTTGGAGAAGCTGTCAAGATTCTCTCACATATTCAGTCTAGTTAGAAACGTAGCAGATGCAGCTGGCAACTTGGTCAATTGAACCAGACGACAGAGGAAGCATATCAGCTGGAAGAGACGATCGACATAGGAAGGAAGTGGAGATCAAGGAAAGGCAAGAAGGAAGGGATGAGAATATAAGTCCAAGAAGGGTATCAAAACTTTGAGACTTCAAGAGGAAGTATCTCACCATCAACAACTTAAACATGACAGTTTTGGGGAATCCAGCAAGAGAAGGAAGCAGAGGAAAATTGATCGGAAGAAGAAGAAAAAAAGAAACAGTTAAAGCGAAAGAAAAGAGACATGATGACGACTAACACACCCAGTAATAGAATAAAATGAATTAGGGTAAATTCTAACCTTAATTCAAAATCTTGCTTCCTCAAATTTGCCAACATCTTCCACTGAAAGTTCTTCCGATCTTCCGCTGAACATCTTCTGGTGACTTTGGAGACGTTCAGAAACCTCAAGGCAGTCCTTAATCCTACGAGAGGAGATTGCGAAAGGGTTCGATGAAAGGAACAAATTTACAAAGGGGAGGTTGTGGAAAGCCGGTTTGCCTTCTCACTGGTGCGGTTCAAGAAGGGTGGGCTTACCTATTATCAAATGGGGCCGTTTTGTCGTCAAATCGCGTCCAAACTCAAGAGACAGGAGCAAAATCCAGAAAGTTAGGGAAATGCCTATTTTAGGTTACCCTAACCTTGATATCAGTCCGAGTACACTCTCACCCAGCCTTACACTAGGCTGTGAAGATGCTAGATGGGCCAAGTCCGAACTTTTTTGTTGGCCTCATGGGAGGTTATGATTTTCTGCTGGCCAAAGGAATCACTTGTTGGGTCAAATCCAGATGTACGAATAAAGGCATATGAACCCACTCAGTCAGTTCTGGTTTCCACAGTCACGTGACTACCATCAGTAAAATAGTGGACAGAAATAAGTTACTTCAGTTTAGCAGCAGTTTACTTTCTCAACTTGAGGACAAGGTTTTTTTTTTTTTTTTTTGGGGGGGGGGGGGGGGGGGGGGCAATGATGAGTATTAGTTAGTGAGGTGTATTCTCGTAATTGTCTATCCTATTAATTAGTCCTTAGGTTATATAAGGAAGAAGCTACCCACTGTGTATCCATCTTTGAAATTAGACCTATCTGGCCACCCACGTGGATTGTTTGGCCTCAGGAGGATTAGAAAGAGAAGATAGGCTGTTACTTATCAATTTGTTAACGTTATTTTGCTGCTGGGATGCCACTTCCTGCTCCTTTGATTTATTTTTCTGTGGGATATTTTGTACCCTTTCTTGGTCAGTATTACCGCTGGAGTGGAGATGTAGATGGATATTTTACCCCAAGGCAATGTTATACCTGCAGTGTTGGAGTATAATTTTTTCCTCTGTTGTAATGTGGAATCTCAACCCTTTTATCCCCTCACATCCTTATCTTAGTTGACATCTGTTTTTGATTTGAAAGAATAAACTTTTTTAGCAGAATAAGCTAGGACTAGATGTTACGTAACTATGACGGATGCTGGATCTCTTGTTAATGTTGTTCCCGTGAAAATTCGTTGTTTATTAACTTGTTTTTGTTACTGTAACCAGCTTAACAATTTTCTATACAAAAGCACTGATAATGATAGTGTCATTCTTTCCTAAAGAGAAAGCTATTCAAGTGATTTTTTACAGTCTCCCATAGGTCATCAATGATTGTTCGAAAACTATTCATGAATGCCTTCAAGTCCTAGAATGGAAAAAGGAAAATTTGAGTTTAATTAAAGCATGAAGTACTTTTGAATATAATACGTCACTTGTGTGTATTTTTTTTATATTAAATGAAATACTATCTGTGCATTTGTGGTAGTATTGGCATACAAGGGAGCATTTTTTACAAAGACCATGTGACAGTGTGGAGTGACAAGAGAATGTGGGGAAAATTTTGTAACACGAATGTTGGGGAGAAGACTATAAATGTCAATTTGTTACGTCTTCAATTTCATAGATTTCAATCTGTGTATGTGTCCCGCAATTTGTACCCGGCTAGATTTGGTTGGAATCATCACTGTTAGGCCAGATCCTGGTTGAGTCTGCCATTGTTTAATAATTGCCGTTCCAATTAGTGCAGTTTTCCTGTAATAATGAAATGTCAGCATGGTGCAGGTGTTAAAACAGTCAGCTTCCAGTTATCTGAAAAGTTTTGACGCATCATTGTATGTAAGTATATGTAATTTTCCATGTGATGTTATGGCATGTAGAATTGTTTTTTTCTCTGCAGGGGCACTTTATTTTTTATATTTTAATTTCAGATTTTTGCTCTGCTAACGAACCCATGTACAACTTTTTTTTTTCCTTGTTCAATTCCAGGCTTTTCCTTCTCGTGAACAATTGTGGGAAAAATTTTCTATAAAAGAGGCAGAGGAGCCTAACAGCAATTTGTTTTGGGATTCTTCAGTGAAAAATATAATCCCAGATCCTGATGTACCTCGCGGATGCAATGTGACTTCCCCTGAGTATGCCACCCCTCTCCATCCCCCCTTCCCATGTCTCTGCATCCTCTGTCACTTACTATCAATGGAGGTTTCAGTCTTGGACTCCTGATGGTTGTTTGTGCTTTTGATTTGCTCAATTCAAGGTTTGATATCCAACCTGGTTCTGAACCGAAAGTTGGATCGGGAAGTAGAGATGAAGCAGTAATTGGTGTCTTACAATATCTCTCTCCTGAAGGTATTGGACCTCAATGGATCAGACCATCACCACCAATGCTTCCTTTTCAAGAAGGGGAGGTTAGAGCTTAAGGCAAGTTAGTATGTAAAGAACACTATGAGCTGAGCCTCTTTAACTGAACACTATTTTTGCTCCATGTGCAGTGTGTCTGGTTGAACCTGGATAATCACCATGAGCTTTTATGGGATTATGACATGTGTGCTGATACAAGTCGGGGAGCAGCAGTGAGGGATCTGATAGCAAAAGCTTTGAAGGGGCCGCTTGCTCCTCCCCAGCAAGAAGTAATTACCTGTACTTTTAAATTTGATCGTCATCAATATAATCTCACGTTTGAAGGGTTTTCCCCTTCAATTTCTGATGATTTCATATGTAGCCTAGCTTGCCATATTTCCAGTGTCATTATCCTGCTTTTTCTGCACTTGATAAATATAATATAGGCTCCCCTGTTGTATTTAGCAGTGTATTCCTTGTAACAACCTGTGAATGATGATATGTTTGTTAGAGGAATGGCTAGACATGCAGTGGGACTGATATAGATGGCTGATAATATAAACAAAAAATGAGATCTGAATATGGGTTTGTTTCCCAGATCTAATATATAATGTCCTTCTCATAGTTAGGAAATACGTACATATAGGTTTGTGGCTACTGCATATTATAATCTAATGGAACTTTTTTATTCATTCAGCAACTTCTGTTTGAGCTGGCGAATGATCCTAAGCTGGTATATCATTGTGGATTGACACCAAGAAAGCTTCCTGTAAGCAATTGATGGACCTAACTTTGTTTATATCTTTGCGCTCATCTGTAAATGTTGAGAAGTTTCCTGTCCTGTATTTCAGGAGCTGGTGGAAAATAATCCTCTAATAGCTGTTGAAGTTCTCATTAAATTGAATAATTCGCCTGAAATACAACAGTATGCTTCTTTGCTCCTGTTTTCAAGAGTTATGATTTGGTTATGAACGCTGGTTATTTTCTGAGCATAATTGTGTTTGGGCTGCATGCAGGTATTACTCTGTACTGGTTAACATGGAAATGAGCCTCCACTCGATGGAGGTTGTGAATAGGCTTACAACTGCAGTTGATCTTCCGACTGATTTTGTGCATTTGTACATAACAAACTGCATATCATCTTGTGAGAACATTAAGGTAGGCTGTTATATCTTCTACTTTCTGCTTTTGTTCTCATGGAGCATTTGTGGTATCTTGATTCTAGAAACTTTGGTTTTTTAACTTGTGTGTTGAGCTAGAAGGAGTATTGCTTGGTTAAGGTGAATCATTGATGTTTCTGCTACTGAATATATTATGTTCTCAGCATAGCTTTTGTATTGTTTGTGTGCAGGACAAGTACATGCAGAACCGGCTTGTGAGGCTCGTTTGTGTGTTCTTGCAGAGCTTAATTAGGAACAAGATTATTAACGGTCAGTAGCAGTTTGATGTTAACACACTTGATTTCTTTCTGAAGTTGGTATTTTGGATGACTTGATGTGGAAAGTGATACACAGAAGATTTAGTTCAAAGTGTAGAAAGTGCTATACGTATCATTGCCTGACTTGTTTACTAAATTAATGTTGTGATTGGTTGGGTGATGATGCAGTTCAAGATCTATTCATAGAAGTCCAGGCATTCTGTATTGAGTTCTCAAGGATAAGGGAAGCTGCCGGATTGTTTAGGCTTTTGAAAACCTTGGAGTGAGATGGCATAGGTTCGCTTTGTATCTCATGATGTGAAGTTTAAGCAAGTTTTCTGAAAGGGGAAGCAAACGGTATATTTCCCACTTGTGGATTGTTTTTATTTCAGAAATATAGTCATGGTCTGCATGCATCATCATCATTGTACAGAGTACGGGGAGAGAAGGATGATATACCTACCATCATTTCAAGAAATAGCTTTGTAGTTTTTGGTTTGCTACAAAATTGTTTCTTGATTAGACTATGTTGGTTATGTGGAGGGTGCAGGATGGTGGTTTTACTTGTGGCCTTGTTCCTTTGGTTTTGGTCTCTCTAATTGTATCCTACCTAGAAAGAAATAGGCGCTGCTCGCTTGTGTTCTGTTGATAGTACTTGTATGAGAAGGATCTTGTACTGAGGTTGCAGTGGCTCTGCTCTGAGATGGCATGCCCTATGCTTTACTGTTGTATGTTTTCTTTTGCTTTTAAAGAAAGCAAGGATGACATGAAGTGAAGTGGTGATACTTTAAAGCGATATGGTAACATGACCATGTGGTCATGCTCTTTTAGGCGAAGATATTTTGTTTTGCTGCTGTTTTTTTAAATGTTTGTATCACGTTTGCTTGCTGCCCATCATGTCTGAAAGAATTACTCAGCGCAATCTTTAGCAGGAGGGATATTAGTGACAAGAGGTTGACTATTTCACTGGCACCTTAGCTGGTCTGGTGTGCGTTGCTAGCTTATAGGATTAGTACATGACTAGAGAGAGACTGATGCCGTCTCGAAACGGGTGTGTTGCTTTTGATTTATAAGTTCCACTACTGGTGTTGTGCGTGAGGTCCATGTGCCAAATCAGCATACAATCTGTGAATCTGTCGTTTGAATTTAGATGACTAGTATTGTTCACGGTACGGTAATTGGGAAGGGTCTCTATTCAAAGGTTGTTTGATAGTTGTAATTGACCAAACATACAGTGAGTAAACCATGGAGGGAATAGATCCCACTATCTTTCTATTTTAACCGTATTTTATTGGCAAACCTCTGTAGTTAAGGCTCCTCTGCTAACGTTAGGTATTCAAGTATTATAAACTGATATACAATACATATGTCGGTACTTATCCATCAATTTGATAATTTAAGTACTGATGAGGAGGATGAACAGAGAGTGTGACTAAATGAGAAGTGAAGTTGAGGAGAGAAGAATCTCCTGGTCACAGCGCTTACAGAGAAAGATCTTGGGTATCTCTTCATGATTAGGAATACGAAGGCAGCGTGTATGCTGCCAAACTTCACATATGTCACAAGCCACCATCCTCTCGCCATCATCTTCCTTTGCTCCACAAGCGCAATCCACATATTTCCATATCCACCCTCCTTGTTTACCATTATTATTATTATTATTGGTGGTGGTGGTGGTGGTGGTGCACCCCTTGATATCATCCACAACCGAACCACCCTCAAAAACAAGCTGATATTTCCCCACCACCTCTTCCATCATCGTCACCTCCCCTGAAATATTATTATTATTATTATTATTATTATTATTATTATTATTATCGTAATTCTGTTTAGGCACCTCCCAAACAGATTTAATCCTTAGCCCTTCCATCCCAAAATACACTTTCCTAAACCGCCTCTCCACTTCTTCCTTGAGCTTATCAATCGTCAAACCGTTCCCTTCCACCACCAGCCTCTCACATGGCTGCTTCATCTCCTTGTTCTCTTGATCCTGCAACACACAGTACACTTCGACCAAACCATTCTTCATCAGATCTTCCCCTTGAAGCAGCCGTTGCTGAAACTCCTTCACAAAGTACTTGCTGTCTAGTATTATGCTCGTTGCAATCGGTACCACACCCATTAACCTGTCCCCTCCACTCCCGCCTTCGGGTATCCTCTCCCTAAATATGCACTTGTACAAATAACTCAAATCTTTAGCCAGCTGCAATCTCGAGATTGCTGTGAATGGAGTACCCTTCCCCGCCCGTGCCACCAGCTGACCATTCACCGTCGTGATACTACTACCACCAGAGATGTCCTCTAGACAGTATTCCAACACTTTGGTTACCGGGTTCAAGCTCCTTCGTACAAGGTAGTTACCGACCACATGGTTTCCGAGTGACTTGAGCACGAAATCAAGGAGTCCAGTGTCACCTATGTATGCTCTGGCTGCATCCCTGATCTCTTGCCTTGATACCCATTTCAACTCTGATCTTTTTAAGGTTTCCACAATGACTCTTTTGGCCATTTCCACTCGCTTTGGTGACCACCTACAGTTTGCGGTAGTGCTGCATGTGTCAGTGGGGAGTTTAGTTCGATGGTCTGTGATTGATTCCTTAGGGAGTCGTGTACCAAGTTCTATCATGAAGTGTAAGAGATCTCCCAGTGAGATCAAGGAGTGATCTGATAACGTTTGATACCTGAACAATAATACAAGGCACTACAAGATGAGCAGGTTTTAGTTAAGATAGATCTCGGGAGTGTGATTATTTATAGATGTACGTACCTGGTGAAGATAAGAGGGATGTAATGATTGGAAGGTGAAAGATGTTGGAGAAGGAGACAGAGTGGGATATTCTGTAAAGCTTGGATTGCTTTAACGTACATTTGGTGTGTAACACCATATGTCCCACGGGCGAATTGATATCCCCATCGAGTAAACCAAGAACCAGCGTTTGCTACGCCGTGTAGCAGCCTTAATTCCATGTTCGTTTGGTTGAAATGTCGCATAAACTCACTTTCCTATATAATGTACATAGGCATAGGGAGGAGAAGAGAAGAGAATCACAAGTAACAATTGATTATAACAAACCTTAATTGATTCCAGAGTGAGTAGTTTAAAATCTAACACGCATGAGCCAAAGTTAATTAGATGGGTTAGAAAAATGTTTAAATACCTTGCACGCAGTCCAGTACAGAGACGGTCCCAAAACTCCATGATCTGATGACCAGTTAACTCTGAGGCACCAGTCTTAGTACCATTGACACACAGTAAATGACCAAATCCATTGCAGTGAAACACACCATGGAGAGCATGATCGTCGAGTTCCACCAAGTTGATCATTGGTGACGATGATGATGAGGACGACGACGATGACTTATAATAACCATAACAACCAAATGCTGCTGCTGCTGATGATGAAGCAGTAGTAGTACTAGTAGATTGAGCAAGATTAAAACTCCTATTAAAATTATAATTACTCTGATCACCAATGTTGCTGATCTGATTCTGGTTATGGTGGGTGGTGGTACATCCTAAACAAGTTGTAGCAATCGCCATTGCTGCGGTCAACTCTTTAGATGGTACTACGAAGTGGTAATTCATGTTACATATCATATGGTGTCCCCAACCTGATAACATAACAATTCACTTGTTGGCTGCATATCAATGTGAACTACTACTATTATAAACTAAAGAACGAAAAAAATGGTAAACTACGTACGTACAATTAATTACCTACGTATTGACAGTGTCTGCAATGATGGTAGACTGAGGTAGCATCAACAGGTTCCTCCACAACAAGCAATAGAACAGCAGGGTCAGGTCGATGACGATGAACTTCAAGCCGAAAAGACCAGCTGAGTAAACCATTACAGAGAGCATTCCTTTCGGCATGACCAAATTCAACTAGACTCTTTATATTATCCCAGAATGTGTGACCCAATTTAGCTGGGTATCCATTCTCTCCAAAGCTTCGTAGCTTGAAAACCGCGGCTGTACTAGTCTGATCTTTTCCTCCTCCTCCTGGTGCTACTGTGTTGGAAGTTGCTGGTAATATTCTCTTCCTTTTCTTGCAACCAAGTAAGTAGTCTGAATTAGACATCGATATATGGATATATGATGATGGTGATGATGAAACTCTTCCAATTTTTGATCCTCAGTTAAACTCTCTTTCAATATTTATCAATCTATATAACGGTGCAAGTAGTAATTGCTTCCTTGATGTTGAGGTAAGAATATATATAGATACCCAAATGTTTTCATGCAGGAAGTGCTTGTGTGATTAACTATTCTAGAGCAAAGAATTAGATTGTTTATTTGTTTATCGATTTTGTTGGTGATTTAAGATGAATGATGTTGTTACACTCTCACTCTCTGCATGAACCTCTGTTTCTGTTTTTACCATACAAGTAGTAACTATATATATATATATTCACGAGAATAGTTGAAGAGCAAGGAATGCGACTTTCCTTTCCCATCCAAATATATCGTTAATTCCTAACAGAAATGGGTCTGGTGACTCGTATGTGGTTTTATATATATAATATACGTCACATTAGTAATATTCATAACAAAGAAAAGATGTTACTAGTTAATAAATTATACTGTAATTAACCACGTAATAAAGAGTAATATATGGCTGGCTGGTTAGTTAGTTTTAACTCGTATGCAGCTTCCTGATTAATTAGCACTTGATAATTGGTAGGGCAGTTGGAACACACACATCTAACTTACCTAATAACTTTAATCTTAAGTCATTAACTCCTGTTGTAATCGGTATCTCATCAGATGATATATCATGCTTTGTGTCCCTTCAAATCGATTGCTCCGGGGTTTTTATTTTTATTTTCTAAAGAATCAATCAAGTCAATCTCGAGTAAGAATGCTGAAGTTTCCTTCTCCTATTAAGGAGATTGACATGAAAAATGGGGTCTTTCTTTTAATCATTCCGTTCTTGTTCATTTGCATACCTAAATCTTAATGTTTAGCTTCCACCATTCTGACCACATTTTAGAATTGATAAGACCCTTTTACCCAACCCTATATATGTCCAAGAGTCAAGAAAGTTAGCTGGCCACTTCAATTAAAGAAGAGATGATGCGCTTTGTCGATACTGAAACAACAAACAAAGTAGGAACTTCCATCCCAGCTACGAGAGTCTTTCTTGATCCAGATGGGTATATCATCTTAAACATGTTAGCATTTAATGTTGATAGATTCATATGATAAATCCCAAGTGATGATCAGGCAATTATGAAGCGTTAGAGTAGATAAATCAATCTTTAACTTGTTAAAGGATAAAGTTTAGCAGAATATTCAGTCAGCATTTCAAGTTGCATCCCAAACCCCAAAGTAAAAGAAAACTACATAGCAATAATGGCTGAGATAATAGCAACAAGAATAGATGTAGGAAACATAGAGATTAATCTCAAAAGAAATCTTCAAGTTTAGAACTGATTTCCGACTTCTCTCTTCTCCTTGCTCTGTCTCAGTGTAGTTATCATCTTCTCCAGCTTGAGAACATGCCAAAGTAGGTTAATAAGAGGGTATATTAAGGAACATAGTTTGGGAAAAAGTCACTTCTGTCCATGTCATGGATGGTGGCCTTGCCCAGGTGGTAGCAGAAACTAACTAAAACGGTGTTGCTTCATTCTTCGATAAAAATTTCCCAAAGAACGAACAAGGGTTGTTTGAGCATTGCAAAACTTTCACAAATTTTATTATGATGCTGACCTTGTTTGTGTATTGGACAAGGAATTCCATGCCATGAACTTAGCATCTATGCCCAGCCCTTGACATCCGTGCATGAAGAAACTTTCACAACTATTTTCTCTCTTTCCATAATGCTAAGAGTTTTGCTCAACTCCAACCTTCCCTCCCCAGTTTTGCCTCTTGCATCCTCAGTCCCTTCTCCCGCCCATATCCTCCCCAAGCCACCATCCTCAACCCATGACAGCAATGGAAGCCAACTTCCTCGTTACACAAACGTGTTCCTAGAAGAAACATCTATAGGAACGGATCCTAAGGAATGCAAACTTTGAGCCCCCCACCCTGCATGCAATGAAACTAAAAAATGTCCCTCTTTATTTTGCCACTACTCTCGCTTCTTGTCTCCTCCTGTCCACCCTCTGTCTCCTCTGGAAACCTCAGCCCCCCCCCCCCCCCCCCCCCCCCCCCCCGGCCATCGCTAGATGCCGAAGCAAAACCGCCAAGACATGGTGGATGAACTTGGGGGAAGTGCTGGAGATATGAGAGAGTGACGACCGTTCTCACTCGATCTCATTCATGCAAACTACCTTGTGCAAGCACTTCTCAAACAAAGTCGTGGATACCCGCAGTCTCGAATTATCTCTCATACATGCCTAGCAACTCGAGGTTGCCTTCAAAACCAGGAGTGTAGGTAAGAACCTCTATCTCTTTGAGTTTGACAAGATGGAAACTGTGCATGTAGTGCTATTTAGAGGACCCTAGTGCTTCAAGCCTTCAACGGTTCTCTCCTTGTGTTCCAACGAATTGACAAAGTGAAATCTCCTCGAGACCATGAGTTCAATTGGATTCTTGTCTAGGTGAGGATCCATGATGCTTCCCTCTTTCTCCATCACAATGACTATGCTAAAAAATTAGGTAACTAGATCGGCTGCTTTTTGGACTACAGAGAGGAGGATCGGAAAATCAATGGTGACTACCTTCTAGTCTGCTTACCATCAAATCAAAGAATGCCCAGACAAATCTCAGTTTGGCTCTGGCCTCCTGCCTTATGGCAACTAGTTGAGAGTTTCAATCCCCGTCCTGGCCAGCATGTTAAGGCTGACGAAGCGGATGATCTTTGAAAAACCATTTGTGGCCTTGTCAAAAGATCTGTGAAAGACCCGAGCCAGCAAAGAAGCCCCTAGACGTGCATGAGGACTCAAACCCACGGTCTAGTCTGGCCAATCCTCTACCATCCCAATAGAGCCTTAGGTTGGCCCACAACTAGTACTGTTTGACCATGTTCCCGCAGCTACAAATGAGGTTGGGCATGCGCACATGTCAGCTTGTGCCAATAGAAAGTGGTCACTGGATCGTCGCACCAATGAGGCGATTGTAGAGGACACATTTGTGTTCGACTTATTGCCCGTAGTAGTGAGTTTTGACCTTGTTCCACCTTTCCATGAACTAGCTCTCTTGATTTGATGTACCAATGCTCGGTCTAAATGCATTCCTTTTCTTTTTTTTGAATAAAACTATTTTCCCTCTTTACTGTACGGTGTGTGTGCGTGTTGGGAAAATTTGTCCACGACATGTACGGTGAGTTCTTCCTTGCATTTATTAGCTCTCTCAAAGTGGACTGATGTGGTTGAACAGCCGCCGGTCAATGGTAAACGGTTACCGACTGCCGGTCATTAGGCAATGGCTGTCGGCTGCCGGTCAACGGTCATTAGTTGCTAATCAACATTCACCTATCATCGGTCAATGGTCATTAGTCACCAGTCAATGGTCATATGTTCCGGTCAAAGTGTACTGGGAAAGGGAATTTCATTCCCGAGTACAGGGTAAGGAATCAAGATAGAGTGTTTTGAGTAATCCTATTCCCTTTCTCTTTCCTGAAAATAGGAAAAGCTAGCAAAACAAACAGCAGAAGATGGAATCATTCCGATTTCCTTTCCTGATTACCCCAAATCAAACCCTCCCCCTAGTCCTAAATCGTCTCCTTCAACCCTCATCTTATCAACCCTATACAAAAGGCATAAATTCTTATATCAGCTTGGTGTTTATGCATGTTTCAGAAAATAAGTGAATTTCAAAGAATAAGCAAACATACAGAGCTTGAGTACATTTATAAACAACCCATTAAGGCCCAATTCTTCTGTCAGCTGAAACATATAGCTGATGTTAGTTGTCGGCTGAAATTAGAAAAAGCAGAGAGAAAAAATAGTTGATATAACAATTGATGTATGTGACATACAAAGAGAAAAAACTAACTAATCAAATAAACTCATTTCATAATGTGACAAAATAATAGGGCCTAAATTCACTTATCGGTAACCCCTGTAGTCCCTTTTGTTTGTCTTTTCAACATGTAGTTTGCTCTTGAAATATCATAAGGGCGCTACTTTTTTTACTCTTTCAATTGCTTCTTCAACTTCATATGTCTCAATTGATATTGTGTCATATTTTGTAAGGAATTTAAAATGTTAGATAACTTGTAAACAAATATACAAGCAATAATCACTGTAGATTAACTGTTTGACTAAAATAAAATTAGCTTTAACAACCACTCTATGAAATGTAATTACTAACGAAGCAATTAACTGCACTCAAATAATTTTTTATATATTACAGAAGAGAAACTGGAGGTAAGTGCCACATGTCAGTAACATTCTGGCTCAATTAAAAGTAAGAGAAAAGAGGGGTGAGTCTCCGTGCACTCCCCCCCGGGAATGCAAAAACAATTAGGAAGAAAATAGAATTTGCGAGCCTCTCATGTGATATCTCAGTGTGTATTATTTTTTATAAATTTTCAAAATATTATAACTTACAAAATATAAGTGTATTATTTATCATAATTTGTGCTCTTCCAAACAATATGCATCATAGATATATTTGATAAACTTAAAATTTATGTTTTGGAATAAGTATATGTTATGTATATTAAAAGTGAATCTTATTTATTAACAAACTGAATCTTCTTTAATAATAAAATGAACCTTATATATTAACTAAATGAATCTTCTTTAAGATTTACTTTTCGTAAAACAAAAATTCTTTTTTTTTTAAACTAAGGATTCACATTGTTTAATGTGAAAGGTTCACGTTTCTTAAACATTTGATCACTTTTTAATAAATGAAAGGTTCATATTGTTTTCGTATAAGTTTGTGGTAAGATTAACTTTTCTTAAGCATAAGATTCACGTTTCTTAAACACTTGATTCACTTTTTTGAATATTTGATTCACTTTTCAATAAATGAAAGGTTCATATTCTCGCATAAGTTTGTGGTAAGATTCACTTTTCTTAAAAATTTGATTCACTTTTCTTAAACATTGATTTACTTTTCTTAAATATTTGATTCACTTTTAAATAACTGAAAGGTTCATATTGTTCTCGCATAAGCTTGTGGTAAGATTCACTTTTCTTAAACATTTGATTCACTTTTCTTATATGAAATACTCACATTTCAATAAACAAAAAGTTTATATTGTTCTTGCATAATATTCACTTTTCTTAAACAAAAGATTCACTTTTCAATACAGTATGTTTGGGGTTCTCTTCCCTTGGTATCTTCATAATTCCTTTTCATCAAGTTAATTCCATGGCCACCTGGTAATTCCCACTGTGGTCCCTAAGATCATCTTCATAAATAGCAAGATTGTATCGACATAGCCTGAGAACTGGTTCAAATTCTTCAGCTGTAGCAAATCCCCAATTCTCTGTATCATGCTCCCACTAGGAAGACATTTTTTCCATGCACATTGAGCACATCCCAGGCAGCACACACACTTGAGGAGGGGCACATCACAGAGGAGTGACATTGTCCTTTATGGTCCATGAAGGTTAACATAGATTGAGTGTATTGGCTTTGTTGACTTAGGTTTCAGAGAAGGATTTCGTACTAATAGAGAATGATTGCTCGTGAACGATAAGGTGTGAAATTTGTGGACTTCGGATTATCGCTTTAAGTTGGTAATTTTAAGGGACAAAAAACTAGAAACTGGGTAGCAAGAAGGTAATTTCTACATTACATCGGTAAGAATAAAAATGTACATTGAAAAACAGTAATTAAAAAAACATCAAGATCTAAAGGTGAATCAACCTAGCTAATCACTCTTTATTTTGGCCGTAGAGATAGCAAAAGAATAAGATAAGTAATCAAACAAGGATAACTCGACTAGCAATGAAGAATCAAAGCAGATTGGACAAACAGAACTGATTAAGGAAATAACACACTGCCAATAGTCAGGTGAATGAATGATGGTCCATCAGCTCAAAACCCATTGGCTGAAAGGGACTTCAATCGAGTCGAATACACGCTTACTGGGGAGTTGAAGGCACCAACAATGAAGTCGACTTGGAATATAATCGGACATCTGTCCTTCGTCACCTGTGTCGGGGGATATGAATTTGCAATAATCAATTCTATGGGGAGAGAACTAAAAAAAATTACTAATCTAATCTTAATATATAATATACTAATTTTATAAAATTAAAATTGTCAAGATATAATAGATTATCATACAAGGAATCTATTTCATAACTTAGATTTATATAAAAATATTTTATATTATATGTTAAATATTGAAATCTAACAATAGAGAGGTAGTAATAAACTTTGAATGTATTAGTCCTTACTATGTAATTTTGACTTTGTGAACTGCATGGTTGTTGAAAAGGAAGCAAACCTCTAGAGTGCTGACCATGCTTGCCTCAAACTCGAATATATGGACAGGATTGCTTCATATGACATTATTAGTGCTTGATCCATATAGAAACGTAGAGCATTACCTTGATTTCCAATAGGCCCCCTTCTTAATAAATTCAACTCATAACACACTTTCACTTTCTATATTACATATTCCACTATTACTTTTTTGCTACCAGCTTAAAAAAGTTGCTTAAAGAATCAGGGTCACACGTCATGTTCGCCTCGTTTAACTACACCAAGTTAAACCGCACTCCCAACACAGCGTAAATTCCAGAAACTTCACCTAACCCTCCCTAGCATTACATTGACAAAACAACAAATGAAAATTCATCTCGATAATTAGCCAAATACTAAAATCCATTCTATCGAAAATTATCTCTTCTTTAATGTAGTAGGTTCAGCACATCCTAAGCTTACACACAAACATAGGATCACAACAGACAACTGTAGAAACCTCAATTTACAGAGCAGCAGATTAGTGCAAAACCTAATTTACAAATACAGTTAGAAAGGGTCACCAAGTCCCGTGGTACAGAAGAGTACGAACTGAACTGGATAAATAATTAGGGTGCCATAAAATGCACTCTAGCAAGTTGGTATTCTTTTCCGCCAATCCAAACACCAGTTTGAGACCAAAGAACATCTTCCCAGTCCAAATTGTCAGCCAAAACCTGTTAAGATAGGCAGCAAAAATAAGAATCAGACTGGCAAAACTGAGTCTCTTATAACCAGCCAATATGAAAATTCTTCTTGCAAAAGGCCGGTTTCAAACCAGAGCCATAGTTGGCAGAGAAAAACTCACAATCTAATAAGTCGTAAACAGATTGTCGAGAATGTTATAGAAAATAGGTTACCTCAAGTTGGTCAAGGGGCAGAGGGATCCCGAGAGATCGCGTGACTTTCTGGCTAAGGATTCTCTTACATCGAGAAAATCTGAACACATCAATAACGCTGTCACTATCTGGACCATTTGAATGATGGGAAATGTGATTCTGCGACTTATCAGTCTCAGTTTCATGAGCCTGTGAAGTTGATCCAGCTTTTACCATTTTCTCCCCTGCAAAGCACAGTTCATACCTGAAACCACAGGTAGAGAAAGGCTCGCATTCAGGACATTGCTGACCATGGTAAAATAAGAGAAACAACAAAATTCATAGAACGCAATTGGTACCGATTAGTATGGGTCTCCATGTAGAGAACTTCTCCCTTCTTCAACCGTGCAGAAGTATATGTTGGCTTTTTTAGGCCTTTGTCAGCAACTATATTTATGCTGTACTTTATCCTGTTAAAATTTTAACCATCATGAACATCTCTCCAAAGTACGACCAGACTTTAATACAAGAAATATAACACATTATTAAAAGTGAAGAAACCATTTTAAACGGATACCACCTCTATCTTGCTCAGACAAAGAGCATAAAATACTCATCTCCTGGCGTGGGTAAATGGTTTCTATCATTTCACCAGCCTTTTTCCCTGCCCCCATCGAGAAATAGAACAGACTAATCCTAAGAGTAGGGGTCGAGAAACTCAACGCCACTATTTTACTATTCTTGAACTTGGAGACAGGCCTTCTTTTCGTATCTGTAATAGTGCGAAAAGAATGGAAAATTTTGGATTCCATTGTCAACTGCTCCTATCAGAAATCGGATCGACTACAGATAAGAGCCATTGCACATGGTTTCATAAAACCGTACGATTTTCCTGATCTAAATCAAGCAAGTTTTCCATAAAGAAGATTTGGCTTAGCATGCTCTATTCGATATTAGATAGGAGAAGAACCCAACTCAGTATTTCAAAAAAATAGAGGAAGCATGACCAAGTCAAGATGATACAGGTCAAGTCCTTCTTGTGCCAAAGATCTTCCTCTCTTTCCCATTTCCCTTCCAAAGTTCTAATGAGTTTACACGCCCCTTTGAAGACCCCAAAAGATAGACAAATTATTTTTCTTAGGAACACATACAGGAGCCCCATACCCAAGTCATGACAACCCAATTCATGACAACCCAATTTTAATAGTATTGAATTACAATAATTCCTTATTTTTATTAACTTCAATTTATAAAAATTTAATAGATAATATACTCAAACGGTGAACTGAATCTTTAAAGATATAAAATCAACCCCATTTTATGGACCCAACTATGGACTAATTTCAACTATGAACCAATTTGAACCCTAGTACTCTAATCATATACGGTAACCTCTTCATTTTCAAACCTAAAATTCCAACACGGACAGACATGAACACCTAGATCTTAACGTCAAAGAAAAAGTATATAACAAACTAATAATACATTTTAAATCCATTGGGTTCAGTTACAAGCTGGTTGAACAAATGCTAGCCCCACAATGTACATTTGCTACCACACTTACGCACGCTCGTATCACCTGAGCTACTGGCATCTAACTATTAAGTTTTGAACCTCCAGAATCATTAACTGGCTTCCATCCGCATAATTGAACATTTCATATCAAAAGACATTTACCAATACTTCTAAGGAGGCATCATAAAGGTAGTTTCAGTAAGAAACATAACAAACCATAGCAGAATAAAAAGTAATACCCAGAAAGCACAAACATACCATGGTTCATTGGAAAGATTATACTGTAAGGTCACCTCTCGCACAAACCTTTGCTGCCGCAATGCATTCTGAAAGAAGAATAAAAAGGAGCCGAGGCTTAAGTTCGATCAAAAACACATCAAGAATTTTGAGCTTGCAAAAAAGATATCATCTGCGACAATAGCAAGTATATTTTAGTTTAAGTTAATTACACAGAATTCATGATGGAAATATGATAAAGACATACTGAGGCAGCTGCACGAGTAGTCATTGTTCGCTCAACTGCTACAGGTGCCAAAGTAGGCTCAATTGTCGATGAATGTGTCAGACTACGCTCAATTTCACGGGGTTCACACCCCTTCTGTAAAGAGTACAATAAAAAAAAATAATGAGCAATCCAAAGAAAAATCTTTTGTTATCTAAAAGTACCAAGAACGTTCGCCGTAATACAGCTTAGATGCCACTGGAAAAATTGGAGGGCCCATGAAATTCAGTATTGCACAAGAAAGAAAGAGAAATCTATTGAATCCTTTAGACATGCTATGTCAAATTATCAGGGCATTGCCGCTATCTTTGCTCATTACCACCTCCAGAGAGCACTGACATCAGGCATTCAACAAAGACAAACGAAAAGCGGCAGTAGGAGGGAAGCATATGTGAGATATAATAAATGTACCTTCACAATGAAGCACCTCTCAACCTGATAACTACAGCCAATACCAGCTCCCCAGGCACGAGAGCGAACATTGTTTCTCAAAGAAGAGACATAGACTGCAAAGGAGAAAAGCCAGTAAACAATAAATACAAAACCACAATTATTTCCACCTACATTAGGCACAAATATCAATGTAGGCAAAATAATATTATGGGCCGCAAGGAGAAAACCCCAAAGTAATATTTAACAGCTTGTCATAAAAATTTGACACGATAAAATGATGTGATCATGGAGAAAAAGCTAGCATACTTGTTCTGCAGATCATGAGACAGCGTGACAGAATTGACATACATTTATGTCAAGTTTTTTAAGGCTTCATATTTTACACAATAGCAAAGAAGGTAGGAAGCAAGATTGCGCAAGAACAATCACACAGCACCATATAATTTAACACCTAAGTTGCATAAGCGCCACGTATTCATATTATTCATCAATAACGAAAAAAGACATATACTAATGTGCACTTACAATCTTGAGGTGGCAAAACCCTTATTATCACCCGAACCTCTTGAAGTGCAGCAGGAGGAGGGGTAGGTGAAGTGCGGCAGTAACCTGTATGCATAAGAACTGAACAGGCACATAAAAAAACATCAGGCTCCAACAATGGTAGTAAAATGCTTCTTCCTTTGGGCAAAGCAAACGGCAGCAAAATATCTTTTCCTTAGCATAGCATCACATACCTGCAACAATGTCTGAATCACCAGTATAGACATCAGTTCCCCAAAGCTGCCCACCCCTAACCTGTTATCAGATATAGAGATAAAACAAATTGTCTTCAGTTCTTTTTCTGCAATTTTCACCATTGCTTCATCTCCTTATTTACTACACTTTCAGTCACTATACAGATGCCATTCAACAAACTTTCAGAATAATCAACGCAGATATGGTTTATCCAAAAGACAATTTGATGATATATCAAGTTGCAGATAGATGGAGGATGGAGAAAGACATAATCTCCAATGTGAACATGTAACTTGTCTCACTTGGCGATTTGTAGCCGTGACATATTCCCCTGGCACCTTAATTTCTAAAGTTGGGCCACTAACAGAGGTTTCTCCATTTTTGTTAGCCTGAGACGATTCGTGCTCCTTCCACAATTTAAGTAATTCTTGCATACACTCACCCGCTCTGTAAATAATGGGAGACGCCTCAGGTCTTCCTGCAGTGCAAATTACAGCAAAGTGTGATGCCACCTAGAATATTAAGAGACATACAAATTTAAAATAGAAGCCACGTCATATTGTATTAACAAGTACCATCATGACACAAAATAAATGGTAACATTATTCCCAACACTTGTTATGTTCAAGAACAGCACCAAGAAACCATAACAGAAGAGTAAGAGGAAGGAGTAAAATAAAATAAAACAATATTATGATATTATAAAGTGGACGTCTCTCAGAATGACCCCTTCACTAAGAGAAAGCTTAGGCAATAATCTTCAAGAAACCAAAGCCGGTATCTTACCTTGACACCTGCAAAAATAAATACAATTCATCAGCAGAAACTTAAGATGTTCAGAGGTCTCATAGAGAAGCATACATTGGCAACGGCTTCCAATGACAATACAGCTCACACAATAAGTTTGATTGTCAAAATCACTGACTAGGGTGAATTAACACACATGTAATCAGCATGGACCTTTCCATTAAATATCATTACATCTACATACACACCCACACTCTAATAAGAACAGATATATACCATAAACAAAAGACCATATTCTGCTGATCAAACATAGCACAGAATGAGAAACAGTTAATCTACTAAAGCTAGCATCATCTCATAAACGACTTCCGGGGATGGGTAAAAATTCAAGAAACCTTTCTAGATAACAAGCATTAATAGCCCAAAATTCCACATATTGACATTTGATATTGTAAAAGAAAAAAAAGCATGACAAACATACTCATCAGCTTCCAGGCCACGGGGTTTGAAGCGCGCCTCTCTGTTAGCAACTTGAGGGCTACCTCTTGGACGAAGCATCCTCTTTCGCTGCTGGACTCCAGAAGAAAATCCCTCCTTTTCTCTCTCACTTCCTCCTTCAACATCACCAGCCCCATCATCTAGCTCCTTATCCATAGGGCGACCATGCCTCTCAAGCCTCTCTCCCATATCATTATCCCTTTCCCTTCTCTTATCCCTAGTTTCCTTATCCATACCTTTCCAGACATCAGTTTCCTTATGTTTATTTTGCTCCAGAGATACTTTAACTTGATCAAGAGCTTGCTCAATGATCCCCTTCTCGCCATGGGAGCCATCTTTGTCCCGGGTATTTCCAACCTCATACTATCCGTTTCCTTCTCTTTGGGATCTCCTTATCTTTAGAAAGATCTTTCTTTTCTCTCTCTGACCTCTCAGTTTCCCTTTCTTCACGTATAGGCTCGCTGTGATCATTCCCACTACCACCTAGTGAGGCATCTCTTCGGTCACCTCTTTCCTTGTCTCTTTCTCCCAAATCCCGATGCTTTACATCTTTCCTTTTCCTATCCTTGTCTTTGTATTTATCTTCACCTTTCAGATCAAGCTTATTCTCTCCCATGACCTCATGGTTCTCTACACGTTCCCTCTCAACATTAGTTATTCCCTCCTTGCCCCCATCAGTTGATCCATGCATGTTAGCACTTGTAGAACCAAACCGATCTGTGGTTCCAACCCCACCAATATTATCAGGATGTCTTTTTCCCCTCTGAAGATCTTTCCAATTGGGTTGCCCACTCAAAGGACCAGGATTTTCCTTTTCAATCACAGCATCAATCTCTGGATCATTACAATATTTCATATCTTTGCCACCTTCTACTCTACCCTTTTCACTCTTCGAACTTTGGTGATATATTTCCCTAGTCATTCCCTCCTTGCCCCCATCAGTTGATCCATGCATGTTAGCACTTGTAGAACCAAACCGATCTGCGGTTCCAACCCCAACAATATTATCAGGATGTCTTTTTCCCCTCTGATGATCTTTCCAATTGGGTTGCCCACTCAAAGGACCAGGATTTTCCTTTTCAGCCACTGCATCAATCTCTGGATCATTACAATATTTCATATCTTTGCCACTTTCTACTCTACCCTTTTCACTCTTCGAACTTTGGTGATACATTTCCCTAATTTCTCCCTTTAAGTCCCTCTTATCCATCTTGCTCTCCCTGCCTTCCTTGGAATCCTTTGATTCCATCTTGTTCTCGGAAGAAGCAACCACTTGACCTTGGGAATGGGAATCGCTAACAAGTGCTGCAGCACGATATGCTGGAAGTATAGGTGTCCTTTTGTCCACATCACGGGACTCCAAACGAGGAACTTTCCCGGCTCTAGAATCTGGCCCTGCTTCAAAATTCATGCGAGGGTGGGGAGCACCTTCTTCATGTAGGAGCCTTGAAGATGATGACAAGAGGTTGCTATCGTCATGCGGTCGTTTAGGGGCGCTGCTCATGTTGCATCAAACAATCTTCGTAATTAATGTATTTTTCAAGGTTCTTTCTTTCAGCAGTGATGACTAGAGAGCTTGATGCCAGTTATAGAAGCTACAAAGAAATTAGGGCCACCTGGAGCGATTACATCTTTAGTAAGGATACAGCAATCATAAGAAAGAAAGCAAGCTCATGCAAAAAAGGCACAAAGGAAACTTGAAATTTACCAAAACTTCCAAAGAGTACAGGGGCTTAAATATTTCCCCTGGGACAAAGCCATCTTCCATCATTCGTTTAATCTCTATTAATTAGAAGACACGCAACATTTACAATAATCAACAGCTCAGAAAAATCGCAAACCTTCAAGCCACCAAGACATCAGATCCTCATATTACAGATGTGTCTCTCTAGTATTTCTAACCTAATTAAACGTAATTTTTAAATAGTTCTTTATACAAGTAGAAGTTTGAATCATGATTAACCAGTGAATGGATCGGTACACATATACATGTCGTAGCCCCAAATCACGTCTGAAGTTCCAACTCAATTCGTTCTGTAATTAGTCTATTTCGTCGCTCTTGTTCTTTTGATGTTGTTACAATTCCAACAGGGGGTGTGGAATAATCCATACAGACACAATTGAGACTCAAAAGCAGAGATAAAAACCGGCATGGAAATCTGGATACAGAAGACGAAAATCTCAATCAGCAGAACAATCGAGCGCTAGAAAATCAACAAATATAATGCTTATCCAAACCGCCACTATAAAAATGGGTACACATAAATTGATGCTAGAAAATTTGATGAAATATTAAACCGAACCGAATTAGATAGACAACAAGATAATGTTGGAGCGGAGAATGGACAAGCAGTTAAGACGGTTCATGGTATATTAACTAAATAATTGGTCGGATTAGAGCTCAAAGAAGAATGTAATTGACAAGATAACCTCAGGATTAGGTTTTCAAAGTCTGCTCGTATGAAAGAGGGTGCTCCGCCCAGTTTAGGTTGTCAGGATGAATGGGCCTGAAACTTGAGAGGGGTGACGAGGGGGTCGAAAGAAGAAGTAACACCAGAGAGTGAAGGTGAAGAGAGAGAACCGGACTCTAGGTGGGTGGTTTCTTGATTTGGGGTGAAACGATGTTCCCCCTTTTAAGTGCCACGCCAAAATCGGAGGCCGGTGTTTTCAGTTAACTAATCGAATTAATCATTTCTCCTTTACGGATAGCATTTGTGTAAAACAGGCATCCGCTTTTTAAAAAATAAATAACACAAGAAGCATCGGGTTGAAGAAAAACATTCGAATTCTTCACTGAAAGTGGATTCCACCATTTATAAGTATTTATTTATGTTATCTAAAAAAAGTTCCTTAACTAATTTTTTTATTGAAAATAAAACATGTTTCTTATCTTGTAAGTAAAAAAGGACAGCTATTAATCTTAAATGTTAGCATTGCAAATTTTTATCATCTTGTTTGCATTTCAATAAGTCTTTCTATTTAGAATAATATATAGTTATATTTTACTAATAAGTTTCTTTGCTAAAGTTATTGTAGTTTTATAAAATATAGTATTTTTATGCAAAAATTTATTGTACGTGTAGATAACTTTCCTGAATATAACATATTAAAACGTATTGGATGAATATAACCTATTAACTATGTCAGCTCATTTTTTATTTTGTTGTTTTTTAAACAATATATTTATTGAGATTATTACTTATCATGTTTTACCAATTATTTTCTAATTGGGAAGGGAATTTTTAAATTTGTCAATTTGATCCAGCCCATATTTTACGTGTTAGTAAAATACCCCTATATTTTAAAATATCAATATTATTATATAATTTATGAGTACATTATATAGTTCGTAAATATATTATAAAGTTTATGAGTTTACAAGCATATGATTTACTTTTTAATAAAGAGAATTTGTTTTAAGGAAATAACATGTTTGAAAAATAGGTTCTTTGTGATATTTAATGTCATGTGATTTTATTAATTTAATTGTTGTAACTTACCCATTTGATCTTTCCACATTTTTGTCTCTATTTAATAAGTCGGTTTGATCTTCTATGTTTTTTACTTTATTTAATAAGTAAGTTTTATCCTTCCATATTTATTGACTCTATTTATTACATCATTTGTGTCTACCTTTCGGTTTTCAAGAATTTATTTAAATAGTTTAACTTCCCTTCATGATTTAAACGGGTTCGTATCCCCTCAATGTCTTTCCATTTCCGGCGGTTCCAATTGTTTGTCTTTCATTTCTCTTTCACTTTTCTTTTAACTATCTCACCCAATCTATCTCTACCTCCTAATCACTCACCCTCCCCTTCCTTCCCTCTATTAAGTTAGGACAAACAAAAAGAAAAAGATACTCGTTATTATTTTTAACCTCAAAAATTGTAATCTTGAGTAATAGTTGATTTTTTGGTGGGTTGTGGTGCGATTTGTAACTAGAATATCAAAAAAGTTACTGCATTCACTAATTTTATTTAAAAATTAAAAAAAAATTATGTGGATGTGAACTTTGTGTGTGAAGATTATTTAAGATTGAATTGTTATACAATGATGATGACTGAATTTAATTATGCGAATGATTAACTTTATAATGGATATTAGGGATAATTTGGTTATCATTTTTGTAATTAACGGAAAAATTGTTATGGAATTACTTATAAGATGATTATATGAAGAAGTAAATAATGATGTGTTAACCATAATGCATATGTATGATTGAGATGATAAATATAGACCGTATTATGACACATTAGTTTTAGATAATGTGAGCCTTATTAAGGCACAGTTAGCCTTATTTATACTCCTAGTCTGTTGAACTAATGAGGGTGTGCACACTTCAAGGATTTAGTGTTGAGGTTGCATTCCTAGTTGAGCGGTGAATAATAGTAATAATTATGATTAAAGAAGTTAATGATATGTTAACCGTGGTGCATATGGGTCGTAGCATTGACACATGATTGAAATGATAAATACGGACAGTATTAGGATGCATTATTTTGAGGATTTAGTCTTATTTCTACTCCTAGTCTGTTGAACTAATGGGGGTGTGCACACTTTAAGGATTTAGTGCCGAGGTTGAATTCCCAGCTGCGTGTTAAGGTCCGGGTTACAGCTATGAGTTGTACTCAAAGAGAGAGTAAGGTTGTTTTGTCCTAGAGTTGGCCACGGGCCGTTCTAGTCTTGGCCGAGGGCTCAACCGGTCCCTCTCCCTAGAGTGAGGGACCAGTCCTGAACCGCTACAAACTAGTTTGAGGGGCCGCAACTTGTTGAGCCGGTCCCGGGTTAACTTAGTTTTTTTTAATAATAATATTTTTAATGAGATTTTGTGTAACATATCGCTAATTAGTAATATTGTAAAGTTGTGAAAAAATTGACGATATTTTTCCAAATAATATTATATATTGTAAAAAAAGACAATATTTTATCCATTTCTAGGTTGGTACTTGGCTAATTCCGAGCCGGTCCCCGTCGAATAACAACTTGTAACACCCCTCACACTTATCCAAACATTAATATAATACTCAGTACAAAATCTGTTCCAACTCAATTACATTACAGCGGAAGAATCATCAATTACATCAACTCGGGTGCTACCGTCGTTACTCACCCACATGAGTAACTAGGCATCCAATTTCCATCTCACAACTACCACTGTGATGAGCAAGAGATAGACATACATCTCTATACTAATCCAAATACAAAACTAGTGAGCATTCTAATATTCAAATCCTTATACAACATTCTTACAATACAATTGTATTACAATAACATAATCTTAAAACGACGACTATCTACCCATCACATCCCTCGTTATGTCGACACCGGAAGATGCATACCTGTAAATGTTTGTTGTTGTATGGAATCAGCCCCTGCTGAGTATGCTATCATGCAACCGTCATGCACCCTCGGATTAATTGGTCGAGTTGGCATGCAGTTCATTACATGCAATCCATTTATATAACTTAAAACTGTAAGGCAATAATATATATATTGCAGCAATTTCAAACAGCAATCAAGCCCTGGCTTCTCTTATCACATCGACAATAAAATAATCAAATACATAACAATACATATATGAGTATAATAACTCAACTCAACCAATCCACACATACATCACAAAAGTCATTCTGTCCAGACAACATACACCAGTATAATATAAGCATACTAAACAACGAGCGAGATAGTACGAGAGTTGTAAATGTTCAATTTATTATCGTTTTCGGCCTGGAAACCCTAAGTAAGACTCGCCAATTATACTAGTTGTCTAGCTGTTTGTTCATAATGTTTAGTTTGAGAAGTATCTCATGCCTATGACGACGTCTCGTTATACCGACACGTCTCTACTCCATACCCCTATCTAAGGTAGGTCACCCACAGCAGTAGCCACTCCAGCGGTAGATTCTTTGAATTACATCTCTATACATTCTGAACACCGATGATTAAGATCTCTTAATCTGATCCTAAGTACCAACTCGGGATACAGGTAACATTTCGAATGTGTGCCTTCATAAGGTCTTATACCTAGTATCTTTAGGTGATTTGTACTATTCGAATGTAGTAATACAAGAGTGGCTTTAAACAGGCCGTTGCTCCGTATATAAGTCTCGGATAATATATATCTCATTATCATATGCTACAATGTTTTTCTCACGTCTTTTATAATAATATTACATAAGGTAGCATCATTGTCGTTAGTTCATTTTATATCTATATGTATATGAACAATACTGTTATCGCGTGAATAGCAATAGTAAGGCAATAACATTCAACCAATCATACATGACAATTAATATCAATCACAGATATCCTCTTAGCAAGTAAGCACACAAATATCCAAACCCGATGAAATCTTCAGGAACAATCGGATCACACAATAACATACCTTTCATCGTAATATACGCTAGCATGAAGTTTCACACTCGCCTGCTAATCCTCGAAGCTCGTCCACTAACACATGTCCCATAATGCATTCAACTCTGGAATACGAGGCTACATATTAGCTTGGTGTACCATGGACTAATGCGGTATCCCGATTAGTCACTAATTCCCCCGGTAATTACCCCATGATTATCTTGTCACTATTACTCGGATTTTCAGGTGAGTTCGGGATTAGTTATGTTGTCACATTAATTAATAGACTAATGGCATTGTTGTATGTGTCACAACTTAGGATCGAATCCTAATAACTTATCTCATTGATTATGCTCCTTGTTATATATGTACGAACATGTATATATATATGTACATAAGATTACATTTGTACATTTATGTAGTTTTGTCATCACATTTGATTTATACCATTGACCTTATAATTTTCAATCCTCTTATCAATATCTTCTTAATTAAGAGTTTTTTAAGCTTGATAAACCTTGGTCAATGAAGTCGACGAGGTCAATGTGGTTGACTTGACTAAGGTATTCGAGTCAATATTTCTATATAATTCATAATTTAACTCCAATGAGTTATATAATTCACTCTTTAAAGTAACTCTCCATATATATAATTAGACTTTTATGTCTAATGCGTTATAATATGATTCTCTCTTACTATATTGATTCATAAACTATATTACTTAGTTATAACAGTCCATATACACTCATCATTTTAAGTGAACTCGTACGGTTCCTTAAACTTTACACTAACTTCATTAGCTGGTAGTTACCTTAATATTTGATGTCACATAATGACATACTGCCCATATTATAAAATTTACCTATACTTCGGTATAATCTCGCATATAACCCTCAACTTTCCTTAATTTACATCCTTGTCACATTTTCCTTAATGACATTACTATCTTACTCCAAATACTTATATTATAACATTTCCTCTCTTATTATGTTATAATCCAAAGTTTCCTACAAAAATAACCTATTCTCAAACAGACCACTTACTGTCCAGAATTATCTTCACTCACCACAAACTTTTGTGTATGTACAATTTGACCACACCTACTTTTACAACTTTACATTCACATCCTTAAACTTTATATTATATAATACTTATTTATACAACTCCAAAACTTACCCGATTTCTACCAAAACTTCAGAACAGACCCCTAGTCTGTTTTTATTTGCATAACACCTATACTTTTATAAATTACGCTTTAACACCATAAGTTCTTAAAACTTTCATTTAACTCCTAAACTCCATTAAAATTGCTAATTAAGCTATCTCTTCACCAAATCTTGATCAACACTTATTCCCTAATCAAGGTTGACCTTCAAGTTTCTATTTTGACAATAAATTTTCTAAAATTATGATTTTACCCCAATTCTTTTCCAAGACTTCCATTTAAGTCTTTAATGTTTCTAAAGCTTACAATTTGCACTCAAAATCCATCCAAGGTCTAACTTCCTGCCCTATGCAGTTTGATACCCCAAATAATACTTATTTACACAAATACACTCACATAACACTCCTTTGTTCGTTAGAACATTTCTTAAGTTAATTAAACTCTTATAAGTCATTTTTGACATTATTTTCCCACTTAACCTTACCTAACCCTTAGGTATTTTATTCCAAACATCCTTAGGTGTATTTAACACCCTAATTAACCTCTTAACAGCAGGTTTACTCTCCAAGTAAATCACTAACCATACGCTTAAACCATAAAGCATTAAAGTACTTAAAACACTTATAAAAACTTGGCCTAAACCACATGGCCTTATTACCAAATTCAACATAACTTTAATTACACGTAAAATGAAGTTAATAACATGTTAAACTCTTGGTCTTTCATCAGTTTTGCTCAGAAGTTTATGTTATTTCCATTTTAGTCCCATAAACTTTATATTATGACTTTTAAGTCATTAAATCACTTAAAGGACCCATCCAAAGTTGTTCATACTGTTCCTTATCCATTTTAAGGTCAATGTTGACCATTTTCCACATATAATCTCGGCCTCACTCAGATACACAACTAAAAAAATGCCTTAAAGCATGAGAAATGTGTTTTAAAAGTTAACCTTGTAATTTGAAGTCTAACACTTGGTTTTCTTCACACCACTCAAGTTCTACACAATAATGTAACAGTAGATCATATTTATACACCAAAAAACAGCTTAGAAGGTAACTAACCAAGATTTTAAGGTTAGGTTTTCCTTTACCTTTGAAAGATGACTTTTGTTATATTTTCCTTCCTTACACACCCAGGCAGTTTGGAGGGGGAGTCCTCCACCCCTTGACTTGCATTAAACAGAGAGAAATATGTGTGTTTAAGCTCTAGACACTTACTAAGCATGGAAGGAATTTTAAGTCATGAAACATGGAAATTCAAGGCAAGATTACCTTTGAATCTCAAGGTGTTTCCAAAGTGTTCTCGGCCTGATTTTTGAAGGGTAAGAAGAGTATTTATTCTACTCTTAAGATATGCCAAAATGAATGATTAAAACACAAGGAGAAGTTCCAAAACACTTACTCTTTGAAAACTCCTTAAAGAGTGATTTTGGAGTGTTTTCGGCCAGCACCTTTGGATCTTGAAGGAGTTGATGTTCTAGCATGTCAAGGGAAAGGAAATGAGTGGAATAACTCAAAGAACTCAGCCATTGAAAGAGTATAAGTGTACGTAGGAGCTTAAAGCACCATTTTTACCTTAAAAATGTTTTTGGTCTTGTTTGATCCTTAAAGCTTGTTTTAACCGAATTCCACCCCTTCTTGTAAGATGAACTCGGCCTGTAGTATTAATGGGAATGATTTGATAGTTAGCTCATTGGATAGGTCTTGAAAAGAGGAAGAGAATGAGCTATCATATGCCTTAAGAGCTTTCCTTATGCTATTGGAGTTGATTTTCTACCAAGAGAGCTCTAGAGTTTCAAGTTGCAGTAAAATGGAGAAGAGGGTGAAGGTGCTTACGGCTGAAGTGGGGAGTGAAGGAGAATGTGTGTGAAATTGACTTTTAAAGTCTATAGGAGTATGAGTCTTTGTGAGGAAGCTTCCTTTCTTACTTTAGTATGTACTTTGGCTAAATTTTAAAAAGAAAACATGGCTGGCACAAGGGTTTACCGCCCAACACTTTTCAGCCAAGGTTAATATTGTCATTTTACTTCATTTGTTATGTCATGACTTATAACTTGTACATTTGGACTTATATCATGTGTTAGTCTATTTACCAACATGATTTTTCTTGTCTCAAAGTGTAAAGTTTTTATTCCTTGATTGATTATATTACCCTCAAGTCACCAAGACTTCTTAAGGTATGTTTTATCCCTTGTTCAAGCAATGGTTTCATCTTCAAGTTGTTCCTATTTTAATCTGACCAAAACATTTATATTTTTAGATTTTCCTCCTTAATTTAATAGAGGATGAAGGGAGGAGTATGTAGGAACAAACGAAATTGAAAACGGAGTTGTAACGAAGTTTTAGAGCAATAACAAAATTAGTGGGTGTGCAGTCCAGGGGTTCCAAGGGTGGTTCCGGACGTCCGGAACACACCGTTCCGGGGGCCAATTCCTGGACCCTGCTTGTTCTTGAGGTCTGGAACGTGGTTTCGGACGTCCAGAACTGTGTTCCTATGGTGAAATACCCCATTTGTGAAGGTTGGAATGCTTCGTTTTTGCAATTTCCTTATGGATTTGGTGATTTTGTTAGTTGATACACATCATAACACTTAAATCCATCCAATAATTTATATATCCTTAGTTATATAAATGTGTTTAAGGCTATGTTTAATTCTTTTATTAATCATAAACTTTAGGGGTATTTCACAACTATATTTCAAAACAAAAAGGGATCGGTTATGGTCCTGGTCGCGAGGTGGTCCCTGGTTGGGCCTAATCGAGCCCTACTTCATGTGGTCACAATAAAACTAGACTATCCCTCTATTTTTTAAGGTCCAGTTCTGGGACAGTTCCGGTCTCTGGTCAATGGTACTGAACCGGTCTTTGACCAGGCACGGTCCTGCACCTCTATTTTATCCTAGCTGGGCGTTTGGACAAAAAAGATAATTAAATTAATTGGGTTAATATTCTATTGAGATTATTAAAGGACCAACCATGGAATAATGAGGAAGACTTTGAAATGTTTATTTGTTTGTTGTGTGTTAATATCGTTAGAATAGTTTTTTAAGGAGAAAATATTTTACAAAGTAAAGCAGTGAATTACTCAATTTATCTGACTTTATGGTGGTTCCTTGTGTGTTTGTTTGGAATTTTACCCCATGTAGTGGTGATATCCTTGGGGTTTGGGAAAACAATTCCACAAGGCTAGTGATTTATAATCGAATTATTTTACGCTTGAGACTTATGTTGGTTTATGCCTAATAAATAATAATAATTTGATTATTCAGTTATTTGTTTATGCCTTAGCACTCACTTAATTGTGGGTGTGGCGCTAACGCTTCTGATTATAATTTGATTCCAATGTTTAATAGATTGAAATTGTTAATTATTTGGTTTAATAAAAGGTTAGACAATCCGAGGTGGTATAGTCAGGGCCTTGATTATTGTCCCATTTATCTTTTGGGTCGAGTTATGGTAATAATTAATTTTATGTTGGGTTAGGGTAGAGATTTAAACTCATGACCCAGTCCAACCCAAACATATATTTTTTAATAAAAAAAATACAATGTATTTTTGTTAGTGTACATTAATAAAATTGTGATAAAAGTAAAAACTATAAAATGTATATAGGCCAAAGTTAAAATGATAGTACTAAAAAATTAAGTCCAACCTATACTCTTCAATTGATATTTTTATAACCTTTCTTTCTCATTTAGAAAAAACATCATAACTTCACTTGAACATTTGAGATATATTATTAATTTCTTCTTGGCAGCATTCCTTTCCTTACCCCTCTATTTGCAAGTGTCATGCCGAAAAAAAATTACCAATCTTCTCAATTACATGTGTAATATGTATATAATTTGTTTCTCATTTTATGCATTACCGGTCTTATCTCTTTCTGCATGTATAATTTTTTTATTAAGTATCTTGGTCGCTATGCATGAAATTTATGGGTGTGCATGCATGATGTTTCAACAATTGATTTGTT
Organism: Limonium bicolor; assembly: GCA_023374045.1. NCBI lineage: Eukaryota > Viridiplantae > Streptophyta > Magnoliopsida > Caryophyllales > Plumbaginaceae > Limonium > Limonium bicolor. Next base: position 404,137,548 of record CM041776.1, on the reverse strand, counting down.
AAGTGATACGGGGGTTATTGTTTACTTAAAAATGGTTTGAATGGATTGGGTCACGGTTGAAGGATTTTAAACGGATTGGGTTAGGGTCATGGTTTTTGTACTCATATATTTTTTGGGCTGGGTTAAATTAATGTCATTTTTCAAATGGTTTGATTAGGGTTGATCTCAATCCGACCTATTGACCCAAACTGTCTAAGTCTAGTCTTTTTTTTATAATCTTTATGATTGTCTTTTATAGATTTTTTAGCTTGTTTGTGGAATTTGTACATGAGTTGTATGGGTTCTGCATTATATTTGATAATATACTTTCACATACTGATGACACAAAAAAACTGTTAAAAAAGAGAAATCTAAAACAAAGCCATAATCTCCTAACAATGCCTAGTTAGGAGACTATATCATGTCGATATGATTCAAAGAGACTTATGCATTTAGTTGGACAACTAAATAAACATTTAGAGGGTTGTTTGATGACATACGTAGACAGAATGAGTTTTCACACTAATGAATATGAGGTAAACTTCAACATGTTTAGAAAGAGAAGTGGAACTACTTTTTTTTAAGCTGAAGGTTTTTGCGAGAATGATTTGGGATTGATTTGAATGAGCTAAGTTGGAAATTGATGCTTAAAGTGAAGATATTGGATCACTAGGAAACAAGTTGAAAAGCACGTTTAAGAATAATGTTACTCAATATGATCATACTGGTACACTCAAACTATAAAGAGAATTTTCTATCAACAAGTTGGAATATGTTGAATCTGATATAGTTGAGCTAAATTGAAGACTATTTAAGCATGTTGCAAGTTCTTACAACCCATTGACATGCATTAAAATGCTTTGTTAAGACTGAAAAATGAACTTACTAAGTGGAAAGTTAAATATCAAAACCTTACAAAAAGCTCATCATGACTGGGTAAGTTCATCATATGGTTGAAATGATCAACATAAAAGAATCAAAAGAGTCAGTTTAGGCAACAATCATTCCACCAAATAAATGGTTATAGAATAGATACAATCAATGGAAAAGGCCTAGATCCATGTGATTTTTGCAGTAAGTTTGGTCATTACTATGAACAGTGATATGAGGTGAATTTCATGAATATGAAGCAACTTGAAAGAAATGATCTCGCATAGATGGTAAAAAGGACCTAACAGTGAATTTTCTTAAGATAAAGGATCATGGTATCATTGGGTCCCTAATATTTCTCATTAACCTCATCGAGTGAAGGCCAAAGTGAGGGGGGGGGGGAGGCAATCACTAGTATCTTGATAGTATTGTTATAAGCATATGACAGAGAAGAAGAAACTATCTATCTCACTTGATCCTAAGAAATGAAGTTGTCTCCTTCAATGATGATGGAAAAGAGCATGTTGTTGCATGGCATTGGAAGGTTGGTGAAAGCACATCTAAGTGTGTTGATAAAGTTCATGTTGTATATAAATTGAAGCATAATCTGGTAAGTGTTTCTCAACTTTATGATAAAATAATTATGTGCACTTCTATCTCTCTCATTGAGTTGTGGAAATTGTTAGTTTTGGTAAAGTGATCTTAAGGGCATTAAGATGGAGAAATGTTCGTATTTCATCTGTTTGATATGCTTGATAATATTTGTCATGTTTAAACGTATCATTGTCTCATTCATCCTTCTGGTATAAAAGGTTTGGTCACGCTAGTCGGAGTCACTTGAATAAGCTTATATCAAGAAATCTAGTGAATGGTCTTCTTTAAATCAAACTTAAGGTCATCGAAATTTGTGATGCTTGTGTAAAAGGAAAGCTAGTCAAGTCATTGTTCAAGCCCAAAAATGTTGTCGGTACATCAAAACCTCTTTAATTGATTCACATCTGGATTCGTGTGCACCCATTGCAGTAAGAAGCTATGGTGGAAGTTGTTAAGTGTTTCTTAATGATGCCTTCTCATGATTTGTTTCAATATTATTCTAAATGAAATATGGAAAAAACTTGAACCTTTTACAATAAAGGTTCAAAATCAAGTAGAATCGAAAATTATATTATTGCGATAAGATCATGGATCAAAGTTTAAAAACAACAGGTTCAAAGAATTATGTGTCGATTATGGCATAACTCATACCTTCTCATCACCTTGAACACCTCACCAAAATGGGTGGTTGAAAAGAAAAATCACACCATTAAGAAAATGGCAATGCTCCTAGTGGGTTTTCAAGAATATATTGGACGAGGGCGTCTCAATAACTTGTTTTTATAACAAATACATCTTAATTTCATCCAATCCATTATTTTAAAGACACCATTTGAGATTTTGAAGGAGAGAAAAACCTGACATCTCGCATTTGAAAGTAGTTGGGTGTAATATTTTGTGCATGAAAATGGGATTCATATCCTAGGAAATTAGATGCCACGAATGATGAAAATGTGTTCACTGGGTACTCGTTACACAACAAAGGTTACAAAGACTTCAACAAGATAACTCTATAAGGAAAGTGCTCAGTTCATCTTCAATGAACCTTAACTTTATGATGCTGGAGTGATTGATGGTGAAAATAATGATGGTTTCAGCTTCAATGAACAAGGCCAAAGCTGGGACCAATCCCTTTATCTTCTTCTAACCCTTATATCTCTTAACTTTTATGAGTTTATGATCAAAACTCCCTTTGGATGGAGAGTTTGACTAGAGGGGGACATTAGATATTATGGGCCGGTTGATTATATGCCCATTAGTCTTGCTAGTAAGTTACATAAACAAAGCTATAGAATAGTTATACATTAGGCCTGCTCAATTATGTCTTACAAGCCTATGCTTTAAGTTGCTTTATCTGTAAAATCCTCTCTTTTTGTAATATAGTAGTGTTAATATAATAAGAGTGCTATATTTATAAAGAGATACAGTGATAGAAAATCATACTATTCTATTATTTATCTTGATGATAAATGTCCTCAAAGAAATCCAACAACGCTTAACAATCTTGCTCATTGTGCTTCAATGCTTATTGATTAGAGGTAGTGAAAACTAGTTGAACATCAAGTAACATAGGTAAATGGAGAGGAGCCAAGATTCTTACTTGAATAAAGAAACTATGGGCACACTGTTGGAAAAAAAGAATAAACAACATTTTTATTTGTCTTTTGGAACGTTTTATAAACGTTTTTTATGCCAGGGACGCAAATGGTCGAACCTCTTAAAGAACGCGTTATAAGCATTTTTTATACATTAATTTAAAAGAACGCTTATTGCTAAAGTTTTTTAAGGTGTGTAAGGTGGCGGGAATCTATGTCTGACTATGAAAAACGCTTGTTAATATAAGCGTTCTTTATGAAGCTTTATAAAAAACGCTCATATTGATAAGCGTTCTTTATGACATTTGACGCGAGACTATAAGAAATGCTTATACATATAAGCGTTTCTTATATGGTTCTTTTTTTATATTTTTATTTTTTATACAATTTATTACCCTGCGCATAACACAAAATTAAATCACAATGTCTTCACAACCTGTTTGCATTATATTACCAGATCAACCAAACTGGTAAATTTTAATTAATAGATCAACAACAGTACTTTGTTTGCATTAATATTATACCAGCGCACACATAGGCTTAAGTGTAGTATCGATCAACTACAACATTTGTAACTAGCTAGTTAACCAAACTACTAAAAATGGTTCAAGTTCGATCATAACATACAATACAACCATTTGAAAAAAGAAAAGCTAGATAGATGACTCATGACTTCTTCTGATCAATTTAGTGCTTTCAACACATGTGTGCGCGCTCCTTGACAAACTTGAGATCAGCTTGTGAATAAGTATTGAGAAGAAATCAACAAGCTGCATGCGAGAATTATAAAAGCAATTAAGTACACCATTTAAACTTATCCAAACATGCGCAAATAGTTAAAATCACCAATTCAAACACAAAAGTACTTATAATACGCACCTGAGAAGAAATTTCCAATTCGCTAGACAGTTGTTACCTTTGTTGAGGATGGAAGCACCGACGATCATGATGATTCTTCTACTGATACAAAAGAGACATAAGAAGAGAAGCATGATACAAAAGAGACAGAGGCAGATACAGATGAAAGGATGAATGAGAACTCAGAAACAGAGAGGTTGAAGAAATTGGCTAAAAAGTTAAGTGAGGCTGCCACGAAGTAGAGTCCAGTGGAGATTAACGAATTACTGGCCCACTTCATGACCTTGAATGAAGAAAACGATTTTCTAGAATAATTGTATGAGGAGGAGAAGAGGAAACGTAGTCGATTATATGGTGGCATAGGGGACTATATGAAGATAAAATGGTACCAGATCGCCTGGTTGATGAGTTTCATGACTTATGGATGGAGATGGAGATGGAGAAGCTAGGCACTTCTCCATCTTCAGTTTCGATTGGATTCACATCTTCTTTCAGTTTTGAACATTAATAGGTCTGAGAATCTTCAAACACTTGGAAATGAATGTTTGTAGATTGCATGCAGTCAATTGGAATACTAGCCACACACTGGTGATGTGGGGTGCATCATACCTTTTTAAAAAAACTAGATGAAGATCTCTTGGTAATTAAAAAGATTGAGAGATTCCCCCTAAGTAGGATTCCCTCTGAGTTTGCATGTTAAGCGTCTTTAACAAATGATAGCAATAAGTGACAACTTTTATGCACAACAAATGACAGCTTTTATGTTATACTGTAACCTTAGTAGTAAAAGCTGTCATTTATTGTGCATAAAAGTTGTCACTTATTGCTATCAAGAACAAATGATAGCAATAAGTGACAGCTTCTATGCACAATAAGTGACAACTTTTATGTTATACTATAACCATAGCAGAACATATATAATACTATGGTTATAGTATAACATAAAATCGTCACTTATTGTGCATAGAAGCTGTCACTTATTGCTATCATTTGTTTCTTGATAGCAATAAGTGACAACTTTTATGCACAAACGTGACAACTTTTATGTTATACTATTTCGACTATGGTTATAGTATAACATAAAAGCTGTCACTTATTGTGCATAAAAGCTGTCACTTATTGCTATCATTTGTTAAAGACGCTTAACAAGCAAACTCAGGGGAATCTCTCAATCTTTTTAATTGCCAAGAGATCTTCATCTATTTTTTTTAAAAGATACGATGCACCCCACATCAACAGTGTGTGGCTTGTATTCAAATGACTGCATGCATCTACAGACATCATGTCCTATGTTTAAAGATTTCTTGACCTATCGATGTTCAAAATTGAAAGAAGATGCGAATCCATCGAAACTGGAGATGGAGAAGTGCCTAGCTTCTCCATCTCCATCTCCATCTCCATCCATAAGATATGAAACTCATCAACCGGGCGATTTGGTACCACTTTATCTTCATATAGTCCCCCATGCCACCATAAAATCGACTAAGTTTCCTCCTCTCCTCCTCATATAACTATTCTAGAAAACCGTTTTCTTCATTCAAGGTCATGAAGTGGGCCGGTAATTCGTTAATCGCCACCGGACTCTACTTCGTGGCAGCCTCACTTAACTTTTTAGCCAATTTCTTCAACCTCTCTGTTTCTGAGTTCTCATTCATCTTTTCATCTGTATCTGCCTCTGTCTCTTTTGTACCATATTTTTCTTCTTCTGTCTCTTTTGTATCAGTAGAAGAATCATCATGATCGTTGGTACTTTCATCTTCAACAGAGGCAACAACCGTCTCCATCGGCCAAATTCGTCTGACTTTTTATCTGATTTTCTCTGAGATGTTTCAGTGCTGTCCAGTTCTGATTGTTCGATCTACTGAAGCTTCCACAACATATATACTACTAGTCAGAGGTGACTAAAGGAATCGAAAAGGAGAGAAGAAAGGTCCTGAAGGAAAATAAAGTTAGTGGGCCCGGGTTCAATTTTTTTTATTATAGGTTGATGACGATCAAAGGTCATAGGCGCTAGCAAAAAAATGTAAAAGGATACTAAAATAATAACTACAAGAAATTAAGAAGCTGTAAGTGGCTAGAGGTCTCTAATATGGCCAAAGGTGGTCATATAGATTTCCAAAACATTAGAGGGTTAATTGGAATGCCTAGCTTGACCGGATAACAAATCTGAGAAGAATGTGAAGGAACTTAAAAGTTTGATGTTGGTATTGGTAGAAACGTAGATAAACTTCTGTGCGTATGTTAAGGTAAAAGCAATATGGGGAAGGGGACGCCAGGCAAGCCGTCGTAATGCTATGTCTTTGTAACTAATTAATACATCCCATGGTCATCTAATATTTGCACCCTAGCTAGGTTATACTTTAATATAATATAACATTAATTAATACACCCTATAAGCATCTAACCAAATTAATTTCGCCATATATAACCATGTGGCTATCTTTGTATGCATGTCGAAACGCATTATATTACACATTAATTCCCAAGTCCATTAATTGTACAACCAACAAGTAAAAATCAGCACATAGTACAACAATATGCGCGCCTGATTAACAACAATCAGCACATAGTAAAAACCAGCAAGTCCATTGGTCTGCATGCAAAATTATTCCCAAACACACGTACACTTTATTTCACGCCTTTAATCCCAAACAAACAGATTATATATGTTCCCGATTAACAAGTTTGGTTTGCAAGCACACATAGGTTAACAACAAATGCACGCGCCACAGTTTGGTTTCATGCAAATTATTCCCAAACAATACACACACACTCACAATATATTTCACGTCTTTTAATCCCAAACAAACAAAGCATGTATTTTCCTGATTAAGAAGTTTGGTTTGCAAAATTACCACATCAGCACAAGAATAGAGCCGAAAGATCTAGCGCGCATGTATGTAGTTCCTTTCTCTAGTTGGGGTTATAATCCAGAGGCGCCGCCGTACGTGCGACAGGGCATGTATGTTCCTGTTCGTGCGATTTTGCAAAATTAAAATTAATTACCGATCGAAAGAGTATATATATATATATGAAAATAAGGATCGATAGGCATATATGATATTGTTCGCAGCTCAATATTATTGATAGCGAGAGCTCGAGGCGCCGATGATTATTGATATCAATGCATGCATGTGGCCTGCCTTCATCACCAGTTTGGCCGCCGGGTTGCAGAGATTAGAAGCTAGAATATTGATGAAGATGGCGAGCGCAGATATCGGAAGAAAGGGGAAGAGAAGAGGCACCGCGGCGGAATCGAAATGAATTTCTGGGATGGTTTCGATTGAGAAGCTAGAGAGCTTAGCGTGTTTACAGAGAGTGGTAGGGGAACAGTCGTGATTTGATTGATGAGAAGACTGGACGGGAGGGCGAAAAGAGTTTATTAATTTAGGTAGCATAAAGAACGCTTCTTAAGTGAAGCGTTTTTTATGTTATCGCGCCCAAACACATAAAAAACGCTTCCTTCCTGAAGCGTTTTTTATACGTGTCTCTTAAAGAACGATTATTTACAAAGCTTTGTTTTTGACTTTGGGTGCGATAACAAAAACAACGCTTTGTAAGCAAAGCGTTGTTTAAGATGTCCGACCTATGATAAAAAACGATTTACAATATAACCGTTGCTAAAGGGGCGTTGTTTATTCTTTTTTTTTTCCAGCAGTGGCACACTAACCACTATAGGCTATAGCAAGGTAACTGTAAGACATCGATCCCAGAGAGGGGCTAATTTTGAAAACATCCTCTAGACAATGATTGAAGAGAACCAAGGTTCATAATAGATAACCCTTAATGTTTATTCATACGATAAAATAAAACAATATGACCAATAGCAATCATTCTTGGCTATAGCATATGTAGCTATCTTTGGCTACATTTAAAATTGTACAGTTTATATAGTGTAAAAGTACACGTTTTGTAAGCTTATTGTACAGTTTAAGAAGTTAGTATGTACATTTAGTAAAATTTCAGTAATATCATAATTTAATGTATAACTTTACATATACTTCTGTACAGTTTTTATTTACTAATTGTATAATTTTTACAGAACAAATGTACATGTAAGTATCCATATATAGCTATATTTGGATGTAGCCAACAAATTACCAAAATATAATGAGAAGGGCGTATAGTTAAATTTTGTGTTCAAAATGACCACAATAGAGTTAGTGAGAAATCTTTTACAGTAAAGGAAACTACATATCATACATTGGATGCAATCTCTTGAAATTTTATTGTTTGGACTAATCGAATAATTAGGAAACAAATGTAACAACCAAACATTAGGCTAATCTCGGAGAAATCTCAATGCCGTTAGTAGCATTTACCTCAAGAGTCGTAGACTATTGTTGGTTCAGCCTGTCTTGGCTACACGTCAATGTAGCCAAGTGTGGCTACATACATGCTTCCGTTTTTTTTTTTAATGATAGGCGTCGTGCGCTACAAACATTTTTTTAAGATTTTTTTCTTTTTTTATCATAAAAACTTTAAATTGTTGTAAATTTTGATATATAAGTCCAAAATAAAAAAAAATTATATCATTGTTCATCTAAATTCAAGCTCTTTAAAACAAGACCAGTCATAGATATATTGACAACTTTAAAAAAAATTATTTTTACATGTATAGTGCATAGAATGTAAAATAAAACTTGTACAGATGGTCATACAAACTTGTACAAATGTTCACTAAAACATGTACATCCTCACGTAAAAACATGTACATTAAAAACATACAGAAGGTCACATAAACCTGTACGAATCACTAAATATGTATATTCTTAGATTAAAACCTGTACATATAAGAAATAACATTTGTACAGACAGACATACAAATATGTACAGATGGCCATACAAACATGTACAGATGTTCATTAAAAAATATGTACATTCTCACATTTGAACATGTACATCATCACATTAAAACATGTACATTCTCACATTAAAACATGTACATACATCCTCATATTAAAATATCATGGTATACATGTAAAAATAATTTTTTTGAAAGTTGTCAAAACATATCCATGATTGGTCTTATTTTGAAGAGCTTGAATTTAGATGAGCAATGATATAATTTTTTTTCATTTTAGACTTATATATTAAAAGTTACAACAATTTAAATTATTGTTGTTTTAATAAAGATTTAAAAAAATAAAAGAAAAAAAAATACAAAACGAAATCGGCGGTGGCGTAGTCACTTTGTTTGTTTATATTTTCAATTTTGTACCACTATATTTCATTAACTACAAAATTACCCTATTATAAAAGATATTTTTTATTTTAATTTGACTAAAATCTCCTTGCATGTAGCATGTAGCTAAGAATTAGTGTTGTTGGTTAGGATTCATTCAATAGCTTCAGCCATTTCATAAATCAGTGACTTTTCCAATTGTTTGAGGTATTATTAGGTCAATACCCTAGTCAAGTTTACCGAAAAGGAAAAGTGCATCATTTGTTTACTTGTGATCCCAAATTCACAATATACCCCTGTTTTCTTTCGTAATTCACAATATACCCCTTTTTTGAAACTTTGTCACAAGATATCCCTGTTTTCTTTGTTAATTCACAAAATACCCCTTTTTAAAAACGGCGTCAAATATTCCGTTAACCTCCCCTGGAAAATGACTATTTTGCCCCTGACCCGTTTTTTCTTTTTTTTGAAAAATTCGCAGCTTTTTTGGCTACTTTTTTTTGAAAATTTTTAAATGTTATAATATACCCCTATTTAAGTTTGTTGTTCACGAAATACCCCTGTTTATGTTTTGAAGTTCACAAGATACCCCAGTTTATGTTTTGTAGTTCACGAAATACCCTTATCACCCTGATGTCCTGGTAAAGCATCGCCTAGTTTTCTCTTGTTTTTCAAGTGCCTTCAGCCTCTTCATAATCCCAGGACAAATGTTGTTTGCATTCCAGTTCTCTGAGGTTTCTTGTCTCTCGGAATGTCTCATGAATAGCTGAGTACGAATCCCTGTCATTCACAATTAGACACAATTATAATATATGACCAGAGACAAACTAATATAGCATGGATTATTTACATAGTTAGGTAAATACCTTCAAGTAAAGAGTAGATTGATTTAGTCCGACAAACAATAATGTCACAGGCATTGGGTTTAAAATGGCTACCTCTTGGTCGAACTCAGTAGCGGACCGGGGGAGGGGGGCAAAAAAATTTTGTGACACTATTGTTCTGTAAAACATTATGTTATTTTGTATTTTTTAAAAATTTATAAGAGCATTTTGCAATTTTTCAAAAGTTTCGGGGGGGGGGGGGGGGGTGGCCGTTAGGGAGATGGATTTTGGTGCATTCAAATATCTGAGCGGTATCCCATTAGAGTGCTTGGCACAACACAAGTTTGACCAGGGGCGGACACAAAGGGGAGAAGGGCCGCCCGCCCCCCCCCCCCCCCGGAAACTTTTGAAAATTTGCAAAATGCTCTTATAAATTATTGAAAAAAAACATAATGTTTTAAAGAACAATAGTGTCAAGATTTTTTTTTTGCCCCCCCTAAACAAAAGTTCTGGTCCGCTACTGAGTTCGACCAAGAGGTAGCATTTTTAAACCCAATGCCTGTGACATTATTGTTTGTCCACATGACTAAATCAATCTACTCTTTACTTGAAGGTATTTACCTAACTATGTAAATAATTCATGCTATATTAGTTTGTCTCTGGTCATATATTATAATTGTGTCTAATTGTGAATGACAGGGATTCGTACTCATCTATTCATGAGACATTCCGAGAGACAAGAAACCTCAGAGAACTGAAATGCAAACAACATTTGTCCTGGGATTATGAAGAGGCTGAAGGCACTTGAAAAACAAGAGAAAACTAGGCGATGCTTTACCAGGACATCAGAGTGATAAGGGTATTTCGTGAACTACAAAACATAAACTGGGGTATCTTGTGAACTTCAAAACATAAACAGGGGTATTTCGTGAACAACAAACTTAAATAGGGGTATATTATAACATTTCAAAATTTTCAAAAAAAAGTAGCCAAAAAAGCTGCGAATTTTTCAAAAAAAAGAAAAAATCGGTCAGGGGCAAAATAGTCATTTTCCCGGGGAGGTTAACGGAATATTTGACGCCGTTTTTAAAAAGGGGTATTTTGTGAATTAACAAAGAAAACAGGGGTATCTTGTGACAAAGTTTCAAAAAAGGGGTATATTGTGAATTACGAAAGAAAACAGGGGTATATTGTGAATTTTCCCAATATTATATCCACTGATAACACGCTTTTCTCGAGGTCGGATCCGAATCAACCCATTATTTCAACGTGTTTACTCTGTCTAGAGGTTCAAGTCGAAACATCCAGGTTCCTTCCCTTCTCGCCTTTAGTAATTCCTTCAGTTTGGAATATTAGTCGTATTTATTTATACGGTCGCAGCCTCGAATCCGAAAGCCTGAGAATCAGTTTACTTGGACTATTCTCCTTCGATAATCTATCTTTCAAAGGTACATCCTTTTCTTCATTCTCTCCCTTCTTGCCCCCTGGCCTTATCCCCGCCTTCCTTTTCTCTTACGGACTTGTGTGATTGCATCCCCAATCCTAGTTGTAGCTTCGTACCTCCATAATTCTGCTAGTCTCAACTCTGAATTAATTGCGTTTTCGCCGTAATTCTCGGATTTTCCAATCTCGTCTTCCTCCTGTCACCTCTAATTGGTGGATTATTTATGCTGGAGCTTGAAATTAGGACAGTTGAATCCGATTCTTGCTGCTTTGAAGTTCGAAGCGCGTAGTTCCTTTATCTTTCTCCATTTTGTAACTGTGAAAACAACATACATTCATAGTAGTGTTGAGCAAGCGAATCGGTTATGGCTCTGTTTAGGATCAATCTGTGGTTGCCAATTAAACTCTTAATTGTCTGTTTGACATAAACCTTACTTTTTTTGCTTGTAGCCATCCAAAAGGCCGAGTCTGTGCATATTAGCTTTTCATGAGGTGTTGAATTAGTGCTCTGTCTCACAATGATGGGAATGTTTCAATTATATTTTCTTAAGAAGTCTACTTTTTTCTGGGTGGGTGGGTGGCTGCGGGGTCCAGGATGGTTATGGAATTGTTCTTAATATCTATTGATGCGGGTTGCTGTCCACACATTGGTTTACTTGGTGATGAGAATCTTTTATCTTTTGTTCTTGAGTAAAAGAATGTGGTATCATTAAAAAACGACATTTCTGTGTTTGTGGTTCGAGGTGGAATCTGTAGTCTTCCACTTCAAGTTGTAAGTGATTGGCTTGTGATTCTTGCTTGGCTATATTTACCAGTTTCCTTTGGTGAACGATAAGATTGAGTACCTTTGTGTGGAAGCAACCAATTTGCTAAGTGGGTTAGTTGTTTATGCCCAGTTAGATAAAAAGGCCTTTCAGCCTTTAGCTTTCGTTTGCCTTTTTTATGAAATGTTAATTCTCTATATTCTCCAAAAAGCTTTCTGGATACTAACAGCATAGTTCCTGATCTAAAATGACGTCTTTGTAATTTTAAGCATCTTTCCATTGATTCATTTATCAGATTTGCATGGCCCAATCCCAGATACAAGTCATTGATCTATTGTATTCAGCAGTTATATGGTGCCTGGCATATGCGACTGTTGCGATTATCAACTCTCTACGAATCTTCAGTTTCATTTGGACCTCCGTCTGAAGTTTTGATCATTTGGTAAACCTTTCTAGCTAAAGAAGGATGTGAGGAGATTTTCTCTACTCTTATCTCGTCTGTCATACATTTGATCTCAAACATTTTTCAACATTCAAGTTTGTTCTGCTTTGCAGATTCTTGCCAGGTTGATTAAAGCCTTTTATAATCAGAAACACTTGGGATGTACAGTTGACAGAGTGAGAGAGAACTCATGAGGAGTGATGATGTCTAAAACACGGCAACTACTGCATCTTACGGTATTACTAAAAAGTGATGTATGATTGGATTTGTTTCCTGATGTATGACCTTTGCTGAGTGTTGGAGAGGAGAGAAGATGAATGCTACATATCAGTGGCGGTTAGAGGAAAAATAACAAGTGAAAACAACACAGAGAAGAGGTCCCTAACTTGGTTTTGATGCTATTGATGTTATTAAACACTCGTGATTTTGTCTTGAATGTATATAATTGTAGGGTGATCTTTTTTCTATTGTAGGGTGATTAAGGCTGATATATATATATATATATGTGAGTTTTAGCTTTGAGTTTGACCCACCCCTGTGCTTTTGAGAAACGTCTATGCCAGCAGCCTAGCACTTATTTCTCCTGTTGAACGGAGTATTCTCCATCTTTATTTGATTGTCGAAGCTGGTCAAAAGACTTAAAATTAAAGCCTTTTTCTGAATAGAAAGCAAATCAATACTATGGTCAGATTGGTATATGTTATCCCTTCTCGTGAGTACTGGTGTTTTTTGGCTTTGCATTTTTCATGTGATACGCAACTGTGAATAGAAACCAAAGCTCAACTATCACCTAGTACAGGTCTCAGAATTCCACCGGCATCATTACAAGCTACTTACCCTCTTGCCAACGGCAGTGGACAGGAGGGATATCTTTGGCCTTGGGAAACGGCTGTGATGCCCTAACCAGAAAATATGACGTCAGGAATAAAAAAATTGTATTATTGATTATAAGTGTTACGATGTTTATAAAATATTGATCAAACTTACAAGTTTTATACTGTTATCAGAAGTTTTAGATCCCCTGATTTATTTAAAAAGTTTGTGTCATATTTAACGGATAATAATTTTGATTAGTCTCATCCATCACAAATGCAGTGCTTATCTATCGCAGCAACGGATGAGATCTGGATTTTTTATGGTGGTACATTTTGTATACATTAAAAGTGTAGGTTTTGTAAGCATATAATATACTTTAAGAAATGTATATTTAGTTAATTTCAGTAATATTAGAATTCAATGTATATATATATAATATTAGTCAAGTACTACCGTTTATAAGTTAAATGTACATTTTTGTAGAGCAAAAATACACACATATATATATATATATATATATATATATATATATATATAAAACCATCAATAGTTATACCCAAAAAATTACCAAAAAATTATTATATAGAACCCTATCTCGGTTCTTCCCTTCCTTCTATGTGCTCAAAAAAGAAAAAAATAATGTTTACATTTTAATAGTTATAACTTTTGAAATATATCTCGGTTCTTCCCTTCCTTCTATTTAACACTGATGTATTCCGCCCATTCCTCGAGTATCTCGGTAATATGTCCTGGACCGTGCTCACCAGCTACCATGCCTTCAAAAGCCTTGAATAAAAAAAAAGAGTGAATTACTCAAAACCCCCTTGAGGATTTGGGATATTACAGTTAACCTCCTTGTGTTTATCATAATTATTGGTAACCACCTCAAGGTTAAGGTATCTTTGACTACGAGCCCCCGAACTATAACTCTGTGATTAAAAAGTTAACTATGTGTTGACCTACCAGCTTAATCACATTAATAATGCCAGATTGAACAACAAAACTGCTTAATCAACATCGTCTAACTCTCTCTCATCCCACTTTAGATGCATTTTTAAGGAAGGGTTGACATTTTTATGAAAATAACAATGCATATTAAATAGTGTTTTTTATCTAACATGACCTTATTAATATGATTAAGCTGATAGGTTAACACATAGTTAACTTCTTGATAACAGAGTTATCATTCGGGGGCTCGTAGTCAAAGATACCTTAGCCTCGAGGTGGTTACCAGTAATTATGATAAACACAAGGGGGTTAACTGTAATATCCTAAATCCTCAAGGGGGTTCTGAGTAATTTACTCAAAAAAAAGTTATGATTAGTTGCTAAAAACTTTAAGTGTAACAAACAATGCTAAAAAGTATACAAAATCAAAATATTTAGAGAATGCTACTTACCTTGTCTAACGACTTCTCTGGCAAAAGCGACAATGTCGCTACCAAATCACTCATAAACCGTATGACAAAATACCCACATTCTGACCCTCCCGGCTGCTGTGGACACTGCACATTCATACGTAAATGTTCAAAATCAATTTTGCACATATTATAATACCGTTACCATTTAATAAACTAATGATTATAGTACAACATTAGAATAAGGATTACAAAAATACCTTAACTACATTCCACTGAATGTTCTTAACTCTCGCTTGCCGGACTTGGGACAATACAACTTGAAAGGTATTGGAATTCGTTACACAGACAAAGTAAAAGTTATCAAGCAAATGGTTAAGAAATAACTGAAAAATTGATAATTAATCAAGTTAAGTAATTCACCTCATCAACATGCTATATATCATTGGCTTCTTGGGACGCCGAGATGCTGAGTCAAGCTGCAGGACTCTCGGGCTCTTTAAACAAAGAACAAGCAATGACCAGTGTCTGCTATTCATAGATTGTAACACAACACAACCAGAGCTTAATTCAATCGAATAACATAATATAAGTATCACAATTTTGAGATTAACTTAACACTTGATAAAATTCTTACCCTTGATTAATTGGTACCAGAGTATACGATTTATCAGAACATGCATGTGCATGTATCGCAGTCGACAAGTACTTGACCAAAGCTTGGGGGTCAGATGCCATAGTAGTTTCAGAGCACATTACAGGGCATAAGAAACCGAAACTACTATTGCCATAAACTTGTACCGCCTTATCATCCACAAACCTGCGCAATATAAAGAAACCAATATTAGTGATTTAATTTTCAAGTATGTAGAATAAAATGTGTACAAAGTGTGTTAGTTACTCACATGCAAGCTGACTTGATAATCGAAATATTCAACCAATCTTTGTTGAATAGCTCCACAAAGTCAGTACTAATGTAAATTTCAAATCCGCGAGCGTCTTCATAGTGAAAAAGATCCGGTTTTGGCTCTACCGCAACCGAATCTCTTTCTGGCGGTGTCATCAACAGTGCGAAGTGCAAGAGTCTCAGTTTTGAGGGCAAGGCATTCAGAACCGCCGGCTCCACCAAATTCGCTTTCATTTTGGGGACAAAGTTAGTGGCGGATGCCACTGAAGGATTAGCTGGTGCAACCTTAACAACTTTCTTTCCTTTTCCCTTATCAGATTTGATTGGTTGTGTTCCTAAGATATTAATTTAATAAGTATATAACATTCTACCCTAAAAAAATGTTTAAGAGTAAGTTTTTCGAGTGCTTACCTGCTGCTCCCCAAGCTTTATCAATGTAACTGGCCATTGTATTGTCATGGATTGTACTTCACGAAGGGTGGATCGGCCTGCAACTGGCACCGGTAGCTGAACATCGTCATACCCAAGTGCAAAATCATCAACGAGCACCCGTGCATGGTACTCCCGGAGTGCTTCATCCCGCACAATGTCACCATGAGTAGACTTAAAAAGCTTATCCCACCCTACCACGACTTCACCAGCGCCGATTATTTACAACAATGTGTAGTCAACTGCTTTCTGAATTTTCAAAATTAAAGGTTTTAGATGCACATGAATAAGTGTATAATTTGATTTTTTTATTTGTAATTAACATATTGTTATAATCTCGAGAGATGAATATGAAAACGGATTGACGGAGTGAACACTACTGGGAGGCACTGGTTCGGGCTCTTATGCTTGTGAGTGATCTGGCGGTCTAGAAACCTCATGACTCATTATCTTAGATCGCATCGCGGCCATAGCTTGAGCGATTTGAAGCTGGAATTCATTTCTTAGTAGCTGCTCGAGCTCAGCATTCAGGCATAAGTGCTCCTCATAGGTCATGCTCCCTCCTGCACTCTGTCTAGACCCAGGGTTCCTGAAGGCTTGGCGTATACCGACATGACCACCAAAGCCAACTGCACGACCCGGATGATCCTTCTTCCCGAGAGCGCGAGAAAGTGGATCATCATTTCTAACGGGCTGCCAAGTTCCTTGGGTGATCTGGGAGCTTAATTGTTCCTGTTATGAAGTTTAATAATTCAAATAAGATGCATATAATGTAATTGCTATTGTTACTCTGATATTATATAATAATCATTCTACTTTTTCAAACTAAAAAGCACTTACCATTTGGTTGATGATTTCTCTAGTGTCGTCATCATACTCAGCAGGTGCCGCCGGATCTGAAGGTTTCTTCCGCCGACTTAAGTCCTAAACCTTCATCCTTCTGTCACTGACATTTGATTCAACTGACAGCATCCCCTCTTTCTCCCACTCTGGCGCATGCTGAGCAATACTTTTACCGCCTAAGTGATGGGGGTAAAGATTTATCTTGGCGTTTTGTTGCTGTTTCTCACGTAAAGCCTACGTATATGTATGAAAAAGACAAATTATACAAAGAATAAATGAAAAAGACAAATTACATAAGAAATGAACTCTAATGACACTTTAAACATTTATCATACGAAAGAACAACTACTAGTATGAAACTCACCTTGAACTCAGGGGTCAAACACTTCTCAACAAACTCCTTCCACTACTCTTTAGTAATACCATCGTATTTCTGTCACGGTGGTCGCCGATCATCCACATCTTCAGCTGTTGCTTCCTCTATGTCTGTTGGCTCCTCACAGTAGATGTACTGCCTCGTGAGTAGAGATCTGAAGTCTCTAAAATGTCTGGCAACTCCCTTCATCACATCGTCCTTCATAGAAGGAACTATATTGATTTGTGTCTATACACAAAAAAAATGGATTAGTGTTAAATAGTTACTAAATTAATCTTAAAACAAACTATAAATATCAACTAATACCTAAAGACACTCAAATATCTGCTCCTTTAACGCTGGAGGCACTTGCTTCCAATGGTAGTTTATATTACAGTATGAACTCAGCAAATGCCTAGCCAGAGAAGTGAAATCATTCTTCCATGTGCCTATGGGCTGATTCCATTGATTGAACTGCAAAGGCTTGGTCGGGGGGCCTCGATTTGCCTTTAGTGCACGGGTAACGCCTCGTTTTTTGGGTTTCTTGAGAGGCGGCGAAGTAACTTGTATTTCTTGTGCTTTCTGTGAAGGCCCAGCTGTCTCAGTCTGCTGTGCTGGGACGTCTGATGTCCTCGATTTTTTTACCACCTCGTGTGGTACGCTTTGCCGGTCTACTCTACTGGGGCTGAACTTCCCCAGTCGTGAGCAGCTCTCCTATAGGATCGTCCATCGGATGGTCATCTACTGAGAAAAAAAAACACAAAAACATTAGATCAATATTCATGTAACAATGTTAATTGCAAAAAAAACATAATAAATAATGTGACAACATTGTAACACAATAATAGAATTGTCCAACTAAACATATGCAATTTCAACCAATGGGTTACTGACATGGTAACTTTAGATCATTTGTGTTTTCTATCCAAACCCCCTCGTCATGGTCAGATCGAGCGTAGATGGTCTGAACATCATCATTTTGTAAATCATCAGTTGAATCATGCAACCCTGTATGCAACGATATTGTTTCATCTATCATCTCACTGTCATCATCGTCATTGCTTTCATCCTCAAACAAAACCGGTCTTCTCCCTGGAAGAACAACAGACCATCTACCATCTTTTGGGTCTTCAACGTAAAACACCTGGTCACAATCTTTACCCAACACAAATTGATCTTCCTTATAGTTTGTAACACATGAAAGATCAACCAAAATAAATCCTTTATCATTTTGGTGTCCATGTCGGTTGTCCACTCAATTGCAGCGGAACACTAGAAACGAATCAATGTGATAGTCTAGTTCTCATATGTCCTCTATGACCCCATAATACCAACTACTACTACTCATTGGTTGAACCTGGTTACCGAGACCATATTCAGTCACCGATGCTTCAATTTTTACCCCACTGTTCTGGTACATTGATTTAGCATCTTGGTGTGCAGTGTAGTATGTACATCCATTAATGTCATACCCTTCAAATGATACAACATCAGTTCTAGGGCCAACTGCTAAACATCTGATTTCTTCACTGACATCCTCTAGGTTCAATGAAGCATGCTCAAACACATATACCTTAAACCATTGGACGAACACTCGATTTTGTTCTTTTTTAAGCCATATATGGTTTTTGGTAGGGTTTTGTCGCCTTAACTCAGCAATGTGAATATCAAAGTAGGGTTCAACAACCTCAAGATGTTGTAATACAAATAAATGTGCTTCCTGAATGAGATCACGAGAGACATGCACGGCCTTTTTGCCAGTAACACCTTTACCCTTAAATCTACCATGGTGACGTGGTTTGGGAATACCAATTGACTCTGCATCGTTCAAATATGAAATACCCCTAAATTAATTTAAATTAATTTAGGGGATTTCTTTTATAAAAACCGGAAATAATACCATTAATTATTATATTATAGTATGGAATGGTGAATAATAAATCATTATATCCTTATATGGAGTTATGAAAATTAAATCATGGGATTTCTCCCATTTAATCCTAAAGAAAACTATTAAATATTGGATTACCATATATTATTATATAGTATTATGAATTAAATAATAAGATTTATAAGTCAATAAATCTTGGAAAATTAATAAACACTCCAAGTATATTATAAAGATTTTAGAAAGAGTGGGAACATTGTTTTGAAACATAAAAGTCAATATAAAATTCTAGAAACCCTAAAGCCTTTTAAGCCTTGCTAGGGTTGACTTTTTGAGAATGGTCAAACCAGCCCATGAAACCTATACCAATAAATAGGTTATGGAAAACCATGAAGATCGATAAAAAGAACGTCAAAAACGGATCATCCTAGCCAAAGTTATGATAAAATGAAGTTTAGAGCCAAAATTTTGAAAAAAATGCTGATGTGGCAAGTCTGCTGACTCACCCGCGCGCCTCGGGATACGCGCCCAGCACTTAGCCGATTTTATCCCCTTGTTTTCCGGTAACCGATACCAGATTTTGCCCTAACTTGTGACCTTCATAACTTTCTCATCTTTTGGAATTTTTGAGTGTCGTCTTCTTTGTTGTCTTCTCGTACACTTCCTCTTTACAACCATAACTCACACTAAACCTAGTGCATCCTAAATCAACCGGAACCTCGATCCAAAGTAGCCACCCTGCGAAACCGAAACTGCAGATTCCAATTTTCCTTCGATTTCAGGTAAGATTCGTCTTGCCATAACTTCCTCGTCTTTCAACCAAAATTCGATTTCTTTAGCTCATTGTGTAGCCCTTTAATCCCACTACAACTTCTGTGTTGATGACCAAGGCTGATTCATAACCTATTGGGAGAGAGAGACGTCTAAAGATCTCGATTCAACCACTATATAAAATCATACCGAAACACAAGGTATAAACTCGTAACTTTCGGCTCTGATTTCTTTCTGTGTAGTGCACGTTAGGGTGAGTTCTTACTATCATTGTGTAGAGTTAAGTTTCCTCTTTAGATAAAGCCCGAGAACAAGTTCTAACTCGATCTGTACTGAAACTTATAGCGTTGCAAAGTTGGTTACTCAATCGGGTTGTAAAGGGGGAATTTTTCCAGAAACCGAAATCGAATCCTTTCGATTCGAGCAATTTCGGTAAGTTTTTCTTCAAATTCTTTCGACCTTGCTAATCTATATTGCATTACCGGTCAAAACCATGTTCCAATTGCATCAATTAAGCGTTATATTGAGTGAATTTGTGAGATTTGAATTCGGAAACCCAAACTAAACCCTAACCTCGAACCAGAATCGAAAACCGTTGAATTCTGCATGTTAGCTAGCGAATTTGGTATCATTAGAACCAGAATTGAATTTCGAAACCATAGGAACAAGAATCAACGAATTTGGTTCTGTGAGTTGAGAGAAATCGAGAGATTAGTACTCGGGTATCGAATTGTATCCGCTGATGAACTAGAGGTTCAGGGACCATCCGATCGGGTTTTAAAGAATTGGACGGTCAAGATTAGATCGTGGTTAATAAAGAGTGTTTTAAGTTTTATAATATTTCAGGTTTTAACTCTAACTTGTTGAATTTAGTTAATGACCTTCCCGGATGTATTTCGACTTGAAATTTTAACCATAGATTCCTTATTAAATCTAGTTTATTTTGATGTAAATTAATATCGTTTTTGAGTTTTTAAACGTAAGTTATGATTTTTGCAAGTTACGGGTTTTCTGGAATTATTTGGTTAATTTAAAAAGATATTTTTATGAAATAAATTTTTTATAATATGTATTAAATGTTATAGGTACTTTTTATTAAATTTGGGATTTTTTGGACAATGGTAAGTGGGTTTAAAAATTATGTTTATGAGTTTTTCATAAGAATAACTTATAATATATGGTTTTTAATGTAACCAAAAATTAAAGTATGGTTTGTTAATAAACTTTTAAGCTGGGTAAGATAAGGAAAACTAAATTAACATTTTTATAACAGTATGTTTATAAATGTTTTGGGTAATATCTTTTAAGAGAGGTGAAATTATTTACATATATGTATATTTAGTTATTTAAATAGGGACATATGTTAAATCAAGGAATTTAATTATTCTACATCTTATTTATTATTTTATATGGGAGTTAATATTCTTAATCAAACTAAGGAAAATATATATATTTACGCATATATAAAAAGGAAATAAAATAGTTAACTTAGGGTAAAACAAGGAGCTAATAAATCAACACTTATATTAACTTAATACTATAGAAGCTAATATCCTAAGATATAGTAAAAGAAATACTTTATGAAACATACATGGAATGCAGATAAATGTTGTAGTAATAAGATAATTTAAATACAATAAGCTACATAGGGGATGTCTTAATTAAATTCTAATACAGGTATACGTATATATATTAAATAAATAAGGGAAAACACTTTATTTTATAAATCGTATATCGGTTGTGGTTATGCCTAAAAGTTATTAAACATAATTAAATATAATAAAATTTCTTAAAAATGTTTTGGATAAATCTTAATACATAAAGATATATATATGTATGTAAATACATTAAAATAGATGAGGGGAATAACATTCCTTGTGATAGTTATAATAAGAAGAATATATATATATTAAACCTTAGGATTTTAATCGGTGTGTAATTAAATAGTCATTTATAACTTAAGGGTTTAATTACACAACATAACCGTAACACGGTCTTGGGCCAACCTACTGAGCCCAAGTTTATGAACTCCAAAAGCCCACTTAAACAATTCAAAGAGAGTTTGGGCCACTCTCAGGGCTAAATCCTAAATCATTCCAAATTAAACGAAATGGGCCTAGCAAAGGATTTAATTAACGAAACCTAGCCCAAATCCTTGTGAGGGAATAATGTTAAACCTGGAGCTATAAATCAGTAAGAATAGAAGGTTGTTTAGTTTATAAGTCCCTTAACTGATCGACACTTGGAACACATTAATTATAGGTTACTATTGGGGGAACACTCGTTCAAAGTTGATTATTGTTCTTCACATACCAGGTACAATTTCTCGTACTCAGAGACTTTGCTAACGAACTTTATGGAATGTTTTGGAAAATGCCAACTGATCTTGAATGGATATCAAAAGGAAATTGTTGTGTGACTAACTCAGCTTGTTGTGACTAACTAAGCCTTGAATGTGAAACTTACGTGGGTATTGGTTCCTTCTATTTGGTTGTTTCATTAGACATTAACTGCCTAGGGTTTACGCTTCTGCACTCTGTAGGACTGAGTGTTTTGGTATTGCTCTGGGTAGTTAGTGTTCTAGTGGGAATATGGAAAAGGACAATCTTGGTAATTCTTCCTTTGACTCTGGATATTGTTTCATCCATGAGCTGAGTCTTTTGTTGTGACGTGCGCGCGTCTTCAATGGTAACAGTGAGGGGTTGTATATCCCCTGTCCCAAAAGGGACGTTGTAAACAGTGAGGGGCTGTATATCCCCTGTCCCAAAAGGGACGTAGTAAACAGTGAGGGGTTGTATATCCCCTGTCCTAAAAGGACGTACTTGGCGGTGGGGGCCATCTCTCTCAATTGGTTTTATTCCACTCTTGAGTTGTTGGTTCTTGGATATCTATCTTTCCATTCCTAGTCCTTGTGACTACTTGGGTCTTTCTACTCCTAACTGGAATTGGTTCTAACTTGAGCATTGGATGTTCACTAACTCATGGTGTGGTTTTTGGATTTACTAACTTTACCTTGATATTATTGATCTTAATCCTTAACTTGTTATCTTGGCTTGGTGATTTGTGAAATGCCTTGTTCCTCTGTGTGGTTTAAGTGATTGTATTCCAGCTATTATTTATTTAAGAGTTGTATTATAAGTTTGTTTTTGGAGGATCGTACCAGTTCCATTCCAAGGAACTGACCCACCCCTCTCGGGGTGGGCTGCTTGGTTTTATCTTACAGGTACGAGTTATTTCACAGGTGGCCACGAAGAGAACGAGTGATTGGGATGGGATTAGGTGTTGTGGAGAGTTTATGCGTTTTATTAATGTTTTATTTTTGTTAAGTTTTCTCGAGGTTCAGGCCGTGACAATTGTAATCTTTAAGTTGTAATTGGTGAGGTTTGGTGCCGGGTGTTTGGAACCCGATGGTCTGTACGCCTTTAGTATTTTATTTCCGCTATAAATATGTTAAATAGGGGCGTTACAGAAATTGGTATCAGAGCGTATTTACGCTCTGAATCCGAGGAAACAAGCCGAGTGAAATACTTAGATTATAGGTGCACTTAAAACTGGGGAACTCGGGTAGAATTGGGAAGTGAGAATTCCAGAAATGCGCGTGACCCTTACACATACTTACTTCACGTACCTACGAACCGTCTTTAGGACGTTATAAATATTTCATATATTACTACATAGATATTTAGACTCAACGATACGCCTTTTGAGTAACAAAACTGTCATATCAGCTAGATGTCTCGAAGAGGAGGAAGAGGAGCTGGTCCCTCAGGAGGCTATGGACCCGACGCTGTCACCCCAGAGGTCATATCGCAGATTGTGACAGCTGCATTAGCTCAGCAGCAGGCTCAGATCCCACAGCCACCACTGCCACCACCTAATGGTCCCCGGGAGTTCAACTGGCTGAAGGCAGTCAACGACCTTCGTCCCCTAGTCTACGAAGGCCAGCCAGAACCGAATACCTTAGAGAGATACATCGACGAGATGCAGAAGGCCTTCACCTCTCTGCACGTTCCAGTGGGTCGCCAGGTGGACATAGCGGCCTACTTTCTCCAGGGACCCGCGCGTCGATGGTGGCAGACCGCCAGAGCTGAGCTGACTGCCCAGGCGGATTTCGGCTTCCCAGCCTTCTTAGTGGCCCTAAGAGCCAATTTCTATCCATCCTACCTACAGAAGAGGATGAGGAGTGAGTTCAAGCAGCTGAAGCAAGGGAGTTCCTCTGTTGCTGAATATTATAATAAATTTGTGGAGCTGCTCGCTGTTATTGGAGAGGGAGCTTACGCTCCGAGGTATCTGGTGGATAAATTCCACACCGGCTTGAACTTCAGGATCATGACTATGATCGGTTCCACCAGAGGGATGACCCTACAGGAGCTAGCGGATGACGCGAATGACTGTGAGACCACCATTGCCTACTAGGACTCTGTGCTAGGCAAGAGGAAGGGGGATGGAGAAAAAGGAAATGGAGGGAACTTTTCCCAGAACTACGAGAGGAAGGGAAAGTTCTACAAGGGGAGGAATGAGAAGGCCATGGTCCCCTCATATACTAATGCTGAGCCACTCCGCTCCCAGCCATTTAAGGGGAACCAACCTGCGAGGAAGTACTTCTGTAAGTGGTGCAAGAAGGACCACCCGAGCAAGGATTGTAAGGGAAACCTGGTGGATTGCAACCACTGCGGTAAGAAGGGGCACAGATCGTTCGAATGCTTCCTGAACCCGGATTCCAGGAACTACAAGCCACACACCGGGAACACTGCTAGAGCCCCAGCTGCTACTACTACTGGAGGAGGTCGAGGTGGCACAGGAGGTGCTGGACCATCTACCAGTCACCCTGCCCAGAGCCATCCACAGAGGCCGGGACAGAACTACCCCCAGAGGCCGGGCAAGGCACCGGTCCTTAACATGGTGCACCGCGTCGAGGCAGCAAGTGATGACCCGAGTTCACCTGGTGAGGACTATTTCCCTCATGAAGAGGCTTAAACCCTAACCTTCTTTAAGTTCCGTTGGCTAGTTTTTCTTCTTTGTCAATGTAAAAGGGATGAACTATAAACCCTTCATTTTGTTTCGTTTCGAACCTTTCATTTCCAGTTGTGAACCTTGACTTATTTATTTAATGGCAATTGTTGTTCAGCTTTCGATATTTGCTTTCCTATTTTGCCATATTCCACACCCAACATCCCTTTTGAAGCCAAACCACACCCACCAGAGAAGTGTGAGGTCTTGAGACCCGGGATGATCTTACTACGAGAGTACCTGACCCCAGCAGTCCAGTATGCATTGATCCTCAAGATCAGGGAGTTAGGTGTGAAGGAAGGAAATTTTTACACCCTACCTTCAAGAATGGGTTAACCATGAAGGTGAAGATCATGTGCCTAGGTAAGAAGTGGAACCACACCACCAAGAGCTATGAAGAGGTGGAGGGGTCACCAATCCCGGAGGAACTGCAGACCATCATTAGAGCTGCAGTAAAGGCAGCACAAGAATTGAAGGATGAGCCCGTCCCAGACCTATCCTCCGACGTGTGCATCATCAACTTCTATGGAAAGGAGGGTAAGCTAGGGATGCACCAAGACAAGGACGAATCGCCAGAGTCCGTCACCAGAGGAGTTCCAGTGGTGTCCATATCGCTTGGAGACGACGCGGAGTTCCTATTTGGTGATCAAAGGAGGATGGACCTTGCTACCAAGATCCTCCTGAAGTCGGGTGATGTACTGATTTTGGTGGGGCAGCTAGACTCATCTACCATGGGGTGAAGAGAATCAAGCCCAACACAGCCCCCACACCCATCATTAACCAGACCCATATGAAACCGGGCCGTCTAAACCTAACCTTTAGACAGACCTAGCCTTGTACTTTACAGTTTCAGCATTGTAAATTTTAAGTTGCTCATGAAGCTTTCAATAAGAATGGAAATTCTAAGAATTTTATTGCTTCATTGTAGGGGTTGGAAACTCAGGGATCAGGTTGAATGTGTTGAACCAGGCTCAAGCAAAGAGCAATGGAATGGTCATCACAGGTATAAACATTAACCCTGAGTAATTACCTTGGAACGTTTACCCAGAATCTTAAAAATCTATCCTATAATTTCAGGCACGTTCCTAGTTAATGGAGTGGAGGCCACAGTCCTGTTTGATTCTGGTGCCTCCCACCTTCATATCACAAGCGTTTCATGCTAAGATCAATGCTCCCACAGAGGATATCCATGACTGCTCAGTCTTGCTGCCATCCAGAGAGCTGATCAAGTGCAGTAAGCAGTGCAAGAATTTGAGCATACACATCAAGGGAGCAGAATTCCTTCTGGATGCCATAGTCTTCCTGGCATGGGGTTCGACATAATTGTGGGCATGGACACGCTACAGCGGTACCGAGGCAGACTACACTGTGCAGAGCATCGTCTCCTCCTGAAGTCAGCTACAGGGATCACAGTGTCATACCGAATGCAACCAAACAGCCGACTGTGAAGGTTGTATCGGCTTTATCCCTGATGAAGGAGGTGTCCAGGGCGCTACCGCCTACTACTGTTATGCCCAGGATTGAGGACGGATCCGAAGTTCCAGAGCGATGTTCCCATAGTGTCGGAGTACCCCGACGTTTTTCCAGAGGAGCTACCTGGACTACCACCACTGAGAGAGGTTGAATTCAACATCGACCTCATACCTGGCACGGGACCGATTGCTAAGGCTCCCTACCGGATGGGCCCTGCAGAGATGGTTGAGTTGAAGAAGCAGCTGCAGGAGCTTAGATAAGGGTTCATCAGACCCAGTGTCTCACCTTGGGGTGCTCCAGTGCTTTTCGTCAAGAAGAAGGACGGAAGCATGAGACTCTGCATCGACTACAGAGCTGAACAATGTCACGATCAAGAACAAGTACCCACTGCCCAGGATCGATGACTTGTTCGACCAACTGAGGGGAGCTAAGGTGTTCTCCAAGATTGATCTGTGTTCCGGATATCATCAGATAGCTGTAGCTGAGTCAGATATAGAGAAGACAATCTTCCGGACCAGATACGGCCACTACAAGTTCACAGTGATGTCGTTTGGACTGACCAATGCACCGCGAGATTCATGGATCTGATGCAGAGAGTCTTCCAAGCCCAGTTGGATATGTCAGTAGTCGTGTTCATAGACAACATCTTGATATTCTCCAAGAGTCGGGAGGAACACGAGCAGCATTTGAGGACAGCCTTGGAGACTCTGAGAGAGAAGAAACTATATGCCAAGTTCAGCAAGTGTGAATTCTGGCTGGACAATGTGTCATTTCTTGGACATGTGATCTCAGCTGAGGGAGTTTAAGTAGACCCAGCTAAGATTGAGGCAGTGAAGAGCTGGCATAGACCTCGCACTGTGAGAGGTTAGGAGTTTCCTTGGGTTGGCTGGCTACTACAGACGCTTTGAGCAGGAGAGTGTACTCACTCCTAGCTTTGACAGAGACGACCACGATAGCTGAGGAGATATACGCAGCCCAGGATAGTGATGTATACCTGCAGAGCGTCAGGCAGAAGTTAGCAGACAGTGTGACTGATGGTCTGAAGTATGAGTACGAGCTAGACAACGAGGGACACCTTTGAGTCAGAGGCAGACTCTGCGTTCCTCAGGATGCGACAGAACTTCAGACCAGGATTCTCTCTGAGGCTT
This sequence comes from Limonium bicolor, assembly GCA_023374045.1. Classification (NCBI taxonomy): domain Eukaryota; kingdom Viridiplantae; phylum Streptophyta; class Magnoliopsida; order Caryophyllales; family Plumbaginaceae; genus Limonium; species Limonium bicolor. The sequence continues at coordinate 404,109,997 of CM041776.1, read as the reverse complement.
ATTCCTCTACATTATCAGTACACCCTGGATCCACCAAGATGTACAAGGATTTGAAGCAGTTATTCTGGTGGAGCGTGATGAAGAGGGATGTAGCAGATTTCGTCTCTCGATGCCTCACTTGTCAGAAGGTGATGTTTGAACATCGTCGACCAGGAGGCCAGATTCAGTCATTACCAGTACCGTGCTGGAAGTTTGACGACATCAGCATGGACTTTGTGGTCGGTCTTCCTCCAGCTAGAGGCGGACTGAATTCTATTTGGGTGATAGTCGATAGGTTGACCAAGACAGCCAGGTTTATACCTATCAAGGACACATGGAAGGTGCCCAAGCTGGCTGAGGTGTTCACCACAGAGCACATCCGGTACCACGGGGTACTGAAGACGATTGTCTCCAACCATGACACACGTTTCCTCAGTAGATTTTGGCGTCAGGTGCAGGAGGCGTTTGATACTCAGCTACGCCTTAGCACAACCTTTCACCCTCAGACTGATGGGCAGACTGAGAGGACGATTCAGACGCTAGAGGATATGCTACGAGCAGTTGCTCTAGACTATCAGGGGAGTTGGGTAGAGCGTCTACACCTGGTGGAGTTCTCCTACAATAACTCCTACCACTCATCTATCGGCATGGCAGCACCATTCCAGGCTCTGTATGGCAGGCCGTGCCGGACTCCCTTATCATGGAGTGACCCTACCGAGGCAGTCCTGATTGGGCCCGAGTATGTTCAGACACTGCAGGATGACGTCAGAGTTATTCAGCAGCACATGAGGGCAGCGCAATCTAGACAGAAATCCTATGGGGATCAGCGCGCGCACCAGAGAGCTCGAGTTTCAGTTGGGTGACATGGTTTTCTTGCGGGTGTCTCCGATGAGAGGGATATTCAGATTTGGGATGAAGGGGAAACTAAGCCCTAAGTATGTCGGTCCGTACAGGATTACGGAGCGAGTGGGCCCAGTTGCTTACAAACTAGAGCTACCAGCAGAGTTAGGGAAGGTACACGATGTGTTTAATGTATCTCAGTTGAAGAAGTATATGCCTGACCCTTCTCAAGTGCTGCAGCCAGAGAGATTGGAGATTGAGCCTACACTGAGGTATGAGGAGACTCCTATTCGGATCTCGGACACGAAGGTCCGAAAAACGAGAGGCAAATCAGTCAAATTGGTGAAAATTCTTTGGGAGCATCATGGGGTTGGGGAAGCTACTTGGGAGACTGAGGACTCCATGAGAGTGACGTACCCACATCTATTTACATGATATTCTGCTATCCTGCTGTGGTTCACGTTAGTAGCGGTACAAGGGCGTACCTTAGCTCTTTTAAGGGGGATATACTGGCATACTCCTCCTTCGTTATCTCATCCGGATTATGCCTTGTTGCATTATTAGTAGAGGGAGAACATGATTAGTAGAGTGAGAGGTGTATGTATGTACGTAGTTTTACATTATGGCACAGTAGTATGTGACGTTTGATTTAGTATATCTTGGTATATTTTGATTCAGTTTGATTTGATTCTGAGTAATCTCGGGTGGAATATTGAAATGGAATGGATGGTAGTTAAGGAGGATTGGATTGGTATAGTTGAGGTTTAAACTTCGAGGCGAAGTTTCTTTTAAGGGGGATATACTGAAATACCCCTAAATTAATTTAAATTAATTTAGGGGATTTCTTTTATTAAAACCGGAAATAATACCATTAATTATTATATTATAGTATGGAATGGTGAATAATAAATCATTATATCCTTATATGGAGTTATGAAAATTAAATCATGGGATTTCTCCCATTTAATCCTAAAGAAAACTATTAAATATTGGATTACCATATATTATTATATAGTATTATGAATTTAATAATAAGATTTATAAGTCAATAAATCTTGGAAAATTTATAAACACTCCAAGTATATTATAAAGATTTTAGAAAGAGTTGGAACATTGTTTTGAAACATAAAAGTCAATATAAAATTCTAGAAACCCTAAAGCCTTTTAAGCCTTGCTAGGGTTGACTTTTTGAGAATAGTCAAACCAGCCCGTGAAACCTATACCAATAAATAGGTTATGGAAAACCATGAAGATCGATAAAAAGAACGTCAAAAACGGATCATTCTAGCCAAAGTTATGATAAAATGAAGTTTAGAGCCAAAATTTTGAAAAAAATGCTGATGTGGCAAGTCTACTGACTCACCCCGCGCCTCGGGATACGCGCCCAGCACTTAGCCGATTTTATCCCCTTGTTTTCCGGTAACCGATATCAGATTTTGCCCTAACTTGTGACCTTCATAACTTTCTCATCTTTTGGAATTTTTGAGTGCCGTCTTCTTTGTTGTCTTCTCCTACACTTCCTATTTACAACCATAACTCACACTAAACCTAGTGCATCCTAAATCAACCGGAACCTCGATCCAAAGTAGTCACCCTGTGAAACCGAAACTGCAGATTCCAGTTTTCCTTCGATTTCAGGTAAGATTCATCTTGCCATAACTTCCTCGTCTTTAAACCAAAATTCGATTTCTTTAGCTCGTTGTGTAGCCCTTTAATCCCACTACAACTTCTGTGTTGATGACCAAGGCTGATTCATAACTGATTGGGAGAGAGAGACGTCTAAAGATCTCGATTCAACCACTGCATAAAATCATACCGAAACACAAGGTATAAACTCGTAACTTTCGGCTCCGATTTCTTTCTGTGTTGTGCAATTTAGGGTGAGTTCTTGCTATCATTGTGTATAGTTAAGTTTCCTCTTTATATTAAGCCCAAGAACAAGTTCTAACTCGATCTGTACTGAAACTTATAGCGTTGCAAAGTTGGCTACTCAGTCGGGTTGTAAAGGGGGAATTTTTCCAGAAACCGAAATCGAATACTTTCGATTCGAGCAATTCCGGTAAGTTTTTCTTCAAATTCTTTCGACCTTGCTAATCTATATTGCATTACCGGTCAAAACCATGTTCCAATTGCATTAATTAAGCGTTAGATTGAGTGAATTTGTGAGATTTGAATTCAAAAACCCAAACTAAACCCTAACCTTGAACCAGAATCGAAAACCGTTGAATTCTACATGTTAGCTAGCGAATTTGGTATCATTAGAACCGGAATTGAATTTCGAAACCATAGAAACAAGAATCAACTAATTTGGTTCTGTGAGTTGAGAGAAATCGAGAGATTAGTACTCAGGTATCGAATTGTATCCGCTGATGAACTAGAGGTTCAGGGACCGTCCGATCGGGTTTTAAAGAATTGGACGGTCAAGATTAGATCGTGGTTAATAAAGAGTGTTTTAAGTTTTATAATATTTCAGGTTTTATCTCTAACTTGTTGAATTTAGTTAATGGCCTTCCCGGATGTATTTTGACTTGCACTACTACAAATTATGTCAAGGACTACTGGTGAAAGACAACTGGTAATAAATTTAGTTGTTATTGATACGAATACAGGATTATAGATAGTATAAGACAACTGTTTTTGAAACAAAGTTGTCAATAATGACAAAGTAGAAAAATCAGCCGGAGTTTTTAAACTATGGTGCCGTTCGATACTCACAAATCGTGAAGTTTCCACGAAACGTGGGCATAAAGTCAGTTATCGCGGGGCGCAGTTGTAGCACAATTTGAGTCGATTAATGTGATTTGGCAGCTTTACCATAACGCAGGAAAACCCTGCGTTTGCAACAAAAAGTTCCTCTCAGAGAAATTAAGCAGAGACAATTTTACTCGTGTACCCCCAGCTTCTCTACCGAGCAGTTCACCCGCAAACCCTCCTCTCTCAAAATCCAGCTATCTACCGCATTGAATCCCTGCATCGATATGGAGTAGAAATTTCCGTGCAATTATACTTTAGGGGCAAATTAACATCTCGTCGATCACTTACTGCCTCTCATTTATGGTCAATCACTAGGCTGCTTGCTGGTATCGATTTGCACCACTATTCTTTAAATACAGTGGTCTATTTGCCCTAAACTGACGCACAACGTAGGTAAACTTTCACCTTCGCATGTTAACTGGTTCTATGGTGAAATTCATATCTTGTACCTAACGTCGTCGTTGTTGCAGGGCTGTTGTAAGGAAGGCAGACTGTAATTTTCTATTCGGTGAATTTGGGGTAGAAGACAGTACTTTTTATAAAGTGAAAAGTAAAGGGTATAATGGTATTTTGGGTATAAAATCAACCCATCTGCCAATCGTCTCTGCCGAACACTAAAATTCCAAGCAAAGATTAATCCTCACGATCAATAGAGATAGAGGCCAACATTAATGTGCAGCTTAATAACCATAAAAAATTAGAAGTCGTGAACGAACGGCACCTATACTTATGGGACTTGCGATAGGTCTTGTGTTCGAGTCTGGCTTACGTCCTCCTCCTCCCATCCATTGTTTAAAAATCAGGTTTTCACATAAAACAAACCAACACCGACATTTACTCATTTCTCTCCCTTCACTACGGCACTTTATCTTCTTCCTCAGACGTACCCTAGCTTTCGCTCTGAAAAAATGCTTCAGCCATCACCACCTCTTCTCCTTCGCGGCTCGTGCTCCAGTCACAAACTTCCACCTCTTCTCCTTCACGGCTCGTGCTTCAGTCACCAACTTCCACCTCTTCTCCACGGTCATGAATTTTTCTTGCCGATTCATTCAACCCTAACAAGCTTCTCAGATCTCCAGAAACAATCGTGTTTTTTTGTTTACTCCTTTATGCATGTTTGCAAACGGTGAGAGCTTCTTTCATCTCCTTTCATGTGCGAATCTGCTGCTCTTTGTGAATATGCTGAACTTTGCGATGTGAATGTTCAAGCCGTTTTTTCTGACTACAATCGGCGAGAATTCAATTTTTTCCTTTTCTCTATATCACAACCCTAAGTTGTATTCCTTTGTAATTTCCAGAACAAATTATGCTCGTTCGTGCTCAGAAACTTGAATTCTGTTGATGCTCAGGAAGATGGAGAGGGCCACATGGGCGATTAAGTGAAGGCAAAGATGAACATTAATTATGGGGAAAACTCAAACGGTGAGAATCGTTTTCAATGTCTAGCAAACAGGAGTTTTGGGGTTCTAATTTCTATTCCAGTAAAAATAATTCCCAACCCTAACATCCATTCTTTTGTGCTGTTAGAAAAATAAATCTCTCACCTTGCTTGGAATGCCTTGTGAATCTACTGTGAGTGCGCAGTAAGTAAAAACTCCATCTCATTCTTTGATTTCAAACATAATGATGCGATTTTTTTTTTCACCTCCTCGCTGGTTGGAGCCAAGGACAAGCAGATGATTTGAGGTTCGTTGATTTCTAGTAAACGGTGGTGGATTTGGGTGTGTTTTGTTACATACTGTAAACTCCTTTCAACTTACCCATAGGGTGGACTTGAGTGCAAATTATGTGTCTTCTACTTTCTCTCTTTGAAAATGAAACGAGATATTGCTGCCTATAGATATCACTGAAACCCTTATCCCTAGTTTTGGCTATTTATGCACTCTATAGATAAAACATAAAAGCATTACAAAGCTATTGAACATTTAATGATTGTTAGATATATATTTCAGTGGGGTGGGATAATAAATATGCATTTAGGTTCACTGCCTGCTTAATTATTCTTCTTCTGCCAAACAAGTACAATGGTGATATTTCCTTTCATCTCTTGCTAGGTGACGTTTTTGGGTTCTATTGACGTTCCTCTAATTTTTTTTCTCAACCCTTACTTGCATTGTTTTGAGCTCTCAGGAAAAACAAGCTCCAACTTTGAATGGTTTGCGAGTCTACTATGGATGCTTAGACAGAATTCATCTCTCTCTTCTTCTAGAAATGCATCAAGTGAGACTTGTTTTCATTTTCTTGCTAAGTGTGCTTTTTCCGGTTCCCAGATGCTAATCCCTTATTTTATTCCCAACCCTAACTTGCGTTCTATTTCTGGTTATTGCTAACCCCTATTTTTCTTTCCAACCCTAACACTCATCGTTCTTCGATTGTATACATAATGGTGAGAATTCCTTTCAAACAAAGATTGCTTTCTCCCTTATTTCATGCTACTGCTTGATACTCTGCTGTTTGTTATATATAGTATAGTATAGTATATTCACAATAATCATCATCGGTGTCAAGTTTAATTTCACATGTGATATGGTATTATACTAGCTAGTGTACTTTAAAATGCACGCAACTTGGTCTATTTATCGACTGTATTGTTATTATACCCACATGGTCAGCCATTGCAGGGAGATTATTGGGCGGAACTGACTATGACATTAAAAAATATTTGTGTTCTTGTAATTTAGGGCTTTGATCATGATTGACTGTCAGTTGCTACCGCGCAAATTTCATCGGCCCCTCATTTGATTTCGTAGTCCTCCAAGCATTCTGGTAACATGTTTTATTTGTTTTACTTGTCTCAAAAACTTTTTGTTGATTGGCAGCAGTGACACATATGTTGATATTCTGGCAACACTGAACATGATACTAATGCCTACCACATTCTATTTGCCCATTTGTTGCTACCAATTCTCAAGTTTTTCATGCTTATTTCAGCTGGTGGGATCTTGTTTATGGATAGTGGGGAATACTGAATATGTACTACTGCTACTACAATACTACTTACTACTACAATACTACTTACTACACTACTATTTCCTACTGTATATCACCTATTTTTGCAGAACTTGTAGATATCTTGGGCCACTAGTGTTCTGGAATAAGCAATGTTTCAATTCTAAGAACTGCAATGACATCTCTTTGCGTCCCAACCAATGGAAAATTAATTTGACTAGCATTCACACTAACTATTGAATTTTCCACTTGGACATTGGTAATTTTTTGTGCATTGGTGTCTTTTAGTAATATATTGTCTGCCCTTTTTTGTAGAAGAATCACCTTCTTGCAGACCTGATACGATTGCTTCACTTTAGCTTACCATCTAGTTCTTTTTTTTCTGGATAATTGATGTGAATTATATGTCTTTATAATCTTCCACAGTGTTTAAATTTGTTTTTTCATTCCTTGCTTGTCGGATTGAAGTTTGAAGGTGTAGAAGATTATTTGCGAATTGGTAATATACTCAACTTACTTCTTCCCTCTGTTGCAAAAGATAAATAACTAGAACTGCTGTTTGTTGCTGCTGCATCTCGCTCAACTTATTGAAAACGGGACTTAAACCAGTTTATTCAGAAATTGGTAATATACAGCTTACATCTTCTCTCCGCTGCAATAGATGAATCACTGGAACTTACTTCTTCTTGTGTGTCTACGTCTCTGCAGAGATAAATCTGCTCGCTCAACTAATTGAAAACGGGACTGTAACCAGGTCATTCATGAATTGGTAATATAATGGAGCTTACTTCTTCTCTCTGCTGCAATATATATATATATATATAATATCATTCTCTTGTTGTGTGTTTGCGCCTATGAATAGATAATCGCTGGAACTTTTGTTTCTTGCTGTTGCATCTCGCTCAACTGATTGAAAACGGGACTAAAACCAGTTCATTAAGGAATCGGTAATATACTCAACTTACTTCTTCTCTCTGCTCCAATAGATAAATCACTAGAACTTCTTCTTGTGTGTCTGCACCTCTACAGAGATAAATTTGCTCACTCAACTAATTGAATGGGACTGAAACCAGCTCATTCATGAATTGGTAATATACTGGAACTTACTTTTTCTCTCTGCTGCAACATATATATACTCATTTTTCTTCTTGTGTGTCTGTGCCTATGCATAGATAGATCACTGGAACTGCTGTCTGTTGCTGCTGTATCTCGCTCAACTGATTGAAAACGAGGCTAAAACCAGTTCATTCATAAATGGGTAATATATTCTACTTACTTCTTCTCTCTGCTGCAATTAATAGATAAATCTTTGGAACTATTGTTTGTTGCTGCTGCATCTCGCTCTACTGATTGAAAACGGAACTGAAACCAATTCATGTAGAAATTGGTATTATACTCAAATTACTTCTCTCTGCTGCAATAGATAAATCACTGGAACTGCTGTTTATCGCTGCTGCATCTCGTTCAACTGATTGAAAACGGGATTGATACCAATTTTTTTAGGAATCGGTAATATACTCAAAGTGTATTGAATGTATTCCAGAAGATGCTATTCATTTCATTGTGTCAACCTTCTATGAACAAGTTGTGATACTGTCCACTCATCCTTATGGCTGTCGTGTTATACAGGTTCAATACCTTGGCCGTTTTGTTCTTTGATATCTGTAGTATTGTGAATTTATTTATGGTCAAAAGGCTTTCTCCTTGACTCAATCTCTACCAAAATTGTCTCCAGCGTGTCCTTGAACATTGCCATGATACAAAGACTCAGCAAATAGTGATGGATGAGATTATGCAATCTGTGTGCATGCTGGCTCAGGACCAATATGGAAACTACGTTGTGCAGGTTGGTTTGGATCTTGTGTACACCATGTTGAATTTGTTGCTTTCAAAAGTGACCGGATATCTAAAAGATAGAATGTGTTTCCAATATGGATTTGGATTTTTTTAATTATGTGTTTCTCAGATTTTGGCATATGGTTCTGTCTCTGCTTTTTTCTGTTTCTTTCTGCGAATACAGGAATAGTTTTTAGGTCTTCAAACGGTACTTGGGCATTAATTAAAATAGTAAGCTCTTATTACCCTTGCTGCATAATCTTCCATCTTTCCATCAAGAATCTCATTCATTAGTCTTGCCTTCTAGCAATATCATCAATTGCTACCCACAAGCTTTCGATTAGGCTTTGTTGCTGCTATGGCTTGGATTGGAAGAGGCACAAAAGGTATATATTTATACTGATTTTAAATCAATATGGTAATTGTTATATATAAATGTTGTATGTATACGGTCACCCTCTATCATAATCAATGGTTGTTTTTATATGTTTCCTTTCTATGAGTATGCACGGTTGTGATATTGAAATGCTGATCTATTTAATGAGGTGCATATGTTTAAAAATGGACAATATATCTTGGAGTATCAATTATATTTGACGAATTACCTGTCTCATATAGAATTCATTGGATGTGAATCTCCTGAAAGTGGAAAATCCACACTTTTCTCAAAGTAGTGACATTGACACATTTTTTTGTTTCCAGTGGTCTAGCCTGTATTCAGCTGACTAGTGAGATACCAAGGTTGATCTGTTGGAATGAAGTGCAGCAGTACTTGTAAGTTTTTGTTGTACATGATTACTACTTCAATGCCCCTGGATACAAGAGGCAAGAAGTGAAGCAAGTGGCGGCTGATGAACTCCAAGAGGATTAGAGAATTTACACATTGAATCATTTAGGTATAGATGGAGATTAGTTATATATGGTCATATTTCTTTGTATTGAACCATCAGAATGGTGCTGATCAACTAGAATGCAGATCATGAATATGAATGTTGTGTTGTTGATTTGGAACTATAAGTGTTGTGACGTGGGTTTGTAAATGTTATTGTGAACATATGAATGCATTTATGAATATCATATTAAACAACTGTTAAAATAACAGTTGTGTATGGTAATTTTTTTTTATTTCTAAAAGGACCAAAGACAACTGTTAAAAACAGTTGTGATAGGTGTCGAAAGTGGGAATTTAATAAGACCTATTACAACTGTTATTGGCAGTTCTCTTATGTATATCTACTACAACTGTTAATAACAGTTGTAATAGGTCCATTTACAGTAGTTATTTGGTGTCATAAGACAACTGTTAATTAACAGTTGTCTAATGTAATGTTTACCTAAGACAACTGGTTCTGTTACAACTGTTAATAACAGTTGTCTTTGGATTTTTTAACAGTTGTCTATAGCAATTTTTGTAGTAGTGTTGAACTTTTAACCATATATTCCTTATTAAATCTAGTTTATTTTGATGTAAATTAATATGGTTTTTGAGTTTTTCAACGTAAGTTATGATTTTTGAAAGTTAAGGGTTTTCTGGAATTATTTGGTTAATTTAAAAAGATATTTTTATGAAATAAAATTTTTATAATATGTATTAAATGTTATAGTTACTGTATATAAATTTGGGAATTTTTGGACAATGGTAAGGAGTGGGTTTAAAAATTGTGTTTATGAGTTTTCATAAGAATAACTTATAATATATGGTTTTTAATGTAACCAAAATTAAAGTATGGTTTGTTAATAAACTTTTAAGTTGGGTAAGATAAGGAAAACTAAATTAACATTTTATAACAGTATGTTTATAAATGTTTTGGGTAATATCTTTTAAGAGAGGTGAAATTATTTAATATGTATATATACTTATTTAAATAGGAACTTATGTTAAATCAAGGAATTTAATTATTCTACATATTATTTATTATTTTATATGGGAGTTAATATTCTTAATCAAACTAAGGGAAATATATATATATTTACGCATATATAAAAAGGAAATAAAATAGTTAACTTAGGGTAAAACAGGGAGCTAATAAATCAACACTTATATTAACTTAATACTATAGAAGCTAATATCCTAAGATATAGTAAAAGAAATACTTTATGAAACATACATGGAATGCAGATAAATGTTGTAGTAATAAGATAATTTAAATACAATAAGCTACATAGGGGATGTCTTAATTAAATTTTAATACAGGTATACGTATATATATTAAATAAATAAGGGAAAACACTGTATTTTATAAACCGTATATCGGTTGTGGTTATGCCTAAAAGTTATTAAACATAATTAAATATAATAACATTTCTTAAAAATGTTTTGGATAAATCTTAATACATAAAGATATATATATGTATGTAAATATATTAAAATAGATGAGGGGAATAACATTTCTTGTGATAGTTATAATAAGAAGAATATATATATATTAAACCTTAGGATTTTAATCAGTGTGTAATTAAATAGTCATTTATAACTTAAGGGTTTAATTACACAACATAAACGTAACATGGTCTTGGGCCAACCTACTGAGCCCAAGTTTATGAACTCCAAAAGCCCACTTAAACAATTCAAAGAGAGTTTGGGCCACTCTCAGGGCTAAATCCTAAATCATTCCAAATTAAACGAAATGGGCCTAGCAAAGGATTTAATTAACGAAACCTAGCCCAAATCCTTGTGAGGGAATAATGTTAAACCTGGAGCTATAAATCAGTAAGAATAGAAGGTTGTTTAGTTTATAAGTCCCTTAACTGATCGACACTTGGAACACATTAATTATAGGTTACTATTGGGGGAACACTCGTTCAAAGTTGATTATTGTTCTTCACATACCAGGTACGATTTCTCGTACTCAGAGACTTTGCTAACGAACTTTATGGAATGTTTTGGAAAATGCCAACTGATCTTGAATGGATATCAAAAGGAAACTGTTGTGTGACTAACTCAGCTTGTTGTGACTAACTAAGCCTTGAATATGAAACTTACATGGATATTGGTTCCTTCTATTTGGTTGTTTCATTAGACATTAACTGCCTAGGGTTTACGCTTCTGCACTCTGTAGGACTGAGTGTTTTGGTATTGCTCTGGGTAGTTAGTGTTCTAGTGGGAATATGGAAAAGGACAATCTTGGTAATTCTTCCTTTGACTCTGGATATTGTTTCATCCATGAGCTGAGTCTTTTGTTGTGACGTGCGCGCTTCTTCAATGGTAACAGTGAGGGGCTGTATATCCCCTGTCCCAAAAGGGACGTTGTAAACAGTGATGGGCTGTATATCCCATGTCCCAATAGGGACGTAGTAAACAGTGAGGGGTTGTATATCCCCTGTCCTAAAAGGACGTACTTGGCGGTGGGGGCCATCTCTCCCAATTGGTTTTATTCCACTCTTGAGTTGTTGGTTCTTGGATATCTATCTTTCCATTCCTAGTCCTTGTGACTACTTGGGTCTTTCTACTCCTAACCGGAATTGGTTCTAACTTGAGCATTGGATGTTCACTAACTCATGGTGTGGTTTTTGGATTTACTAACTTTACCTTGATATTATTGATCTTAATCCTTAACTTGTTATCTTGGCTTGGTGATTTGTGAAATGCCTTGTTCCTCTGTGTGGTTTAAGTGATTGTATTCCAGCTATTATTTATTTAAGAGTTGTATTATAAGTTTGTTTTTGGAGGATCGTACCAGTTCCATTCCAGGGAACTGACCCACCCCTCTCGGGGTGGGCTGCTTGGTTTTATCTTGCAGGTACGAGTTATTTCACAGGTGGCCACGAAGAGAACGAGTGATTGGGATGGGATTAGGTGTTGTGGAGAGTTTATGCGTTTTATTACTGTTTTATTTTTGTTAAGTTTTCTCGAGGTTCAGGCCGTGACAATTGTAATCTTTAAGTTGTAATTGGTGAGGTTTGGTGTCGGGTGTTTGGAACCCGATGGTCTGTACGCCTTTAGTATTTTATTTCCGCTATAAATATGTTAAATAGGGGCGTTACAAAATAACTTGTCACGAATTCCGTGACTTCCTCAGTCACTGTTGCTTCGATGATGCTACCTTCCGGTCTATATCTATTTTTCATTCTACCCTTCAAGATCCTCATGTATCGTTCGAAAGGATACATGTAACGTAAGTAGACCGGACCACACAGTTTGATCTCCCGGACAATATGGACTATTAAATGCACCATTATGTCGAAGAAAGACGGTGGGAAATACATCTCAAGCTGGCATATAGTCACAACAATTTCATGTTGCAGATCATCGAGGGTGTCTGAGTCGATTGTCTTGCAGCAGACAGCGTTGAAGAAGAAACATAATCGGGTTAGAGCATATCTGACATTTTCTAGTAATATCCCTCGGATTGCAACTGGAAGAAGATGCAACATTAACACGTGATAAACATGAGATTTCATGCCCAACAGCTTCAAATCCTTCATGGAAACTAGGTTCTTCCAGTTTGAAGAGTACCCAGATGGTACCTTCAATGAGTGTAAACAGTTGCAAAAACTGAAATTTTCACTCTTAGAGAGGGTATAACAAGCAGGAGGTAGATATGTCCGTTTCTCATCCTCTTGTGGGTGCAGTTCTTTCCATATGCGTAACTCTTGCATATCTCTCCTCACCTTCAACCCGTCTTTCATCTTGCCGGGTATGTTGAGCAAAGTACCACTCACTGCCTCACCAACGTTCTTCACAATGTGCATGATATCCGAACAATGTCGAACAGGCAGATGCCACCAATAAGGTAGATCCCAAAAAATGGAACGTTTTTTCCAAATGTTCTTTGGTGGCTTGGATGTGTTTCCAAAGACATTTTCAATGTCTTTTACCTTTGCATACACTTCCTCTGAAGTCAAAGGCAGACGAGCCACACGAGTCTCGGGCTCATTGTTGAATAGTTTTCGCTTTCTCGATCGGTAAGGATGGTCTAGTGGAAGAAACCGTCGATGACACATGTAAACATTTTTGCCGCAGTGCTTCAGACGGTTTGAACATGTGTCATCCTCACATATCGGACACGCTTTGAATCCTTTCACCGAGTATCTTGACAAGTTCCCATAGGTAGGAAAGTCGTTAACAGTACAGAACAACATCACCTTCGGTGTGAAATTTTCTTTCGCATGAGGATCATATACCACTGTCCCTTCATTCCACAACAACTTGAGATCGTCGATCGGTGGTGCAAGATATACGTCAATGTTATGACTAGGTTGCTTTGGACCAGATATTAGGAGTGATAACATAATGTATTTTCATTTCATGCACAACCATGACAGTAAATTATCGATCACTAGTAGCACCGGCCAAGTGCTGTGCTGACTGCTCAACGTGCCATACGGGTTCATCCCATCGGTACACAATCCAAGCCTCAGATTCCTATCCTCATCCCCAAAATGATGTTTGAATTTTCTGTTGATATTTCTCCACTGAGGTCCGTCTGCAGGATGTCTTAATTTTTCATCAATTTTTATACCATCCGCGTGCCATCGTAAGTTCTTCGCATCTTTCAGGTTGGCAAACACCCGTTTGAATCTAGGAATTATCAGCAAGTACCACAATAATTTCGCTGGACGATTTTTTTTCTGAAAGAAGGGATCCCCATCCTTGTCCTTGTACCGGGACAACAAACATTTAGGACACTTGTCTAGATATTCGTATTCACCCCTATACAACACACAACTATTTGGGCAAACATGAATCTTTTTATATTCAACTCCCATTGGACACATCCATTTCTTTGCCTCGTAGGTGGATGTAGGAAGACCATTTTCATCAGGAAGCATATCATGTATCAGCTCTAGAAGTGACGTGAAACACTTGTCACCAACTCCATATTTTCCTCCTTTAAGTTGAACAAATTAAGTACAACAGTCAATTTTGTGTATTTAACGCACGAAGGGTACAACGGTGTCTTCGACGCGTCCAACAATCTTTGATACTCTTCCGACTTATCGACAAAAGTATCCGCAACATTTTCAAACATTTCATCCATTTGCTCATCATGGTGACTGGTCTCACTGTCATCAAATCCTGAATCACTTAGCGGTACCAACTCATTGATGGTATTGAAGGTGTGGTCGGTACGTGTGTAATGTGGATCATGACCACTGTATGTTATTGAAGCACTAGCTTCAACAGTTTCTCCATGAAAAGTCCATCTTCTATAATGTGGCATGAATCCACAGGTCTTAAGATGAAATCTGATTTCCTTAATGTCTGCATATTTCCTTACGACCCTACAGTCAACACAAGGACATGAAATTTTTCCCGCCTTCGTTCTGTCCTTGTGTTGCACTGCCGCTTTGAGAAACTCTTTTAGCTTCTCGTCAAAGTGATCCCTTCGATCACCGTACATCCAGTCACGCTCCATTCTATATGTGTAAACAAAACAAGTATAAGATTGATTTGTCTTTCAGTTTTGTCTGCATTTGTATGTGGAGCATGTTTCTACTGGATTGATATCTCATGATATCTCACCTAACTCTAAGGTTGCAACCAAACTAAGCACTACTCTATGGTTCCAAGCAAACTAACGTAGCCTAAGTACTCTAACGTTCCAACGTAACTAACATAGCCTTATTCGAACAATTCTAACACAAGTAATTAAGATAGTAGTAATTTAACATCAACAAATCATTGTATTATTAAAACAAAAAATTAAGTTTAATTACTTACTTGTTTTAAGGTTGTACAGAGGGGGAAGGTAGGGGACTGCTTTGGTGATGGGCTGGGAAAGTACTGGTACAAATCCAATAGAATATGCAGAAGACCTGACAAAGAAAAGTAAATATTGTTATACACAAACAACAAATAAAATTAATTAATAAGACTAATACGATTCTAGAAAAAATTCGGCATGAACTTTGCGTAATCGTGTTAATACCATGCTTATCATTAAGCATTCACCAATATCTTATTTACCATGACAAACAAATTCAACAATTGACAGCAACCATCCTTATTGACAATCACTCAATATTAACCACAACCACTTTTTCACTATAATTAATTAAACAAACAAAGAGAAAAGATAGATGAAAATGTTACCTTTCCACTCTTGCTCCACAGCAGAAGAAATGAGGAAGAAGAAGACATAGAGACCACCCCAATTAATGCAGACAACGGCGAAGCAAGGAAATAATATTATGGGAGCAAGAAATCCATTACTATAAGCATTATCATATTAAGAAAATAAAAAAGAGAAAAAAGATAGATGAAGATGTTACCTTTCCACTCTTGCTGCACAGCAGAACAAATGAGGAAGAAGAAGACGTAGAGACCACCCCAATTACTGCAGACAGCGGCGAAGCAAGGAAATAATATTAGGGGGGCAAGAAATCCATTACTATAAGCATTATCATATTAAGAAAATAAAAAAGAGAACAAAGATAGATGAAGTTGTTACCTTTCCAGTTTCCACTATTACTCCACAGTAGAAGAAATGAGGAAGAAGAAGACGTAGAGACCACCCCAATCATTGCAGACAGCGGTGAAACAAGGAAATAATATTAGGGGGCAAGAAATCCATTACTATAAGCATTATCATATTAAGAAAATAAAAAAAGAGAAAAAAGATAGATGAAGATGTTACCTTTCCACTCTTGCTCCATAGCAGAACAAATGAGGAAGAAGAAGACGTAGAGACCACCCCAATTACTGCTCCACTTTCTCTCCGCACTGTTGAAGCTTATGTGAAAAAAAAAACTGAAAGCAAGAGAGTCCACAATTTAATTGATTATTATAATATTATAGTCCACAATTTAATTAATTTTATTATATCATAGTAACAGTAGCAATTTAATTGGAATGGCCATGTTTAGCTTAGGTAACTTCAATTTATTATTATTATTATTATTATTTTTTATTTTTTTTAAAGTAAATGGGTAAGTTCAAGTAGTAATTTGGTTTTGTTTGATGTGGACTGTGAACAGTGAAGTGACTTGTGGAGAGCGACCTTATGAGGGTTCGTGTGTGTGTGATGTTGTCTGTCTGTCTGTGTGTCTCGATGTGTTTTTCATGACAATTGTCAGCGAGTGGGCGGGTGTGACCACAACAACACATAATGACACAATCATAATTTATGACGAGGATAGTTATGTTTTGTTTCCTGTACGTGATCCGTTTATGTTCAAATTTAATTTCGGGAAGAAGATGATGAACATATTATAAAAAACTAATGGGGCATGCAAGCAAGCAAATCTTAGTTACTTAATTGAGTTTGTTTGTTTGTTTGTTTGAATTGGCGTTTTAGTTTACTAGTTGCTATTTGTAAGGGGGCCTACATGGTTTACTAGTTAGGGACTCTACCTAATATACAAATACAAACGGGTTTTTTGTTAAACAGTCTCCGCCATTGTATGCAGAGGGCACAAACAGCCAAAATATCAACTAAGGCATTTTATCGAACACTTTATATGCACAACTATTTATCCTTATTCATTAATGTATCTATATTCAAATTATGCACACACAACTAAACTAGCAATCAACAACTATATTACAACTAGTTTTTCAATTAACAAGACAATAATTAACATATTTCGAAGTTAGAATTCGAAATTCTAACCTAGGGTTACTGCAGGTCTCGCGCGACGCCTGTGACCTCTATGGCGGTACCTGCTGGCAAGGGCGACGGAGGCGGCGAAGGCTGGTGACGCGCGTGGAAGGAGAAGGTGGTGATGGCGGTGGCGCGGTACCGGTCGTAGGCGTCTGAATCATCGTCGTCTTCTTCTATTTCGCACAGAGAGCAGAGAATGAAGAGGGAGAATGACGGTGTCACGCGAGGTGGGAGAAATAGACTAACCTATTGCGGCGGTTCCTCCTAAAAAACGCTGAGATAGGTCAGTAAAAAAACAGACCTATCTCAGCGGTTTTTAAGAGGAACCGCCGCAATAGGTTAGTTTAATTTTTAAAATGACCCTTTATCGGCGGTTACAAATAAGAACGGCTGAGATAGGTTAGCGAGATTTTTAAAAACGCTCTATCTCAGCGGTTCTTTGTACAACCGCTGCACTAGGGGCGCTGCTATAGGCCTGTTTTCTACTAGTGGTTATCCATAATAAAGTATAGTTCGGTTAACAGATATTGAAATCCAAACTTCGGCTATCCGTAATAACTGAAATTTTATAATTCTTTTTTTATTAACCCAATAATTTTATCTAATATTTTACTATTCACTCAATTAGGTTTAGGTTTTTATTATTTCGGTTAATTCAAAAAATTTGGTTTTTTGGGTTATTTTAGGTAAGTTCGGTTATTTCAGTTATTTCAAAAACTTCAGTTATCGGGTGGTTAACGGTTATTAGTGTAACATAAAAACGATTATCGGTTAAAAAAGATATTAGTATTAAATTTGGTTAATCTGTTTATAACCAAAATAACCGAACACCGTACTTTATTTTATACTTCAGTTAACGGATATCTGTTTTAACCGTTTGCTCACCCCTAGTATGACATGGAGAAAACTGAGAGGATAATCAATCAGAGAAGAATAACAATAGTAGAAATAGAGAAAGAGAGAAAGTTATACATGTTTGTGAATTATAATTTTATTTCATGTTTGTTGTCACTATTGTAGTTTTAGGCCATATATATATATATATATATATATATATATATATATATATATATATATATTAGGGTAGTGATATGACAGAAGAATACCAAGTAAATAATCCATCAAAACGGATAGGAATAATAGGAAAGGGAGGTAGAGAAAAAGGTTGCACGTGTCGTGATTTGTAATTTTGTTTCATATTTGTTGCGACTATTAGGGTCTTGGACCAATGGCCCTGATATATATATAATTAGATTTACTCAAAGTAAGGTCTACATACATTAGAAATTGAAAATCTCATTCTTTCCCTAGTTTTTTGGAAACTACCGGTTGAACATTGTCATTAGTAGAACACCATATGCAAAAGTATAACACTGGATTCCTATCAACCCCCAGATCTACCAGCTAGCAATGGCATGGATGAAAACTCATTCCATAACCTGATCTACACCCACATACAAGGATGCACTTCCTAGTGGTCGTGAGAACATCGAGCCCTTCCAGCTCTCTAGTGAGTATAACCACCACCAAAATTGTACCACACCAGTACTAAGTGACCTGACATACCAAAGTTTAAGAAATGTAGAGCTGATACTGATAAATGTTAGATCTAACAAGTAATTTATACAACTAACTAAGCTAGATAAACAAAAGATAACAAACGATACATTCATTCATGACCTCTGAGAGATATTACCTACCAACTTGACAACTTCATTATCTGAAAGGGCATAACATGAGTCAAAAGGGAGAACATGACTGTATAGAAGCTACACCGATCCTTGTGGTCGTGGGATGCCTGAATCATGTTTCCCAGAATTAGGAGTTGCATTGTCCAAATCTACCACCAGAGATGGTCCTTTCTTAGGTTTTGTGGGGTTTCCTTTTTTTTTACATTAGGTGTGGTCTCGAAGATAGACCAAACCACTTCCAGTGTGCCTTCATGGAGAACTCAATCAAAGTTTATTTTTTTTCTCTCTCATCCGATAGCCATAAGCTCATCCATCTATAGGAGAAGTGGAATATCTTGAAGGTCCTCTTCATTGTCCATCGATGCCATCACCGGATCATGAGCGTCAGCCTTATTTGTTTGAGTACTTACCCCAGCTTCCGAGCCTTTGCTAATACCTTGGCTTTGAGGGTTTGCAGATGAATTCTCTTGGACTTGAGTTTTAGCAGGAGTGTTTTCCTCTTGTGTAGTGGTTATTCTATCTAGGCCGCATATAGACTTCCAAACATCACCATTATCTTCCTTTAGCACTTTACGTCCAAAACGGACCCCCGAGGCACGCAGCCAGGGACCATACGAGTAGACTCCCGCTGCTAGTGCAGTTTGGTTTGAGCAATCCTTTGTGGCATGGAGGGATAACCCATAATGAAAGCAAATTACCGACATTTTTTCATAGGTCACCCTTAGATCCGAAACAACACCATCTAAAGATATGGATCTAAAGACGGGCTTGTTAAAAACTAGCAAAACTCTTATACACATGAATTCTCCCAGAACTAGGTCATGTTCATCCCCATATTCTAAGGAAGTACTAAGCCGGTTGCCAAACACCTTGTGAAATCCATGTTCTGTAAAAGGAAAGGGACATGGATACGATCCCACGTAGGCATTGAGCTAAAAATATGATTCTTAGGTGCTTTCATTTTGTCAATCATTTGGAGTACCAGTAGAGCACCATCAAAGGACCATGGTCGACCATGGTCCCTTTTAAGCAGGGTATGCACCATCTCTTCTTTGGCATACTCAATAAAAATAGATTCTGACATGCTATAGTTTGACTCTGAAATCATCTTCCATCTGTCAAATTTGATATTCGTCTTCGCTTTAATGTTACCAAGCAATCATCGGTGGAAGAGAAGAATCAGATTTTCGTCGAATTCACCCCACATGGAGGTTCGTTCCTCTTCCACTTTCGTTAAGAATAACTTTGCATATAGGTTTGCGAGTTCATCTACCGAAACCTCCGCAGAAGCAGCCATCCGCTGACTGGAGAAGGCAGATAGGGACAGGTGCAAAATGCTGTAGTAGAGTGGACGAAGTAAGAAGAAGAGTTGAGGAGTCGCTTCCACATGCAAATTCGTGCAATTGTAACACTTCCCCAGTTACCGCGTCGCTTCAGAGATCAAACACTGAGCTATTCAGACCCAAAGACAGAACTTGCAGAGGATGAAAAGTTTCATTTTATTTCCTCCCACTTTAGGGAGAGTTTTCCTCCCGTATTCTCCCCATGTTCTTTGGCTCGGCAGTAATATAGTCCATCCTAGGGGTGAGCAAACGGGGCGGTTAGAACGGATAACCGAAATAACTGTTTTTTTTTTGGATTCGATCACCGTTTTTTTAACCGTTTTACAAAAGTTTGGTTATTTCGGTTAAAACGGATATCCGTACTTTAAAACGGGGCAGTTAACGGATATTAAACCTCAAATTTCGGTTATCCGTAATAACCGAAGTTTTTTTATAAAAAAATAAAAATATATATTTTTATCCTTATTTTTTAACCAGTAAGTTTTAGTTTGATTATTTCATTTATGTTATACAATACGGTTATTTCGGTTATGATAGAAAATACGGTTATTTTGGTTATGATAGAAAAAACGGTTATTTCGGTTATGTTCAAATGTTCGGTTATTTCGATTAATTTAAAAAGTTCGGTTACGGGACGGTTAACGGATATCAATATAGTTTGTAAAACGGTTAACGGTTAAAACGGTTATCGGTTAAAACGGATATTATTACTAATTTCGGTTAAAACGGTTATAATCGAAATAACCGAACACCGTATTTTTTTTTCCAAACTTCGGTTAACGGATATCCGTTGTAACCGTTTGCACACCCCTAGTCCATCCCGTCCCTAGTTTGAAGCATCATTTTTACTACAGTTTTAGACCTCGCCGAGTTTTGTTAGAGTGCATAAGAAAACATATTGCTTCCCTTAAGACAGCAACTATCCCGAATAGGGCCAAAAGGTTTTCATTGCAAAACCTGGTCACTTTCTTTATCCTTTCCTTCCAACATCTTATGGATTATGAAGGGATAGTAGTTGCAGCTATATGTTTTTATTAGGGAAATTTCATGAAATGTTACTATATTTTTTACTAATTCATGAAATGCCACCAAAAAAAAAAAGGTCACGAAATGTGATTATAGTTTTGTAAAAGTTCATGAAATGTCACTATGTCATTGACCAGAATAAAAAAAAGACAAAAATACTTCTACTAGATAACAAAAGTACTTTTAAAGTTCACAATACGCCCCTAAGTGTTAAAAAATTCACTAAAATTCACAAAAAATTTAAAATATTATAAAAATATAGATAACTATAAAAAATATTAAAAATATTAATAAAAATAAAAAATATATTAAAATATCATTAACATTGAAAATTTTTGATATTTCTTAAATTTAGAGTTGTAAACACATAATTTATATTTTATACTAATTTTCTACAAATTTGAACCAATATAGTACCATAATTTATACCAACTAATTACCATACTTTTTTAAATTATTTTTTTCTACCAATTTCAATTATTTTATTCAAAAAAAATATTTTTTATTTTAAAAATATTTGGAAAATTATTTTTTTTAAATTTGTATGCTATTTTAAATATCACTTCATGATATAATATAATTAATTTTGAATAAATAATTTATATTGATAAAAAAGAATATTTGAAAATGTATGGTACAATTTATGGTAATTAATTGGTATTAGTTATGGTGCTTAATTTGTAGAAAAATTGGTATAAATTATGACTAGTACCAATTTTTCTATCAATTAAACACCATAACTTGTATCAACTAACTACCATAACTTGTACCATACATCTTTAGAATATCTTTTTTACCAATTTAAATTATTTATTTGAAATAAATTATATTATGTCATAATGTCATCTATAAAATAGAATATAATTTAAAAAAATTCCCAAATATTAATTAAAAATTGAAATAATTTATTTTGAATAAATTATTTAAATTGGTAGAAAAAATTATTTTAAAATGTATGGTAAAAATTATGGTAGTTAATTAGTATAATTATGGTAATTAAATGGTATAAATTATGGTACTTCATTGGTTTAAATTTGTAGAAAAATTTGTATAAATTATGTTTTAAAGCTTTACATTCTTTTTTATGGTACTAAATAATTTTTGAAAATAATCTAAGAAATAATTATTATTTTTTCAATGTTTTATGATATTTTATTATATTTTATAATTTATAATATTTTTATAGTTATCTATATTTTTATAGTATTTTGAATTTTTGTGAATTTTTTAATATTTAGTGGCATATTGTAAACTTTAAAAGTTTTGTTAACTAGTAGGGGTATTTTTGTCTTTTTTGCTTCTGGTCAATGACATAGTGGCTTTTCATGGGCTTTAGTAAAAATATAGTGGTATTTTGTGACTTTTTTTTTAATGATATTTCATGAATTAGCCAAAAATATAGTGACATTTCATGAAATTTCCCTTATAATTATTATTAATTATTGTTGGCCGAGACCAGCCTCCCTTAAGCAGCACACTGCACACGACAAAAGAAAAAGCTACTGAAAACACACCTCATATACTCCTTTATCACCCATACTTGGGCGCCTTCCAATACATTGTACCCTGTTTTGTATTGTCTTTAACACTCCTATTAATGCTCAATGCTGACCTTTCTTTCCTTGTTAGAGTTCATGAAGTCAATCTTAGGTTTCATGACATCTTCACCTTTCTTCCTTCGTTTGTCTGCTGTGCTCAAGAACTGCTTTTCGGTTAACTTGTAAATTAATTTCTTTTTCAATAGTGAGATTTAGTAAGTTCTCTCATGTGAGTAAGACTGTAATTAGAAATAAGAGAAGGGCTAAAGCAAGGTAGTAAGGAATGCGGTTGTTCTATGTAGGGCTGAGTGGGTAGGCTTGAGAGGTATGTTCGTGTCTCTGTTTAGCTGTCTGTGTCATGTGTTGATGGCTGCCTTTGCGGCTCATTAGGCTTTATGTCTCTATATAGGCTCTAATTATTATAAAAAAATCTTTTTCAAAAGTTTTTTTATTACTCTAATAACATCTGATAAAAATCATAAATATCATAGCAACATGCTGACACAACTCATCTGAGCATGCATCATTTCCTAGAACCCAAATGCATATTTAAGGTCGCCGAAAGATATTACTCGTACCTCTTCCTGTCATAGAACAATTGTATTATACGTAACAAAATGATCTTCCAATTCTACACTCTACGGGTTTAGTAATGAATTTACAGTTGACATTCATTTTTTTTTCACTAAGCAAAATTCATTTTTGTGCACGTTAACTGGACCCAACACCACATGAAAATCCTCAAAAATCTTATTTACAGATAATAGCAGAGATCACAACACATGCACCCCCGCCTAAAATACAAAAGAGAAAAATGAGATACTCATCAGAGAATACATTTTACAAACAAATGAAACATACCCTAGCCTGGGATTATCTAATGAAACATATTATCTTGCGCACCCTATCAGATTATGCCTATGGCGTTATGTTATATACTTGACTCCAATTGAACTATATGCTATGGATACATTTTGATTTGTGGTCCTGCCTCCATGTTCTACTGTCAAACAAAAAGATTGCTCAGATTCTCTCGTCATCTCTACATCTCCCACGTGACCACCCGTTGCAGAGGAATATGCGTTCTGTAATATCATGCAGAAAACATACGCACTCATCTTTCACCTGTCGCCACTGAACCTTCCTGGGCAGCATTGGGTTCATGATCACCCTCTGCAGGCGGATTATCCCCAAAGAATGGGCCTTGGTCTCTCAAGTCTCTGAACATAGAGAAGAAGGAGTTCAATCCTTCAGAGGATGCCCCTCCCAATATCCAGAGCAACAACGAGCTGAATGAATTCATGTTTCCAGGTCTTTGGGCGGTTTGAACTGCCGGCTGACGATTATCCTCTGCTGCTGGAACTGTATTGCCTCCCACATTATGATTCGGATGTCGGTCAGCATTTCTTAATTGATCTTGAATGCCAGGCGATACTTCTAGAGCACTATTAGACGAACCAGGAGCATTAGGTCCAATGCTCGGGACCTGCCCACTTAAGGTAGGGTTCCCAGGGTTAGGATTTCTTGTGTTGACCCTGGTGATGTGTACAGTGGATGCTAGGAATGTTGAGGAAGTTATCTGAAAGTCCTGTAGCAGCTGGGAGCGCCGAGTCTGCATAAATCTTTGCAATGCAGGGACCTGCATAAAGGAAAGATGAGGTCAACAGAAAGAATTTATAGTGAAACATAATTGTAGCTGAGCAGGTAGTAAAAGGTAAACGTTTTGATGCTCAAATATGGAATGCCACAAAAACATGGGTTTCTGCGAGATGACTAATAATGCAAGTCATGATGGCAAAAAAGAAAAGAAAAGAAAAAACAAGCTTAAATCCATGATTTCTTCGTATAAAGTGTCAAAAGTAATTTGAATAGAAGTTGGTGGAAAGATTATATTTTTGCAAAAGAGATCCCTAGATAACAGAAACCAAGGCTCAGCATGCTATGCACAAAAAAAGAATAGTGATAATAATAACTAGAATCAGGGTTGGCTACTGAAGCGTACTTCCTGGAAACAGGGGATATGGGGGAGGTTAGTGGCCCTGGAGAGGTAACGTCTTTTCTAGCAACGTTGCCATCAGAGATTGAGATTGCTCCAGATGAAACCTAAGTTGGATCGTCATCAGGTGATTCAAAGCCAAGACAACTTTCCTAGATATGCTTTCATTTCTTGGCTAGCTGTGATGGGCAATAGTTAACCACTAGAGATTAGTTTAAAGAAGTGGCGAGGCGGTTACATAATCAGGGTTCTTGTGTTCTCCATACTCGAGATGTTGACTCTATTAAACACCTCATTTTAAAGTGAACTTTTGCTAACAGTTTTGAAGTAGAGTTGTTTTTTATTTCTTTTGTGTTTGTGTGTATGATGGTGGTTTTGGGGGGGGGGGGGGGGAGTACACCTCCATGGAATGGAAAAACCTTGTTACAAGAGTGAGTAGGATGTGATAGAAAAGGTGTTGGGGGAACAAATGTAAGTCCATAGTTTTTCACTTTTCCAGTTTTTACGTCTGGAGAAAAGAGAACAGTAGAATTTTCAAACACTTTTTGTAAAGTACAAGACTGCATTAGTACGGTCACTAAGAAAGTTATGTAGATGATGGATTGGGGCATAAAGAGTCTTCTTTTGGTGGTGCTTAAGGTGGCTCTACAAAGGCTCGGAGCATTGGCAACCACTTGGACGAGAATATAGAGAAAATGAAGAAAAGCAAAACAAGAGCAAGAAGTTCCTCTATTCCAAGAAGACCTAGAATAATAATTATTATGACATTAGGAGTGTCTAGCACCGAAAGTCATTCAGGAGCCTGACACCAATCACCCATACCAAGTTGAATCCACCAGAAAATCAGCCTCAATATAAAAGCAATATGATTAACCCATTATCAATCATGATACTAAACCCATAAGTGAGGTCTTCTACACAGCTCAATACTGTTCTAGGATATCAGTACCATGCTTATCGCATGTTTATCTGACTAGCACAGGGTTGCGGGATGTAAGTATGTAATAATACCAAGTCCATTACAAAATAAATTAAATCAGTGTCAACCCAAAGAGCTCAGCGGAATAGGGCCACATTGAATTTCTGAATGTCTGTTCATATCTATCAGCCTATATAGGCTAGAGATAATTAAGCATCTGGCAGAATACTGACGTCCACTAAAAGTAACTTACCTCAAAGCGGTTCCAGAAATATAAGATAAGATGCTGCATAAATGCAGCAGTAGTGAACAGAGCCAGGTATGAAAAACCTGAAATTGAACAAAGTTCAAGTTACACACCTTGGTTAAGCCTCTTGATAAGTGCTAAATAGAAGGAAATAAAAAAGAAAAAGTCAAAAGATGAGTCGAAACTTGAAAGCACACCATATGCATATGAAAAGAAATAGATGTGGAACACCAGGAAATAGAGCAAGAAGAAACGAGGAAAGAACTTCATAGATATTGGTGTCCGAACACTGCATCAACAACAAAAAACCACAAATCAGATGCTTGAACAAGAAAATTTTCAAATTAAAAGGCCAGCATATAGGAGATCAACTCAAACCTTATCAATGTAAATAGCTCACACAGCCAAACTAAGATCAAGACCATGAATGCCAGTAGTTGATCATCATAAAATTCAAAAAGGAAAAAGAGGATCCCGATCATGATCTACAAAACCATAAACACAAGCCAACATCAGAAAACAAAACAGGCTAGAACATTATAAGCTGGAAATAGCTCAATAAGAAAATCTAGTCAATTTCGACATGTGTTGTTATTACTGAAGCTATGTGAGCTGATATATGAAAAAAAATTAGTTTGATATAAAAAAATTGAGGAACGAATTCATAAACTGCATAATGAAGATTTGTAGCAGCCCTTACAGGAACAAAAACAAGCGATTCAACAACATGCACAAATATTAACTGGAACGTAGGAAGTCGATGTCGAGCGTGATGTTGAAGCTGCACTGTAGAAAACCGATAGTTTAGGTCAGTGCAAATGAGCTCTTGAAGGACCAAAAATACTTGCTTTTAGAGAGAAAAATTACAGCCAGAACTTCAAGAGAGTTAAGGGTCTGAAGCTTCTATAGCTCAAATGCAACAAAATATACATGCACGATCGTGTCCTACATCAGATAAGAAGTAGCTAATACCATAACTGATTGCTTTTTACTACAGATATTACTCAAAGATAGAGGGAAAACCTGTGAACTTCAGCATACGAGTCTGTGTTTCTCTCAAAGTAAAGGAAACAGACATCGTGGTTGTAAAGAAAAAAAGAGTGACATCATCAACACTCCACATTTGGTAACAAGGTAGTCTGCATATAAAGGAACTTATCAGTAAAAAGCATCCCTAAAAAAGAAACCTATTACAGATTAAATAATTTTAACATCAAGAAGATGAAGTTGTTAACAGCATGGACCAATCATACGGTTTACACTACGCTTTGTAAGAAGACAGTACAAATTCAAACATGCACAAGGAAACTGATATCTCTCGTTATGCATTCAGAAGCAAAGGTAGTAGGTCAAGTAAAGCCTTTTCAAGATATTCTTTCCATAAAAATATACTCGTACAAGAAAGACTCTCAGCCACAATATAAATGTAGGATTTAATGTCTCAATCTCTTATGTGTATACTTCGCAAAAGCTGAGTTAAATTGCAGATGGTTATTGACAAACCTCCAAAACTACCAGAAGCTTTTGATGGCTCGTGAGCAAAACTCAAGTTATAGAATTCCTTAGTCTGGTAGTTAAACAGATAACCTGCAAAAACAACACACCAAAAGCAAGTCATATCCTAGCCAAATAAGCTTTTTTGGCGAAGCTATATTCGAAAAAAAGCCAGAACAAAAGTGAGTGAAATTATGTTTGATATAGGTGTGCGTCAGCAAGTTGTTCTTTGGAAATCATTTGGTTTTGAAGTCATCATGATGAATAGTTTTCAGCATAAAATGTCACAGAGCCAAAGCGACAAATCAGGGTATAGTGTACATCAGTGTCCACAAGGTCCGCCCAATCAACATCTATATTTCAGTCCATTTATATCAATAGAAAACTTTACATAACCAATACATGTGGCAAGTGACACAGGTCAGTGTAACCGGTAAAAGCATCACATTCCTCGGGAGAACCCAATTTCGAATCCTCCACCCCGAAGTATAAAAAACAATATATGTATCAAGCAGTATGTGAGTAAAATGCAGACGCTTACCACCCACTGGTTAACGAATTAGGGAGAAAACAACAGCTACATGTGAAGTTTCAAGGGAAACAAGAGAAGCAGTCATCACCTTGTCCGGGAGAGCTAAGTAAGCTGTTCATAAGAATGGTATCATATCCCACAACTCTGTTTATAAGAAGTTGTTGCCACCTAGAAGAATCTCGTCGTCAGCACACAGAACAGAAGATATAGATAGACGGCAGAGTACTGAGGCTATTCTTTGATGAACAAACATGCTAGCAAGAAATCAATTAACTCGAACTTAATTCAGACACATGATATCAGAATCCATCATGCGCAATGAGCATTCCCTGTCAGGGTGTCTGGTGTCCCTGACATTATTCATGATATCAGAATCTATCATGAGAAATGAGCATTGCATGTCAAGGTGTCAATCATCCCTATCTGAATAAACAATCTGATAGATCTCCACAGGCAAGTGGGAGCGACAAGTAGCAACTGATGCAGCAGGTTAGTCGGAACATGGTAGGATATTGTTATGGCACTTCATTTTATCACTAGTTGTAGTTTTTCTCTGAAGCATAATCACATTTCTAACAGATTAAGAAATAGCTGCAATATTGATGGAGATTTGAAAGACACTAGCAGCTGCAATCAATGGACCCATGTTAATGAGAAATGTCTTTTGACTTCCACATAATAAATCTTAATTCTTTCATTTAGCAACTCCTACCATAATAAATGAAATAATTAAAGCACATTTTGAATAATTTAATTTACAATCTGTTCTAACTCAAATATAAATTGTGATAGTGATCACATTTTGTCCATGATAAACAGTTAAAGACTTCCAAATCAACATTATTTCATATAGATTTATATGTCATTTCCACAACATTCTAATAAGCACAGTATTAAGATATGATAGCATCACCACCCTTGGAATTCCATTTTCAATCATTACTCAATTCTTAAACCTACAGATTTTGTTTATATCCTTGATTCCCATCCCATTACAAACCAGAGTTCATTCCACTACCAACTTCCCAGAATCTACTAAACTAAAGGGATGACATAATGAATGAGAGAATGTCAGTAGGGCTCCTAACCAAGGAGATCAGAAACTGATAGTACAAAAACACTGATCACAATTTAATCTCCCAGCAGCATCACATGGATAAATATTCCATTCCAAAAAGAATGTGTGGCAAGCGAGGTGCAAAAATAAACTTTTATGCCAGAAAACAGTCAGCATGCCAGAGCAGGGATGCAGAAACTACCTGTTACCAAAGCATGGATGTCGAGCTGATATGCTCAAATTAGCAATGCGTATGTTATGACGAGCCTTTGCATCTTCAGGAAGCAGAAAGTATCCCTACAGAATACATATACACGATCTTCACAGACTTCTTACGATGGATACTACCAAAAAAAAATGAAGCGGAGTGCATTATAAACAGTGAACAGAATTACCTTTTCTTTGGTGTAAATGTAAGTCGGCTCAAATGCTTCAACTTTCCTTTCAATCAAG
Organism: Limonium bicolor; assembly: GCA_023374045.1. Classification (NCBI taxonomy): domain Eukaryota; kingdom Viridiplantae; phylum Streptophyta; class Magnoliopsida; order Caryophyllales; family Plumbaginaceae; genus Limonium; species Limonium bicolor. The sequence goes on along the minus strand of CM041776.1, from coordinate 404,080,797 downwards.
TGCACTAAGAAAAGCCAAAAATAGCAACAACAAAAAAATTGTTAAGAGACAGTCATGGTTTTATGGTCCCATCAAATGTCCGTTCCACAAATTAGTGTCGTAAAACAAAATGCATTTAAAATTGCAGATTCAAGCAAACTATTCTGAGGACACATGGAAAAATATACATTTAATACCTTTTCCTCTGAAACATCTTTACCTTGATTGCCCCAAGAAATGGCAGGTACTTTAAGATAGATAATACATCAGCAATGACAACATATAGTCTTCAGGTTTACTTTCTCTACTGAACTCGATGTAAATGTTGAAAACTCCCACAAACACAGGCATGGATCAAATTTCTAGAATTATTCCATTTCACCTCAAAGTAACTAAGACTCAAAGGGCAAAATGTTAGAAGATAGAAAAAGGGCGAGGTAGATAGGAATATAATTTTGGCAGCTATGTTTCAACACGTGTAAGTTACTTCCCTTGGCATCAGACAAAATACAAACTTACATTCTTTTATTTCAAAACAAAGGTTAGTTGCTCAACTTTTCACTAGAAGAATGATGGGACAATAAATGACACTTTGAAAACAACAAAACGAAAGCACATTGTCAATTAAGTATGAATGTTAACCGGATATAGTTACGCACCCACATATAAGTTGAGGCTGTCCAAGTGAAGAACATCCAACCACTTCAGGGCATCAAGATCCAAGTGAATACCTGAAATGTTCTGTGTTTAAGAAGCACAGTTTAGCATGTGCTCACCACATCCTGATTGGAATCAGAACTTTGCCTAAAAAGGAGCATATACCTATAACCACAGTATATTCAGTTTATAGCAAACATCCAAAAAGTAGATGAGGTGGATCTCCATTTATGCAAACAACTAAAATTTTAAAGTAAAGAAAAGAAGGCATGACTCAGACCTTTCAAACTATTGTTCAATGCAAAAGGAAACAAAACTAAACATGAAACAAGGAATCAGAATCAAAAGCACATTAGAAAAATATCGAGCAGATATGACCGTAAACATAGAACCCAGTAAGATTCTCAATGGTAAAAATGCACAAATGATGTAGCAGACCATTAATATTTCCCAAGGATAAAGATGCAACAACACATGCGCCCGTGGGAAAGAGTTCCAGAACCTTTTCAGATTGTAAATGGAAAATTCAAGTTAAAATCAGAGCATCCCTTTTAAGTGTGTGAAAAGTTCCCAGGGGCACACCTAAGTTGATCTCTAAGTTCTCTTAATAACTGATTTCCGTAAAGAAAGTGTGTTGATCCTCGAGATGAAAAATTAATCAAATCACATATACTAAGAGGCGGAAAGAGCACACCCCATATTGGCTGCTAGGAAACAAAGGTGTGTGCCTACTGCCTAGTAAGTAGTAACTCAGATTTCTCTTTCTAACCCATTCAGGTTCTTCAGGCTAAGGTAACAGCAGGAAAAGTTCAGGCTGCGACGAATGCCCTTTACTACATTGACCCTCTAGCTCATCAACCCCAAAGACAATAATATAGTATAACCAATTTACATACCCAGATACTTTGAAGGAGATGTATTCCATGTCGCCACAGAAATGAGATTCGTCTATGCCATTTTCTATAAATATTGACAGCAATCGCTCTAAAAGACCGTTTTTCCAACATGGAAAATATCCCAGGAGACTTCTCTCGATCAGGTTCACCATCAAGTTCCATTTGCATAGTCTTCTTTCCATCACTTACAGTTTTTACTTGAGATTCTAAAAGCTCATTTTCAGACTTCCAGAACTTCGATGACGCTTTTCCCCTCCTAGCACCAGAGTTAATCCAATTGGACCAGTACTTATCATCTGTCAATGGTGTGACTCCATCATTCTCTACATTTGGATTTTCAACAGCCTCAATTACAGAGGGCTGCTCAGATGTACCCACCACATTAGGGTATGAACTGTTCTTCATAAACAAACCGTTGCTTGTTATCTGCAACAGGTAAAAACACAAATCACTCATACTTAGAATTATCTAGCAAATTGGCTGCATTTTTTTCAATAGGAAAATAATTATCTAGTAGAACAGTGTAACAAAGGAAACGTAACGAGCTGTAAGTGGAAAACAAAGATTTTGCAAACCCTTCATAATGGAACCATAAGGAGTTCCACAGCATTCCCTGTTAACACACTATCAAATTTCAGACAGAAGCCAGAGAAAGTTCACACCTTGATGTAGATAAGCTGTGCATCTGGGCTAGTGACTCCTGAAAGCTCAGTCGAGCAGCCGGGCTTCACATACGCAAAAATAAATAAATCAGAAAAAGTTTTTAAATCAACATTGAAGCTAGCAACAGAAGAGGGAGTGTGACACATAAGGGAAATAAAGAACCAGTCTCTTATTAGGTCTGTCCTGGAGTTGACCCACTCTACATATATGACGGCCAAGGTAGCAGTTGTACCAATTAATAAGAGTGATAACAAGAAGGAAAGAAGCTTTTCTAATGGCAGTTGTTTTAATTTCCTCCTCACTCTCTCTCCCTACAACCTCTCTACCTCTCTAAAACATTGGTGAATCGAGCTAATCATCGAGCTTACATCCAAACAAGCACTAAATCATCAACGTTGGTTTGCTATTGCTAGAATGAAGCGGAGTCGAAGTCTCAGACATAAAATTGTTCCGCTAGAATAGCTAAGACTAATACTGGATAAGATTAAACATATCTAGTGGTTTAGTCAGAAAATGAATAATCTAATAATACTTGCTCTAAATTCAGGGCAACTGCCAAAATAGATACTCGGAGCTAAGTAGTTGCAGGGGCAACAGCATCAAAAATCACAAGCTAGACCTAGAATCTTCAAAATCAAGGGATAATCAAATCACTGAAAGAGTTATATCGGGAATAAAGAGATGGAGATGAACAGGCAACAGAAATTCAAAAGAGCGGAAAGAGAAAGGAACAGAACCTGTTGGACGTAATTGGCATGCATAACAACGAGGATTGCGAAGAGGGTAACAGCCACAAAGAGATAAATGTATTCGAGAGCGGTTCGAATTCTGGGTCTCAGCATCTGAGAGAACCTCTCTTGTACCCTAATAAAGGTTTGTTCAGGATCCATTTCCCTATTTCACTATCTTTCCTGGGGCTGGGAGAAAGGGGGAAGATAACCGTCGATGTTTCTAACCGCGGAGGTCTATAAGAACCTTCGACACGCCATCGCGATTGAAAGAAGCGAGAAAATCAGGCCCCTCCAAACATCAACTTCTTCTGCCCAAAATGAGTTGCATATTGGTCATCCGAGCCGGAAATGCTCGGAAAATCGACAATTTTCGGAAATTTGAAAATTATTTCTCAATTTTTCCGTCTTTTGTGATCTTCTTCTAGCTGGTCGATGGCCTAGATTTTTGGCGGAACCGGGAGCGACAGCCTGAGGCAGAGAACGTTAATGGCTTACGTGGCGGGTCCGAAGAAACGACCATTCCTTCCTTCCAGTGTTGACCCCTCTGCCCTTCTTTGTACTCTCACGATTCTCACCTTCCCTCTCCTTTCTCCACTAATGATAATCTCGTACTCTGTTGAATCAATAATGTTTTCTGTTACAAATAATACTATTAACTAATGTACATCCTTTATTCTACCCGTGATATTCGTATGTGTAACTCCCGTCATCTTCATAGACCTTTGATCTTTTATTTTCTTACCACCCAAAGGTTGATAACGTATACTATATAAGGATGTACAATAAAATGATACGGAGTATGCTAATTACATCTATCTTGTATACTATACTCTCTTCTATCCTCTCGGAGTTATATCATGTTATTAGCATGATAGTTTCTACCAAAATATATTATTCTCTCTGCTATACACTAGAGCTGTCAAAATTTGACCAACCCGAAAACCCGTCCGTTTTATCCGAAATTGAAACCCGGCCGAAGCCCGAAAATATTTAAATATAATAAACCCGAACCCGATTGAGTAAAACCCCCTGACCCAAAGCCAAAATGACCCGAAAAATTTGTAACCCGAAATAATAGTACTTAAAAATTATCTAAACTCGAAAACATGAAATAATAGTGACCATAAATTGACCCAAACCTGAATGATCTAAATAAATATGACAAAAAAACTTGATTCAAACGTAGTATATCTGAATGAAATTCACAATAGACTTTGTATTGACTTTTCTCTAATCTATATGTGGTATATTCTTATAGAAATTAGGTATATATTTATTTAATATTTTTTTCAAAAAATATTAGCCATGACCCGAAATAACCGAAACCAATTTTATCTAACACTATTACAACCCGAACACGATTTGACGCGACCCCGAAATGACCCGAGAGCTTAATGACCTGAACGGATAATGACCCAAAAAGATATGACTCAAAACCCAAACAGATAACCCGTTTGACAGCTCTACCATACACCATAGACAAAAATATTGAGCCATTTTTCAGATGATGTTTATTGTTTATCTTTAATCCTACCTTAAATCGTTGTGCCTTGTAAAGAATCTGCGATGCCGAAAAGTTTATATGTTGAAGCCACAATTGATGGGTACTCTACCGATTCTAGAAGGTGCAAGTAAGTTTAATCAATTTTATCGGCATAGGCATATTAACAAGCAGGTAAGTGAGACGCAACACTCAAAATAATTTTATTTTGTGTATATGTATATGAGTTTTCTAATCAATGTATAAATCCTTATATTTCTTTTATTTGTTATACAATAAGTACAAATTTCACTATCTATTATTATGATACAAAATGTAAATCTTTAATTTATGAAAATAGTGGAAGAGATATTATACAAAAAAGGAACAAATTTTGATACTTGTTTAAGAAGTTTCACATTTTGTAAGAAAGAAAGATGGTAAAAGGATTGTTTTTTGTGAGATTCTACCGGGTCGAGTTTTTCTTTACTGAGCAAAAAAATATTTGAGGAACAATAAATACCATATTAAAAGGAAAGCAAGATTTTCGATGAAAATATATTATTTTAGTTTTGAAGAACTATATGTTTTTGTGGCATAATGATTTTTGCATAATCACTCTCTCAAGGTATTTTTTGGCGTTATAAATTTTCGTTTTGAAAAGCGAACCATCTAATATGGTATGATTCATTTCGTTCAATTTTATTTTATTATTGAAAAATAGTATTGCCAAAATGATGGGTTTGAATTAACATTTATGAGGCAATCCCTTTTGAAATAGTAAAAAAAAGGTGATATTTTTTATCAAAAAAAAAAGGTGATATTACCTTGTGCAAAATGTTACACTAGAGGTTAAGAATTCTCCTATGTAGTCATTGAAAAGGAGATTGTAAATTATAATTTTACCTCGTGCAAAATGGTGCTCTTGAGGTTAATGATTATGCTACTTCGTGCCAGACGCTAACATTTAAGGTAAAATTGTAACACTCCTTCATGAAAAATGAATGCACTTGAGGTTCAGGATTATAAGATCCGTATATGTCCTCGTGCAAGATGTGCACTGGAGGAAAAATAAAAGGATCATGTTATTTCCCCTCATGCCAAATTATGCTCTCAAGGTTGATAGCCATAAGATCCTTATACTCCCTCGTGCAAGATAACTGTATTGAAGGTTGAGAATGATAAATTATTGTTTTTCCTCATGCATGACTATGCGTTTGAGGTGGATGGTTTAAAAATGGTCAACATTTGGTATAAGATTGGACCAATTGTAAAAGCTCTTAGAGAGCTAGATAGATTTTGAAGAGTTAAAGATAACTTCATATAAAGAAACTTTGGTATAAGTTACATGGTCTCCTAAGTAACCATTGAGGAGTTACATTTGAGGATTATTATTGGAAAATTAAAGAGTTTTCCCAGTGAATTTCCCATTCAAGCTCTGAAATGCTAATGTGTATCATGCATGATTTATGAATGAAGTCGAGCTTGAGGTTGATTTTGGCAAGATCTATTTGTAAGATCATTGATGATATGGGAACTAAAAGGTTGAATTAGCTTATGAAATGACCATTTTATCTTGTAAAGGTCGATTGTAAAAGATGTTTAATCTATGATAGAGTATTGTACATCCGGACATGGTTGGACCGTGTATATAAAGAAAAATGTTTACAATTGACATCATGGTAGACCACCACATATCCTTGAAAGACATTATTGAGATGATGTTATATATTAATGATGAAAAGTGTTAAGGTGTCATCCTTAATACATATTTATAAAGTGCGAAAGATGCACTAGAGTACACGAATTCTAACATATTTAATAACCATGCTATGGGTATTGGTTATTCATGGATACTCTAAAGAAATAAAATAAGGTACGTTGGACCATCACTACTACAAAATTAACTTTTTACTACTATCCTATAACAACTGTAATCACGTTTCAGTTGTTAATAGTCATATAGTGGGTAATAAGTTACATAATACAACTGGTATAAACAATAAGTTGTCTTTTATCTTTCTCCGTCCAAAAAATAAGTAACATGAAAGGGCAAACACTTCACCCCAGGTTCGAATCCCTGCCAACCAAAATAAAAATGATTTTCAGTCCAAGGTATATTTTACTCTAGATAAAACCAAAATCTTCATTTACGAACTTAGGAGATGTGTAGAAGTATAGTGCGAAGAGAGAAGTGGCGTACCTGCGCGTCTGCTCTGTTACAGTATATGAGTTTATGTTCTATGTCATTTCCATATTAATAAGTGCTATTTTGTTGTAGTTTTGTCACAGCAGACTATTTCTTATTCTGTTTTTCTGTTTTTCTATTATTCCCTTATGTTGCTGATGTCATTAGTAATCTGTTATCAGGGTATATATATACCTTGTCTTTCTCTTCCTGCTCATCTATCGAGCTATTAAATAAAATGAGAGTCTGCACTGTTTCATCATCTTCCATGGCTTTCCCTCTGCTAGTTCCTCTTCTTCACTAATTGGATTTAACATGGTATCAGAGCGACAATCTAGAAAGATTGTTCGTTAATTCTATTCCGTATAGATCATTTCTTCTTCGATCGATCTAGATCTCCTTTCTTCTTCTTCGATCGATCTAGATCTCCTTCCTTGTCTTTCGCCATGGCAGAAACCCCAACCTCATCCACAACTAGTTTTGAGAGGTTTATCGAAAGTCTAAACAATGTACGAGCGAGTTCCGATTCATCAGATCCCCTATACATACACAACGCGGAACATCCAGGGATGATTATCGCCCCTAAATTCAATGGGACCGGTTTTCAGACCTGGAAACGAACCGTAATGATCTCTCTCGTTTCAAAGATTAAAATCGGAATGATAGATGGCTCGATTACCAGATCGATGGATGTTGCTAAAGGCGCTGCTTTGGACAGATGCAATGGCCTAGTCATGGCCTGGCTTCTTAACGCTTTGGAGAAGGAAATCTGTGAAACTTTCATTTTTCATTCGACGGCAAAAGAGATCTGGAAGGGACTCCTTGCCAGATATGATCGTGTGGATGGAACACGTAGATTCACTCTGAAAAAGGATCTCTATAGGCTGGAACAAGGAGCAGATTCAGTAAGTGTTTATTTCAACAAGTTTAAACGAATCTAGGATGAGTTAACTTCAGTTATAGATATCAATACATGTGATTGCTGTAAGTGTGGCCGGATTGAGAAGCTTAATAAGATGTTAGAGGAAGATAAGGTCCTCAGTTTTCTTATGGGGTTAGGGAATCAGTTTCTGAATGTTAGAGGTAACATTCTTATGAAACCTTTGCCTAGCTAGAGACTACTTACTCTCTGATTCTCTCAGAAGAGCGACAGAGAGAGACAGGGAAAGGAAAGAAATCGGAATCTAGCTCTGAAGGTTTTGCTAATCTAGCAGATAAGAGTTATAGGCCACAACAAGCAATAAAATGGCAAAGTAATGACCGGAAAGGGAAGAGAGTCTGTACTTATTACGGGAAAACAGGTCATGTAGAAGAGAATTGTTTTCAGAAAAATGGATTTCCAGTGAAAACATTGTGCAAACATTGTGAGAAGCCCGGTCATTCTGAAGATAATTGCTATGTAAAGAATGGGTATCCCGCTGGATGGAGATTTGGCAAAAATAAGAAGGTCATTGCTAATCTGGTTAATGATGACACTGGAGGTTCTTTGGACAGAAAATAAAGTGAACAGACTGGAAAAGGGATAAACCAGGAGCAAATTAACCTTCTTATTAGCTGTCTGCAGAATATGTCATCTGTCAACAGATCAGTCTATTGTCACTTTGCAGGTATGAAACTTATTCATTGTCTTAGTGCTAATATTAGCAGAGATAATGATAAAGATAATACCTGTGATAGGTGGATTATAGATACTGGTGCCACTGATCATTTAAGTGGAAATAGAAAGTATTTTACTGATATCAGTAATGATTCATGTGGTCAGACAGTTTGTATGCCTGATGGACGGATACAACAAATTGAGATTTCTGGTACAGTTCTTTTAGGAAATGATTTGTATCTTCCTAATGTTCTTTTGGTGCCAAGTTTTAAATACAACATGTTATCAGTAAACAGGTTTGTTAAACAGAGTGGTTATCAGATTTGCTTTGATGACAAGATTTGTGTGATACAGGACTAGATATCCAAAGCTGAGTGCATTATAGGCAGAGAAGAGAAGGGCCTATATTGGCTTGACATTGGTGCTCTTGGAAGATTTTTTAATCAAGCACAGAAAGGACAGAAGCTCATTTGCAGTTCGTTGACAGAAAGCAAAGCTCTGTATTGGCACAAAAGATTGGGTCACACACCCTTACAGAATCTGCTATCTCTAGGTCTCCTCAATAATAGAGATATTTCTTCTGGTTTCATTTGTGATGATTGTAATAGAGCAAAAGGGCATAGATTACCTTTCTCTCGCTCAGAGTCAATTAGCAAAGATATTTTTGACATTTTACATATTGATGTATGGAGACCATTGTCCACTGCTACATATGATGGTTTTAGTTACTTTCTCAGTATAGTCGATGATAAGAGCAGATGTTTGTGGACTAGATTGCTCAGGAATAAATCAGATTCTCTTGACTGCATTAAAGACTTCATTGCTTTGGTTGAAAGACAGTTCTCCAAGAAAGTTAAAGTTCTTAGGTCGGATAACGCCTATGAACTAGGTGCTTCTAAGGAAGGAATTCAGTTTTTTCAGAGGGAAGGTATTATTTGATGAGTGTCTAAATGAGCATGTTTTAGGGGTGTATTTCATATGTTTAATCAACACGTTTCATGCTCATTTCTCCACTCTGGCTTGTTTTCCTCTAGTTTTGTGTTTCATTGGTTTCTTACACATTTATTGTTTAAACAGGAGAAATACATAGATAGGAGTAAAGTAGATGAAGAGAGGAACGCGTGGGCGCAAACGGATCCAAAATCGGAGCTTAAAAGAAGAAGATACAGCATTTCGAAGCTAGCCTACTAGCATCGACCGACCCATAGGTCTGGGTCGGTCGGTGGGTCGGTCGGACTTAAAAAGACATGATTTTCATCCCCGAGCTACTGGAATCGACCGACCCATAGGTCTGGGTCGGTCGAACTTAAAAAAACGCGTTTTTGGCCCCGAAATTGCTTCTGGACGCGACCGACCCACGGGACCGACCCAGGGTGGGTCGGTCGGGTCAAAAATTAGCCCAGATCTGCGTTTTAAAACGGGGAATTTTGGGGAAAACTTCCCCATTCTTCATTCAGTCGGGTTCTGCCCCAAAAACAGAGAGGAAGGGCGATTCTAAAGGAGAAAAGAAGAGGAGAAGAGAAGAAGAAGAAGAAGAAGAGAAGAGAAGGGAGGAGAAGAGAAGAGAACCTCACCTCCTTCCAAGCTCCATTAATGGCTACTTCTATCCCTTGCTCTTTTATTTTCTCTCCTATGGCTGTGTAGAATCATTTGTAGCTAGGGATTGGGGATTTTGTCCCAAAATCCCTAAACACCATTGTTGAATCTTGAACTTGTGTTTGTGCTTTATTTTAGTCTTTGAGCTTAATGAAGATGATTATTGAGTGTTTATGACTTCTAAACTCGTTGCTCATGATTTGGGGATTTGTTAAGGGTTTTGCTCAATTTGTCTTCTATGTGTTAAATTGGTTGGTTTGGCCTACCGATTAGTTGAGCAATATTGTGGGATTCTATCAAAATGATATTCTGAGATAGAAACCTAAACCGTTGGGACTAAATCAATGTTATCCGATTTTCACTGATTTTGAGATGAGGTTCTCATTGCAACTTAGGGTAGATTTGTGCTTAAAGCTTCTGACTGAATTGTGGATTTGAACGAACATTCACTCCCCGTTAAATTGGTTAGGATTAATAGACCTGGATTTGGTTATTAATTAAATTCCCGTTGTTTAGCTATGAGTTCGAGGTTCGGCAATTGGTAGAAAGGGGATGACGGGTGCGAATATCCTATCCCGAGCTACACCTATCCTAGATTAGATAGTTTAGTGTTTATTGCTTTCCTTTATTTCTCCCGTTACAACCCAAAAACTCAAAACCCCTAATTTACATTTATGCACTTTTGTATATATTCTTTTGCATATTTACTAAGCTTATAATTAGCTAGATGGTTACGAAGTCCCTGTGGATACGACCTTGTTGTACTACAATGATTGGGTTCACTGCCTATAGTTAGCAAGATAGCTTCAACATTATTTTGCCCAACATTATTCACCAACGATCCTGCCCTTATGCACCTCACCAAAATGGTAGAGTAGAAAGAAAACATCGTCATATCCTGGACACTGCTCGGGCTTTATTCTTTCACAGCGGGATACCAATGAAATACTGGGGAGATGCTATTCAGTTTTCAACCTTTATCATTAACAGGATACCCACAACAGTTCTCTCAGGAAAATCTCCTTATGAGGTTTTATACAGTAAGAAACCAGTCTTTGATTGCCTGCGTACATTTGGGTGCTTGGCATATGCAGCAGTTGTTAAGCCTCACAAGCATAAGTTCGAAGAAAGAGCCACTAAGTGTGTTTACCTGGGGCCTAGTCTGATAAGCAAAGGCCACAAGTTGCTAAGATTGTCATATAAAACTATAATCCATAGTCGAGATGTGAAATTTCACGAGTCTTCTTTTCCTTTTAAGGAAAATCTATCCACAGTTGATGATTTTTCTCTGTTTCCTTCCTCCACTCAGGACATACCTCTTGAATTTGATGAAGACAACTGTCATATTACCTTTACTCAGAATGACTCAGCTGTTGGATTAGAACCTCTGACTGATACAAGAAGCATTTCCTCAGCTACAGATCAACATCTTCCAGAGTTATCTGATAACCGTTCTACAGAAACACCTCCTGTAACACAGAATGATATAATCAGAGAAGAAGTTGGTGAATCTGAAAATGTTGTCACCGAAGAACACATCAGTGCACCACCCGCGACAGTAGTCACACGAAGATCCTCACAAACTCACAATCTACCTTCTCATCTTCGGGACTATTTCGTTGGGCAGTCTGTTTCTTTACCACCAGAGAAGTCTTTACAGACTTATTAACTGCGAGATTGAATTTTGCTGATAAGCCTGTGCCAAATACCCTTGCTCTCTGCTCCTTGACAGATATTTCTGCTCCTGCTGTCCCGATGCTGCCTTCTTCAGTATGGAGCCTCACTAGCATCAATATTCCCGCATCTTCTATCTTGTCTGAGCCTTTTTCTTACCAGGAAGCTAATCACTATCCTGAGTGGAGGAAGGCTATGCAATTAGAGCTTGATGCTTTAACCAGAAATCACACCTGGGACATTGTTCCTCTACCGAAAGGGGCTAAACCCATTAGCTGCAAATGGGTCTACAAAGTCAAGTTAAAGGCAAATGGGACATTAGAGCGTTACAAAGCTCGTCTAGTGGTGTGTGGCTTTACACAGAAGTACGGGGTGGATTATTCAGAAACCTTCTCTCCGGTGGTGAAGATGACGATGACTCGAACCCTAATTGTAGTCATTGTTAAACAAGGTTGGCCATTACATCAATTAGATGTAAACAACACCTTTTTACATGGCGATTTGCATGAGAATATTTACATGAAGTTACCGAAAGGGTTATCTGTTGAACATGGGAACAAAGTTTGCCATCTTAAGCGTTCATTATACGGCCTCAAGTAGGCTTCTAGACAGTGGTATGCTCGACTTGCCACTTTTCTTCGATCAAAAGGTTTTGTCAGTTCATATAATGATTATTCCTTATTCAGTAAACGAGATGCTGGGTTAGTTATACATGTTGGTGTCTATGTTGATGATCTGGTTATTACTGGGAATGATGAAGCTGGTATACAAGATCTGAAAATCAGTCTTCATACCGAATTTCAGATCAAGGACCTAGGTGGCTTATATTATTTCCTGGGTATGGAGTTTCTCAGAACTCCCAATGGAATAATTGTTACTCAAAGGAAATACAGTAAACAACTGCTTGAGGAATTTCATGTCTCTGATAGTCAAGCTGTCGCCAGTCCGCTGGAGTTAGGGCTTAAGCTTCTTCCAGGTGATAGTGTTACTTTTCCTGATGTTGAGAAGTATAGACGTATTGTTGGGAAATTGAATTACCTCTCTCACACATGACCTGATCTATGTTTCAGCGTTCAATTATTGAGTCAGTTTCTCAACAAACCCTGCATCAGTCATTATACTGCTGCTCTTCATGTTTTGCGATTTGTTAAAGGAACCATTGAGACTGGTATCTTACTCAATAATTCTTCCTCTCAACAGCTCATTGCCTACTGTGATTCAGATTGGGCTTCTTGCCCAATCTCCCGTCGTTCTGTTCTGTCAGTGGCTTATGCATTCAATTTGGTGGATCCCCTATCTCCTGGAAATCAAAGAAACAACCATGTGTTTCCTTATCATCAGCAGAGGCTGAGTACAGATCATTGCGCAAGGTCACTGCTGAATTGACTTGGCTGAGCAGGTTACTTCAGGAGCTTGGTGTAACTGATAATGTCCCTATACCTGTTAAGTGTGATAACAGAGCTGCTGTTTTTATTGCTCGCAACCCGGTTCTGCATGAACGGACTAAACATATCGAAGTTGACTGTCACTATGTCCGAGATCAACTGCAACAGGGTTTAATAACTGTTTCTCACATTCCCAGTTCATCTCAAATGGTTGATATGTTGACTAAACCCCTCTCTGGCAAGCAATACCATGCGCAGTATGACTCAATGGGCATCATTCGTTCCTGATTTCTCTTGGCAAGTCAAGAATGGATTTTCACCATTCTTGTCTTGTGGGGGTGTTACAGTATATGAGTTTACGTTCTATGTCATTTCCATATTAATAAGTTATATTATGTTGTAGTTTTGTTACAGCAGACTATTTCTTATTCTGTTTTTCTATTTTTCTATTATTCCCTTATGTTGTTGATGTCATTAGTAATCTGTTATCAGGGTTCTCTTCCTGCTCATCTATCGAGCTATTAAATAAAATGAGAGTCTACACTGTTTCATCTTCTTGCATGGCTTTCCCTTTGCTAGTTCTTCTTCTTCACTAATTGGATTTAACATGCTCCCAGTGCAGCCATGGATGGAGGCTTCCTTTGATTCAATAGTACCTTCTTCTCAACAAGATCTCATTCTCATTCTCTCGGTTCAGAAATTGTAGACCCACTATTAGCAAATGAAAATCAGAAAATTCATGGCCATACTCTCGCTTCAGGAACTGCAGGTTGGTTATCGTGTACGAAATTTTCCATCTCTCTGTCATACATTTGCAACCGGTAATTCTTATTTAAATTTCTTTCTAGCTATAATGATGGGCGACCTGAAGGGTATTTCCAGCTGTATGGTAGGTGAACCACCTACCAAACCCTCACCAAACCTTCACCAAACCTTCACCAAACTTCATTGACTTAGGTGGATGTTGTGATCCAAACCTTTGCTATAAATAAGAGCATTGGAAGAGCTCTCAAACATAACATAAATCAGAAAAAACCTTAAAGAAAAGAAGTTAGGAAAGTAAGTTAGTAGAGTAGCTCCATGAGAGAGTTAGTTAAGAGGTTTTTGTATAAGAGTTGAGTATACTCTTGTAATTCTATTCTTGTGAGTAATAGAAGGTTGTTTCCTCTTAAAATATTATCAAGTGTTCGTGAGAAACACAAAAAGTGGTACAGAGCTTGAGGTGGCGTCCAGAAGATTATTTTGAATTATTTTATTTTTAGCCAAAAATTTTTTTTGTCTCCAAATCAAATTCTGGGCACCGCACTGGAAAGGTCTCGTTTAAGGATTCCGGAAATATTTTTCCAGAATTTTTGGACATCGGGAAGGTCCTAAATCGCGGGTCAAAGTGAGGTCAAAACCTGCGTGAATAGTAAACAAAAAACCGATCGGGAGGTTGAAGACAACCCAGTCAGCGCCACATCATCGCCACGTCAGCAATACATCAACTTTTTTCGGACCCCAGTGACGGGGCAGTCCACGTCATCATCCAGTCAGCATCCACGTCGGCGCCACGTCAGCGGCCACATCATGCCCGTACGCACCCCTGCGCACATAACGCCACATCATCAAGTAGGCATTCTTGTTTGCCACGTGTCACTTCCTTCTATATCATGTTTTTGGTCCAGAAAAGGTCTATCCTACCATTTTCGATCGTTCGGACGCAACGGTTGCACTCCGTTTTGTCAAATTCGCTCCTAAAATCCGATGATAAAGTAAAATCAAGTCAGAATGGCAAGAGTAGACGATCAGTCATCTTGGAGCCATGGAGCTTTGCTCAAACTGACCGCTACAAACTATACACTCTTGGAGACCTCGGATGGAAGATCTCCTTAGTTGCAAAGTTTGACGATCCAATTGAGCTTCAAGGTAAGAATCCTGAGCTCTAAAGAAAAAGAATGGAAGAAACGGAAAAGAAAAAAAAAGATTCGGTCAAATCCGTCAGTGGATCGATCAGTAGTGTCTTCCATCATGTTTCTGAGGAAACTGATGCATATACACTCTAGAAGAAGTTGAAGGATATGGTATCAGCCCAAGACAGTCGGAACAAAGCTTTACTAATGAGGCGATTAGTAAATTGAAGCTACGGAGCGGGAAGTCAGTTGCCGAGCATGCCAGTGATTTTCAAAGCTTGTTAAACCAATTAACATCAGTTGAATTCAACCTTGGAGATGAAGTGCAGGCTCTCCTACTTCTTAGTTCACTCCCTGACAGCTGGGAAACACTTGTTATCACCCTTGGAAATTCAGCTCCTAATAGTACACTTACCATGGGAATGGTAAAAGAAGCCTTGTTCAATGAAGAGGCCAGGAGAAATGATACAAGTTCAGACCAGACAGAAGCTCTTGTCACTGAACACCGAGGGAGATCACATGGAAGAAATCAAGGCAAATGGAGAGGCCGAAGCAAGAGCAGAGGTAAATCAACAGATGGAAGAAAGCCGCTTATAGTTGTTATCATTGTGGCTTAGAAGGCCACATGAAGAAGAATTGCAGGAAACTATTACGAGAACAGAAGCAGAATAGCAAGCAATCAACGGAGAAGAATGGAGACACACTTGTCACTGTCACAGGGGAAGTAGCATTATGCTCAAGTAAGGAGGAGGTATGTCTTCATACAGCAACTCAAGATGTTGAGTGGATTGTTGATACTGCAGCATCTTACCATGTCACTCCACACAAAGACTTCTTCACAACGTACAAGGTGGAGACTTTGGCACTGTAAAGATGGGAAATACCAGTTTTCTGAGATTAAAGGGATTGGTGACATTCAAGTAAAAACGAATGTTGGGAGTACTATCACACTGAAGGATGTGCGACATGTACCAGATTTTCGGCTCAATCTACTTTCAGGTTCAGCTTTTGACAAGCAAGGCTATGACAGTTTTTTCAGCAATGGCACATGGAAGATGTCAAGAGGTTCCTTGGTTGTCGCCCGAGGACATACATGTGGTACTCTTTACAAGACACATATGAAAATATGTGAGAGCAGCCTCAATGTTGTGGAAGGTGAGAAGTCTCAAAATCTATGGCATGGAGACTCGGACATATGAGTGAGAAGGGCTTGTCTACCTTAATAAAAAAGGAGCTTATCACAATTGCCAAGGATGCTACATTAGATCCTTGCAGGCACTGTCTATTTGGTAAGCAACATCGCGTTTCATTTCATTCATCATCATCAAGGAAATCAGAGTTGTTGAGTCTGGTACACTCTGACGTTTGTGGTCCCATGGAGGTTGAATCTCTTGGTGGCAACAGGTATATCCTAACCTTTATTGATGATGCTTCTCGAAAGGTGTGGGTGTATTTCTTAAAAAGAAAGGACCAAGTTTTGGATTATTTCAAGGAGTTTCACACTATGGTAGAGCGTGAAACGGAAATGAAGCTAAAGTGTCTCCGCTCAGATAATGGAGGCGAGTACACATCCAAAGAGTTCAAAACCTATTGCAAGGGACACGGCATTCGACATCAGAAAACGGTTCCTCGCACCCCACAACATAATGGTGTAGCCGAAAGGATGAATAGGACTATCATGGAGAAGGTCCGGAGTATGATGAGCATGTCTAAATTACCAAAGCCATTCTGGGGAGAAGCTGTTCGTGCTGCCTGCTACCTGATCAATAGATCACCATCAGTCCCGCTGAATTTTGAGATTCCGGAGAAAGTATGGTCAAGTAAGAATCCCTCTTATTCACATTTGAAAGTGTTTGGATGTTTAGCCTTTGTACATGTACCCAAGGAGCTCAGGCAGAAGCTAGATGCAAGAACTACTCCATGCATCTTCATAGGCTATGGGGATGAAGAATTTGGATACAGGTTATGGGACTTAAAGGCGAAGAAGGTTATTAGAAGCAGGGACGTTGTGTTCCATGAAAACCAGATGATAAAAGACATTGAGGAGCCCTCAGTGTCTACTCAATCAAAGTCTAGTGCCCAAGATATTTTCCCTGATCCAGCACCTATCCAATCAGCCACGGAGGATGATGAGGTGCAAGTAGAAGTACCAGAAGCAGAACAGGAGGAAGAAGAAGAGAATATTGAGCAGGGGGAGACTCAATCCTCTCCACCAGAAGTTGCGGGACCATCACAAGAGGAAGATGATGAAGCACTTCCTGAAATTCAGAGTCCACAGGTTCGAAGATCTGAACGTGGAAAAATTCCGTCAACCAGATATCCAGATTCAGAGTATATTCTACTTACGGAAGATGGGGAGCCAGAAAATTTCCAGGAAGCTGTATCTCATCAAGATAACAGTAAATGGAAGGGTGCAATGCAAGATGAGATTGATTCCTTGCTGAAAAATCACACGTACGAGTTGGTTGAGCTTCCAAAAGGAAAGAGGGCACTGAAGAACAAATGGGTATTCAAACTCAAGAAAGATAGCTGCGGAAAGGTGGTGAAACATAAAGCCCGGTTGGTGGTCAAAGGTTTTCTTCAGAAGAAAGGAATTGACTTTGACGAGATATTTTCACCAGTTGTGAAAATGGCTTCAATCCGTATCATTCTTGGATTGGTGGCCAACTTGGATTTAGAGCTTGAGCAGATGGATGTAAAAACAGCATTTCTCCATGGTGATTTACATGAAGAAATCTACATGGAACAGCCAGAAGGTTTTCAGGTTCCAGGGAAAGAGAACCTCGTTTGCAAGCTGAAGAAGAGTCTGTACGGTCTTAAGCAAGCGCCCAGGCAGTGGTACAAGAAGTTTGACTCATTCATGAAGAGTCAAGACTACAAGAGAACTGCTGCAGACCAGTGTGTTTACATCCAGAGATTTCGAGATGGAAATTTTGTTGCACTACTACTATATGTAGATGACATGTTAATCGTTGGACACGATGCAACAAAAATAAGCCAACTGAAGAAGGAGCTCTCCAAGTACTTTGATATGAAAGACTTGGGACCAGCTCAACAGATATTGGGGATGCATATAATTCGACACAGGAAAAATCACAGGTTATGGTTATCTCAGGAGAAGTATGTTGAACGAATACTCGACAGGTTCAACATGGACCAAGCCAAACCAGTTAGCATTCCTTTGGGAAACCATTTCAAGCTGAGCAGAAGATTGTGTCCCTCATCCAAGAAAAAGAGGAGATGTCAAAGGTACCATACTCTTCTGCAGTAGGAAGTCTAATGTATGCTATGGTTTGTACAAGGCCAGATATTGCTCACGCAGTTGGAGTTGTGAGCCGATACCTTTCAAATCCTGGAAAGGAACATTGGGAAGCAGTTAAGTGGATTCTCAGGTACCTCAAGGGTACATCAAAGGTGTGTTTATGCTACGGAGCCGCTGAACCAGTCTTGGAAAGCTATACAGATTCAGATATGGCTGGAGATCTTGATGGAAGAAAATCTACATCAGGATTCGTTTACACTTTTGCAGGGGGAGCTGTGTCATGGCAGTCAAGATTACAAAAATGTGTTGCTTTATCCACAACAGAAGCTGAGTATATTGCAATAGCAGAAGCGGGTAAAGAAATGTTATGGCTAAAACGGTTTCTAGAAGAATTAGAAATCAAACAGAAAGAGTACAAGATACATTGTGACAGTCAAAGTGCTCTAGATTTAAGCAAGAACCCAATGTATCATTCCCGTACAAAGCATATCGACACTCGTTATCATTGGATACGAGAAGTGATGGACAAACAACTATTGAGACTAGCGAAGATCCACACGAATGAGAATCCTGCAGACATGTTAACAAAGATGGTTCCTCGAGAGAAGCTACAGTTATGCAGAGACATAATTGGGATGGATTGTAGATGACAATAGATTCAGATGCAGCTGGAGGGGGAGAATTGAAGGGTATTTCCAGCTGTATGGTAGGTGAACCACCTACCAAACCCTCACCAAACCTTCACCAAACTTCATTGACTTAGGTGGATGTTGTGAGCCAAACCTTTGCTATAAATAAGAGCATTGGAAGAGCTCTCAAACATAACAAATCAGAGAAAAACCAGTAGAGTTTAGTAGCTCCATGAGAGAGTTAGTTTAAGAGGTTTTTGTATAAGAGTTGGTTATACTCTTGTAATTCTATTCTTGTGAGTAATAGAAGGTTGTTTCCTCTTAAATATTATCAAGTGTTCGTGAGAAACATAACACGACCGATTAAGGATTTTATTTTTTAAAAAATTATTCGAAAGCAGAATCTCTACTTCTCTTCTGTAAGTCCTAAGCCTAACTTGCGTTCTTAAAGAATTATCTTCGTAAAAGCTTGTGCACTTTGACGAGAAGTTCATGTGAATCTGCTGAACTAAAGTCTTCCTTTTGCTCTTTGATTGTGTTAGAAACGTTTGTAACTTTGCTTCATTTCCTTGGTCGCTGGATTGATACGAACATTTGAGGATTATTTCTCCACAAACAGAAGTTGGGGTGTTTAATTTCTATTTATCTTATATATTTCCTAATCCGAAGACCCCAAATTGACATACGGCTCATTTCCTCTTTGATACTCCCATTAATGACTCGTCCATCATTACCATTGAATGTAGTTTTCATTTAGCGTGTAGAAATCGTTATTTTCCCTATTTTCTTGTGCAGTGATACATGGAACGTTTGAGCTCGGTAGGATTCTCAACGAAAACAATTACCATTTACTTCTAGGTGATTGCAGCTTGGGTGATAGATATTGCAGCTTGAATTCAACACTAATGTGTTATCATATGGTATAGGAAAGATTTTCCATACCAATCTTACTAGCCCTCGGAAATAAAACGTAACTGTGATTGAGTTATCAAGGATGTAACTCTGGAGAAATGGACCAGCTCGGAGGGATACATGAATGTTCTTCTTAGAAACCAACACCAGAGATGTGCATAAACATAATTGAGACTGTTACCTCGTTTATCAACTGATGAAGCTTTCATAGGAACCTACACCAAAGCTGTGAAAAACTAGTTGAAACTGTTTCGTCATTCATCATGTTATAATGCCCATAAGTATACGGTTCGTTGTTCCAACCAATCATCAGTTTAAAGAAAGTTTGTTAGTCCTGGAGTCATGGGTATATAGTTTCTTTTGGATAAGTTGCTGTTTCGTCTTCTGTCCTCTGCTACAGTTTTTGCTCTGAGTAATTCCCCCTAATGTGTACGCGGTGCAGGACATTCTGTTGGGTATCTGCTAGCTTTTGTCTAACTCACTTTTTTTTTTCTGCTGAACTCAAATATCAAGTTCTGTGTACCACACAATACACGATGTCCTGATCACTTTTGATTCATGTAACTATTTCAGTGAACATGCTAGTCTTTGCTGCATGGGTAAGTTTGATGTCTATGTACTCCAATAAACAGTCTGTTTATTAAGTTTGGGCGTTATTAGTACTTAAGAAAGAATATTGACAGTCAATCCTTGCTATTCACAATTTGCAAGCTATCTACTATTTTACTGACATCTGATCTACATGGTTTGAATTAAACTTCTTCATTGGCAGATGGTTGAAGTACTGGCCTCAGTGGCTGAGACAATAAAGAACTTTGCTCAGATCTATCTAGTGGACATAACAGAGGTACCTGATTTCAACACAATGTACGAGCTCTATGATCCGTCTACTGGAGGTACTGTTTTCTGCAGCTGCTTGTTCGACACTGATGTTGCCATGATATAAACCTGTATGTTTAACAGTTGCGTTTGTATCCCTAAATTTGTTTGGGGATGATAATTTCTGGAGAAGAGAAACAGAATAACACCTGTTCTTCTTCACGCAACAGTTTTGTGAGAAAAACTAGACATTGGTAGTGTGATAAGGTAATTATCCTGGAGGTTAGATGAACTTTACAATGTAATTTGTTAGAACTCTTTTTTGCAATGATCAGCTTGTTGTGGTGTCCAATTTCAAAAGTAGTGAAAAAAACTCTTGGGTATTAATTATGGAACATCTGATGTATTATAGATGCTACCTGAGAATGTTAACTTCACCAATGGTACTTGTTTGAAGTAATACTCTATTGATGCAGGGTTCTTATAGTTTGATGTTACTAATATGTTAATCATTTTTTTTTATCAGAGGGCTACAAAGGTAGCAGTGTAACCATTACATGGTAGATACAGCTAGGATGGCTCCCAGCCAGAATTTGCATAAAAACAGAAGCATAGAAACAGTACAAAATGATGCAGAGAACTCATAACATAACGTCATCAGAGCTAGCTGAGACTGTTACAAACAGCTCTTGAGGTCATTAGTTGCCAACAACAGGGAGATCGGTATAACTCTACTTCCACGAGTTGGCTTGCACCACTCCACGACTTGCATCTTGATTGATTGTGCCACTTCTGTCCACTGTATGTTTGCCTGATCAAAAATCACCCGATTCCTACATTGCCATATATAGTATACAGAATACATGAAGGTTGCACACCAGTAGGATTTAGACTTGCTGTTCGGAGTGTTTGCACACCAGTAACTTAGGCTGCTATCTATCACGGTATCAAACTGAAAAGTTACACCCCACCACTGCAGCATTAACTTCCACAGTTTGCAGGATTCGCTGCATCTGAGAAACAGATGGTCCGCTGTTTCAATGGTATTATTGCACATGGGACAGAATAAACCTGCTAGAGGAACTAGATTTTTTGTAAACAACCTGTCCCTTGTTGCGAGTTTGTTTTGTAGTAGAAACCAGACCATTAGTTCTATCCGGGGGGGAGCAAATTTCCTCTAGACTGTCCTATGCCATTGGACCTAAATTTGTTGTTCATTCTTCTTCACTTCATCATAGAAACTTTTGACTGAAAAATTTCCGTCCTTGCCCAATTTCCACTGACACCAGTCTTCTCCTTCTACTCTCTGTAGGTTCGCTTCGTTGAGCAGTTGCATTAGGCGATTAACCTCTTCATTTTCATACACAAAGAGCTCTCTTCTCCATCTTAGGCACCAGATCCATACAGCTCCATCCCATACCCCAACCTCACCAATAGTTGCAGTTTTTGCTTCACTTATTGAGTATAACCGAGGGAAATTACTTCGAAGAGTATAACAGCCAACCCAGGGGTCTAACCAGAATCTGGTATTCTCTCCACTGTGTACAACCCATCTCAGATTCGACATTAACACATGTTGTATGTTGTTACTCCAGGAGCATACAGAGACAATAGTTTTCCAAATTCCTTTTCTGGTGCTTATACTCCATGAGTCATCATATAGAGGGATATGAATATCCTGCCCGTATATTGTGCCAATCACTCTTTTCCATAGGCTATCCCCTTCCTGCATGTATTTCCACCACCATTTCAATAGCATAGCAGCATTTTTTGTTTCAAAATCACATATGCCCAGGCCACCCATCTCTTTCGGTCTGGTTAGGTGTGTCCACTTCATGAGCGGCATACCTCTCCCATTCTGATGTTAATCATTTGACAAGAAGCCATAGGATTATGAAGATGCTAAGCAATAAAGAGCTTGGCATATATACAAGATGCCTATATGCAACTCATTATCTCTCTCTTTCACTTCGTTCTTTGAATATAAGTTACGCATTGTTGATTTGCACTGTAAAAGTTCCTCTTTTTCACATGAAACCAAAGTAATGGCTTCTGATCATGGGTTGTTATTACATTAAGTTTATATTTTTTTTCCTTTGTATGAGACTTTGATTATAGTGTCTCCTTTTGTTTGTCTTGCTTGATGTGTAGAGATTTTCAGCAGTTATGCCCCTTCAACTTGTCTGTGAAACAGTACAAAAAAATTTTGGGGACTGAACTTCATCGCCAAGGGTAGGTGCTTCAGCTGCCAAGATGATGATGAAGAAGAAGCTAGTCTGCCTTCTTTTGTTTAATTTGTCTAGCTTGAGAATGAGTTACTATGTTTATTATTTGGCTCCTTAATTTCTGTGTTGTGTACGGTTTATGAGTGGTGTGAACATTATCATCAAACTATACCTCTGTATAAGTTACTTCATATAATTTTTGTGGAATGAATATTGAGGTTTATGAAGTAAAAACGGTTCTTAACATTGTTACATGTACATAATTATTTGTTTTAGAATTAAATTTTAGTTGAATTGTTGCATATTATACGGTCAAATGCTATACATACTAATTTGCATCAAAAAAGTGGGAAACATAATTCTATACTGAAAAGACATCTGTTAATCGCAGTTTTCATAGGCTATGCAATCAGATTTAAATACCATCAACTACAACTGTTGTTAACAGTTATATAATCCGACTCTTCGACAACTGTTAAAAACTGTTGTCTACGATGCTATTCATAGTTGTAATTTTGTTGGATTAGACAACTGTTCAGTAACAGTTGTCTAAAGCTGAACCCACACTAGACAACAGGAACTGATACAACTGTAACAGTTGTCTTAAGCTTTTTTAACAGTTGTCTTTGACTTTTTTTTATAGTAGTGCATCTTCGTAATCTATAATAAATTCACGAGCGTATTGTAAGTCAATGAATGACATAAAGTCATACATTATTGATAGTACTATAATGCACAACTATATAACTCTATAGTATATAAGAGACTATGAACAATGAGAGCTTGCTCTTGTGAGCCGCGAATTTTAAAAGCTCTTCATTATGTTCCTTGAAGGAACAAGAATAAACATTGAATGTGCACTTTTAATGATAAAGTATGCTCATATTGATGGGAAAACAAACACAAAATGAAGTTATATAAGTTTATATAACGTATAACGCACAAAGCCCCAAAAAAAAGGAGGGCCACTAACGTGTGGTTAGCGTACAATAAAATATTCATTATATGAAACGGAAAAATGGGTCTTCCATAAAAAATTTATGTTGCATCACTAGTTTTCTAAACTATCAAGAACTTCCAGGTTCTTACTCGGGGGACATTAGTTCATATAAGATATAGCGAGATCATTCAAAAGGAAGTGGATGAGAATTTTTATATTCCCTTGAAATATCATGAATTGATTATGGGTGGGGATGTTATTTTTCCTAAACATGCGAGATAAACTTGTTTTCATGAGCCCATAAAAGAATGAAGACTTAATTCACTTCTTGTCATTTGTCAGTAGACGCACATACAATTTTCAAATCATTTTTGAAACAACTAGAGCCATCTTACTATATGGTTGCGGTGCATGTAACAATATTATTGGTTGACAAGGTATGGTTTTCATAGCAAACTTAAAAATGTTCTAACTTTTAATATATGTAAGTGTAAAAATAAAAAAATTATACAATTATTCATTATAATTCGTGTTCTTCGAAATAAGATGCATCATGAATATATTTTGATAAACTTAAACTTTTATATTTTTGGAATGAGTATATATTATGTATTTTTTAAAAGTTAATCCTATTCATTAACAAAATGAATACTTTAATGATAAAATGGACCTTATTCAGTTTGAGGTATTGGTCAACCCCAAGAAGACTAACATCGTCAAAAAAACTATTATGATTCAGATTAACCACCACCTAAAAAAAAGAAACCCTACCTCTATTAACCCACCCAAAATATTTGATGTTGTTTATTTATTGTTGCCAAATAATTTCCATAATAATCCGACCTGTTTTTGCAGTTTTAGACAAAAAAAGATGAAGACCTAGATGTAATACATATCGAGATTCCTAGGATAATATCAATCATACTTAAGACTCGACAAAAGTTACACGAACATGAAAAACTGAACTGAACCAATTTTCTCCCAACCTGAAAATTGACCCAATATATAATTTAAAAGAGACTTTTAATTTGAAACAATTCAAACCAAGCAAATTACAAAATACTTCTAACCGAAAGTCACTCACATTGGAGTTATCCAAACCACGATCACCCCGAACTAAAATCACCCAATTCTCCATGATGATTTAACATGTATATAATATACAAATTAACATAATTTATTACTTTAACGAAATCACACTCAAACCAAGATTATCTGAATTAATTTAAACATAACCCAAAAGTATCACAAACCCAAACATAATAAAAAAACAAATTCACTTCATCCAAGTATAACCGGAACCAAATATCAAAAAATCTTAAACTAATCCAAATCAAACCAGTGACCCTGCAAAGTTGGGTGTCAAAATCGGATTTCAGGTCGGGTTGAGCTCAAACTGAACCCGACCCGAAAATAGTTTAGGTCAACCCAAATCCAACCCGAACCTGGAGCGGGTTGTATTTCTTCTATCCGAACCCGTACCCGAAGCGGGTTGTATTTCTTCAACCCGAACCCAAACCCGGAACGGTGACCCAAACCCGACCCATTTTTTCAAAAATCAATTTTATTTTTAAAATATGGATTGTTTAATAAAAAAATATAATACATATGTTATCGATTAAATGTTTATTTTAGTCATAAAGTTATCATTAAACACTATTAGAGTCATTAAATATAACATATTTTCTATTTTTAATTAATTTTTTTTGAGTTACAAGTTAACGGGTTCAACCCGAACCCAAAGAGGGTTTCAATGACCCAACCCGAACTTGATCTTTTAGGTCAAAAGTTTCAACCCAAACCCAACCTGAAAATCTTTTCAGGTCTAAAATCTCAACCAAACCTGTTACAGGTCGATTTCAAGTAAGGTTCAGGGCGGGTCCAGTTTGACATTCCTAAGCAAAGTCTATAACACCTCACCGGTTATTGCCTTGTGCTGATTGACGTGGTATTATTTTATTTTAAATTAGAATTGCTGACATGGGATATTGCCGATACAACAAGAAATTAACCATAGACCACTTATATTATTATTTTCTGATGACAACTTGCTGCGTACTACTATTATAGTTCTGGACTGGCGGCATTTCTAAATAGTCACACCTACTATGACAAAAAAAAAAAATATAGTAATAATCACACACCACTCCGAATCATAATTTAATTTTATACAACCAAGTATAGTAGGTGTTTTCATGAACAACTGAACGGATTTACTGGTTTTGTTAATAAAACATTTTTTATTATTAACTTACGGAAAACTGATTGAATTTTATATTTTAGAACTATTTTTATAAAACTAAATTATAGAATTATAGTAAAACTGATAAAATAGTATAAAGTTAATACTTAATCACTAAAGTTATTATTTTTTACCAATTATAAGTGTAGGTCATAAACAAATTACGATTGACAATTTCAACTAACCTCTAACTAATACAGTTAACTAATACTAATAGCGTCTGAACCGTTTATAAACACTGTTATATACAAACAGTAAGCAACGTATGCAATAACTACACAAGTACTATACGATAAAAGAGTAACCCTGATGGATTATAATATCTCCTCTGTCTTTATTCCGAGTAAATCACCACCCAAAGAAGTACTGGTATATAGTATTCGAAACCCTGGCCATCCGTTCTTCGAAAAAAACCCTAGCATCCTAACCCAGCCATCAACCATGGACTGACCGATCAACCGGTCACTACTCACTAGCTAGTAGGTATATAGTACTACCAGGGGCGGAGACAGGGCAGTGCAGGAGTGAGCAACAGACCCCCCAACTTTGTTAAATTGCACAAAATTATAGTGTAAAATTTTTTTTTTTAGAAAATTTTAATTAAAGACCCTCTAACTTTTGATAATTTTATCCATGCCCCCCTCAACTTTGATTTGCTGGCTCCGCCCCTGAGTACTACTATATTTTTTATAAGATACATGTACTCAGTTAACCCTACGGCAATCCCGACGAATTTCCCCGTTGGATCTTTCTTTAACATTGAGCGAGCTCATCTTGATTAACGCCTGCTGGAAGTCAAGGAAGAACATAGCCTGGTTCATAGCGTAACCGTTGACAAAACCTCTAGTCCTACCGCTTGCAAAAAGGGTCTGGTCTGAAGTCAGCAGTCCTTCTCTTCTCTGAAGTGCCAGAAAGTAGAGGTTGTCAAAGGTGTTTCTTGTCCGGTCAAACGGTTGCTCCGCCGTGTCACCTGCTGCGCAGACTCTCGACAGGGTGTTTGAGAACCGAGTATCCATTGTTGGGTCAGCAACCGTCAGCCTGTTCTTGAAGGATGAGCATCTCGCGACTCCCAGCGTGTGCGCACCTGAGAATGGTACATAATATGTGTAAATAAGTTTATATATATATACTGAGAATTGATAATATTAATATTGTGGATTGAAATTTAGTTACCTGATAAGGCGACAACTTCTTGAGCAGTGAAACCACGATTGCCAAAAGCAGTGATGAGATCAGAGCTGTTGAAAGTAGGAGGTGGGAGATCCACAGTGTCTTCAATCTTAGACCGTCTTCCATCTTTCCTTCCTTTTGGTATGTCAAAGATTGGACCTCCAGACTATATATATGATAGATATTATAAAGAGATCAATTTCCGCCATATATGTATAATAAAAGTCAAGGGTTACTTGAATTATAAATTGTTACCAAGAATACAACATCTCTTGCAACCATGGCCACAATATCAGCACAAGACACGACTCCCGGACACTGCTCTTCGATCTCATCTTTAATGTCATCAATGACCTCGTACCCTCTTAAGCTTAAGTTAGCAGGCGAGTCCTTCTCAGCTTTGTTACCACTTGTTGAATCAATAAGAATTGACGCATCACACCCCTTAATTCCATGCATAAATAAGAAAACAGATTCATCGATCACAAGCCCCTTGAGAAAATACTGAACAAACTAAACGTATATAACATACTTGAATCCAGCAGTCATGGAAATGCATTCGAAGTAAGGGTCCAGCTAAGGTTGGATCAGACTGAAGAGCTCTATTAACAGCATCTCTAACGATGCCTTCAACTGTAGGGCAAGACATGATGTAGTAGTTCATGGACAGACCATCAGCTCCAGCAGGGCCTCTGGCCGCCATCTCTGTCAACAAGAGCAGACCTATAGAGTAAATTAGTAGCACCATCCTGACGAACGTTAAATTAAAGTATAACAATCTGCTGCTACATATAATCAGATCATCAAGATTATAAAGGAAATAACGCGATGTTTAATGTAATTATATGAATGTTCCCAAGCAATGTATTTATAGGTGTAAGATACAAGAATAAGCACGCGAGCAGCAATAAGTGATAACAACATATAGTGGCTGGCCTTTTGTCGTTTCCCTTAAGTTTGTAATAAGTGCGTGCCAATTGTGATTAATAAGTCCCATTTGTTGCTCCACTAGTACAAAGAGAAGACCTAATGTATATATGTGTCAAATTATACTAATCCATCCTTTAGTATGTCATGTATCCACAAATGCAGGTTATAATCTATAAGACACGTAATTCTGCTTATATCCATAGTTAATGACCCATTACATATCATGCCCACCGGCCTACAATTAGATCACGCATTGTGTTTCGTTACTAGTAATATTTTTATTGAGTCAAGGGTTTCGCATTCTAACCATGCATACTTGATCCTGCTTTCCTTAGCACACTAACTAAAATCTAGAATATTTTTTGTCCTGCACCACCGCCATGTACAAGCATCAATATATATCTTTCTTTCTATTAGAAGATGAGGATTAGTTGCGACAATCAGAGGAGGATGATCAAATGAGTTCTTAACATTCTCATATTTCTCTTTCTTCCACCTCATCTTAAGAATCACATCTAATTTTTAACAATATCAGAGAACTCACATATTAGTTTTAATTTATTTATCTTTCATATATATGGAGCATTATGATTGGAATAATAATGATTGTGAGGCCCATATTTGGGTTCTTAAAAGTTCTTGTGGAAGAACTATTTCTCATGGGTTCTTAATCTCTCCCATCTTTTTTATTTACACCTCATATATTTACTTTTTTTTTTAACTAAGAACCCTTAAGAACCATCAATAATCATGCTCTCATATATGCGACGATTGGGTCTATATATCGTGAGTTTTCTTTTTGTTTTTTAAATTTGTTTTGATGGTGGAAAATTTGAAAAGAGTGCTCTCTCTTTTTTTAAATGGGAAAATTACATTGCTCACCCATGAGATATTGGGGAATTACAAGGCCCACCCATGAGCTTTAGAAAATTACAATGCCCACCCATGAGATATTAAGAAATTACAATGCCCACCCATGAGTTTTAGAAAATTGGAGGGATTTCCAATGGGAGCTGGAATCACTACAAAAAAAATAGGTTTTAGCGTCCGACGCTTTCGGACGCTAAACATCAAAAATCGGACGCTAAATGTGTTTAGCATCCGATTTTTGATGTTTAGCGTCCGATATTCATCGGACGCTAAAAGCCTGGACGCTAATTTTTTTTTTGCGTCCGCGGACACTAATTTGCGTCCACTTGGCGTCCATTTTTGTTCCAGACGCTATTTAGTGTCTACTTGTTAGCGTCCGAAATCGGACGCTAAATAGCGTCTGCTAAATGGTCGCAAACCGCTTAATCGGACGCTAACTAACCGGAGACACATTAATTACAGCTTTGCGTCCAAATTTTTTTCGGACGCTAAATTGCTTCTACTCATCGGACGCTAATTTAGATCTTCGGACGCTAAATTACTATTCAAACAGTGTCTATCTATCAACAATATTTATCAGAAACTTTATTTATTCGAATATTAAAAACATTTACTTTAAACGTCCAGCTGATTATTTCATCATAGAATGCGTTCATCATAGAATACGCCTTAAGCATGTGAAACCCAATTCATGAGCTTGAACACCACACAAATTATAGAATATATTGAATATCTTAAAGTAGATTTGTGTTTGCGATCACATGACAAGATCTGGTTCCCTTGGTAACAACATCAAGTTCCACACAATGACCTGCCCCTATATGAACATGACCTATTACAACTGACATTTAACCACCAGATACCAAAATGTGACACAAATGCAGCATTGCAGCATTCAGCGGACCTCCTCTTCCTCTTCAGGTGTGAAGTCATTCTTAATTTCTTCCTAATCTCCTCTGAAGTCTTTCCCTTGATCATATCAGCTACAGTTTGGCAAGGTCTAGAAGCCCCTTGATATTAAGATAGTTGGCAGCCTATAAAAAGAAACATGTCCATCGAGTTTATTAATAAACACTACTTACAAATCAGATATAAGCTGGCTATGCAGTTGATTAAAATGCCAGTCATAGTATTCATATTTTGTATGCACAGAGAATGAAAAGCAAAGACAAGGTAGAGAGAATCAATCTCAGATACATCAAACCTCTATGCCAGATCCATGCATTAGCAATACATGGTCACATTCACAGATGAAATATACCATCCCTCCTTTCCGATGGACAATACACCCGTCGGCTAATTTCCCGAACAACATTCCGATCCACAGTTAGAAACCACCCTCCTAAGCTCAAAAGCACCTAAATGAGCTTACGAAGTTGATACAGCCAGGTTATCCACAGAGTAAAATGTATCTACAGATGCATCCATATCTATCCTATCAACAAAAAACCAGAGAATGAAATAACATGCACAACAGAAAATTAGTCGATACAGTTCACATCCAAATTGTTAAGAATTGACCAAGTAACCAATTGAGAGGGTGACAATTAGACTAACTGTAGTAGCGTAAGACTGCGAATAATTTATAAGTAGTATTTTGTGATAGCGGACTCAAAGAAATATTCGATTGAGCATAATTCTAACAAAAAATACAGTCATCTAGAATCATGGACAAACTAATTTTACAAGAGTTTTTCCTTGTTTTTTTTTTCCCTGGATGTACAAAAACATACTTTTTTCATGATTGGACAGTAAGAAACAGAAAATTAGCTTGTTCTACAAGGGTACACAGTCAGGACATGGAAAACTAGAGCTACAAAAACATATTAAAAGCCTTTTATAGGTGACAAAAGAATAAGATACCTCCGGTGCAAGATAAATTGGTGTCCCACATGTAGTATAACGAACATTAACTCTCTGCAAAAACGATTGAGGAAACAAAAACTGCAAAAAATGCAAGTGAAATAAGTAGTTTCAAAGAGGAGTTATGAGTACTCCACTGATTAGCAGTTGTAGCATGAACTTAAGTGTACAGAACCAGCAAGTAAAATAAGAAACTTCTCAAAAGCCTTTTTGTAGTGATGGTCTATTAAAAGGGTACCCCAAATATGATATGAGAGTTGTAAGGCAAAATCCAACAATTAAAAGTGGTACCATGAACTTGAGTATACTGAACCTGATATATTTTGCCTTTTTTCTCACAATTTTCCTGAAGAATCTTGAGCTGAAGTCCATAAATAAAATACATGTGATCAATAATAATAAAATGCAAAAACAATATTCACCCTACAAATTAGGACACATTACCGCTTCTTCATTTTTTAGTAACACTTCAACAACCTGAACCAAACATTGACAGAAGGAAAAAATAGGATTCTCATGCTGACAAAGAAATATAGGCATGTTATCAACATGAAATGTAAAAGGTCAAAACTTGTACGAGCATTCATACAACAATATCAACCAGGCAAATGTAATTCAAAATTTTAGAAAACACATCAATCCGAACATTTAAAAAAATTTACGAGCATGGAAACATAATTAACTAAGCTATTGCAGGTCTTATGTTATTCCATCCATACATAGGTTTGTATCAGCTGAATATTATAGCTTTTAAAAATTTGTAAATACTCTCAACTAGCAAACTGATGTTCTACCAAATCTCACGACTTGCAACACACTATAATCTATTATGTACCTCAAAGTCTGGCATCACTTAAACAGATATACGCCAGCAATGTTCTGATGAATTGAGTACTGTTGTCTGATAACTTTCTCCATGATCTTTTGGAGTCAGCTTACATTACCATCCCTCCATAATTGTGAAAACCTGCAATGTGACGGCCTCATCATTTATATATTTTCTCCTTAGAATGAAATGATAGAATCCACTTGGCCAACGTGATTTCACAACTTTACCTGTCCAGTGATGTAGCTGGCAGCTGGGTTGAGTGCCAAAAATTCCACCAGTCCAGCGACTTCATCAGGCTGTCCAAATTAGTAGGCATCCTAGCTAAAACGATGCAAATTACAAGCTGCTGGCCAATGCTAATAAACAGAATCACAATATAACTGATACTTGAACACTGACATGAATATAATTCTAAAAAAGACTATGGAATGGATTATCCTATTTTCAAGGACGGGAGGGAAAACCCCATGTCAAAACTTAATATCAGTAATCCTACAAGCTTAACATAAGTCACACAAATTAAAACAATGTCTGAAAACTAAAACATCATGCATCTGGATCACCAGTATTGGACCATGCTACCATCCTGAAACATGAACAAAGACCATACAAAAGAATTATGGATCACCAGTATTGAACCATGCTACCATCCTAATTGCTAAAGATGTAGCACTTAAAAGTTATATTAGTGAAGAATATTTAGCTTCATTGTCATTCATAGGTTTAACAGTTGGAGGTATGAAATAGATATTGAGACAAGTACATATAAGCCGGAGAAAGCAGCCACCTGAATGATCAATAACTAAACTCACTTGATAAAAAAAATTCCCTTGCATCTCGTTTTCCTCCATCAAGAAAATCCTCAGCTTTGACCTGTTGGTTCTCTCTCTTTTTTGGATGATCAAGTGGAAGTTATTTGCTTTATCTCTGCTATGATCTATTTTCATGGTTCTCCTCAAGGATCAGCTCAAACATTCAAGACGAACAATGTTCACGGTCAACTAAGAGGGCAAAGGATATGCAAAAATAATAAAGAGAGCATTTACTAGCGACACAATAAAATATAAACTCAAAATTATGACTACATATATAAAATAAGTCGCCTTCTAAGATGTAGATCACTATTTTTTTCAGAAAAAGATGTAAAAAAAATTGCAAATTGACCCCAGTGACTAATTGCAAAAGAAGGTAAGAATCAGTAAATCAATAACATACATCTTAATTAACAAGTAAAAAGAAAGCTCACAATCTGCAGGCGCTTCTCTTTTGGTAGTCCAAGGTTATGATCTTTTCTCTCATCTAATCAAATATGCAAAAATCAGCAAACCAATAATTAACAAAGAGCAGAACAGGAAAAAGAACTGATGATTGGGAATGACACTGAAATGCTCGAAGCTAGTATAGTTTATGTGCAGAATTAATGACGAGACAAGAATTGATGAAGAAACCAAATGTGGCACACACAATAACAAAAAAATACCTGTCGTCTACTTTTGCTATCCTGCTACAATCTTCAGTCCCTGTTGATGGCTTAATACTCAAATTGTATTTCTGAACAAGATTAAAGATTAGATGTACACTGATGAATGACCACCTAAATTCAACAATCCATTCGCAAATAATTCCAGCAATAATCGTTACTAGAAACCCTAACTTGAATAGAGATTAACTATACAATTAAATGAAAGGAAGATGTAACATACCTGAATTTTAATATAGTAGCAGGTAGGAGGCTTGCTTCCAAGAGCTTCAACTGGCGATAACTGAGATGAGCAGAGTTCAAACCCAGTTGGGATGTCGTGATATTGTTGGATGAGAGATCAATTTTGACTAGTTTTGGAAAATGTCGGACAACAATTCAAGTTGAGCACCCTGCATCCTAACACAATTGATACACAGTTTCTCCAGAATACCAAAAGCAACTAAATATAGTCCAAACTATAAAACGTTCGCAAACTTCAAAATGCTGTGGCCATGCTCACAACTCAATTCAGCATAAATAGCAGAGAGGTGTGTAAGGCCGAACCTCAGAATATACAGAATATACCCTTCCCAAACTTTGCATTACTTTACATGATATACAGAAGATTACAGCCAGTTAAGTATTATATAATTCTACCTTCAAAAAAAAAAAAGTATTATATAATTCTAATGAAGTGCCATAAGACCTCATAACGGAAGCATCTAAATTGCTTAACCCCTAAAATACCCAGGGTTTGTCATTATCGCTCCAGCGACCAAATGGAGAACTTTTAGTAAATGCTAGATTAAACTGATGACTTTAGACCATTTTCACGGAATCAAGCATCCTAACTCTTTTATGTTCATCGATGATTACTAAAAGGTCCATGCTGCATCAGCTTATACATATGAGAGCAGCTTTCTAAAGTACAGTACTAATCCGTCACGACCTACAATTAATAACATAGACTGCTGGGAGGGGAAAGGAGCGAAGCACGACTCACACTTGAGAGTTTGGCAGACAAGAGCTAAGGTGGCCCTTTTATTTCTCACGGAGGGGCTATAAACAAGGGACTTGACCGACGCAACGGCCCTGCGCCGAGCATCACCTTGCAAAACTGTTCACAGCACTTTCGCCGCCTCCCGACGGGTGAAGTATGCCGACCGCTCTGCGTTGCTCAGCCTTGGTTGGGGCAGGCTGCTTTTCACCTCACCGGTGTTTGCGGCCCCAGGTGCCTTCCTTGCCTTCTTACGCTTCATACTCTCTAGGCAACACATCAATTTTGACTAGTGTCGGACAGGCGGAGACGAGACCCGAACGAGTAAATCCTCCAATGAACTGGTTGCTGGACACGTAAAGAAACTGGAGATTAGAGGTTGGAAAAGTTGGGAGTTGGCCGGTGAACTCATTGTTGGAGATGTTGACGTAGGTTAGTTTGTCGCAGTCTTTAAGTGCTAAGGGTGGGATGACGCCGTTGAACTTGTTCGATGATAGGTCGAGGTGCTGTAAAAGATAACTACCCCAATCGGGGATGGGAGTGGAGAAATTGTTGGCAGAGAGGTCAAGGTATTCAAGCCCATCGCAGCCATGAGGGAGAATCTCTCATTGAGTTTGTTACTTCGGAGGGACAAATGTGTGAGCTTGGAGGCGCAGGCACCGGAGAGAATCCATGGTAGGAAAGAGCCACCACCGAGTGGATTGGAAAAGAAATCTAGGGTTTGACGGTTTGGGGGAAGAAAGAAACGGGTTTTGCAGAGGGCGGTGTTATCGGCGGGTGAATAAGCTCGTTGGAGGAGAGGTTGAATAATAGTAACATTTAAGTATTAAGTATACTTTCACAAAAAAGTAATTAGTATAATTATAACATAAATTATTTGTTAATTCAATAAGTTTACTAAAATGATCTCTTTTTTTCTTCATATATGTAAATTAGTGTCCGATTTTCAGTCAGACACTAATATCGGACGCTAATCTGCGTCCGCTAGTGTCCGGTATAAGTCTAGACACAATTCAGTGTCTGATTTATTGTTGGACGCTAATATCGGACGCTAACCTGCGTCCACCTAGTGTCTGAAATTGATTTAGACACAGTTCAGCGTCCAATGAAAAATCGGACGCTAATATCAGACGCTAATCGAAAAATAGCGTCCGCTGCTTAATCGGACGCTAATTTTGGACGCTAAATTCTGTTTTTCTTG
Source organism: Limonium bicolor (assembly GCA_023374045.1). Lineage (NCBI taxonomy): Eukaryota > Viridiplantae > Streptophyta > Magnoliopsida > Caryophyllales > Plumbaginaceae > Limonium > Limonium bicolor. The sequence continues at coordinate 404,045,708 of CM041776.1, read as the reverse complement.
TAGTGAATGTTTGTGTAGACTGGCAGACTTACTGCAGTAGTTAATGTTGTTTTTGCTTGTAGTTCTTTTGGATCGACGTTAATTACAAACGAGCCTTATAGATCTTCCCTACCGCAGAAGATTTGGTGACGGAATGTAAATCTCCGTCTGGGACGGACTCAATCTCCACCATCCATTAATGTAGTATATTTGATAACTTTTATATGGTTTTAATTGTTTTGTAGAGAGGCGCGGAAAATGGTACCCTACTAGTATAGACTATATAGCTCTTCAAGTGCACATATAATATAGAGAAAAAAAAAGCTATCGTTCAGTAAATATGAGAACAACTTAATTATAAATAAAGATTGGTTTTATTTTCTTGGTTTTTAAGAAATGAAGACTCGTTGTCAGTCTTGAGATAAAAACACAACATATATAATAGGAAGAAAATTATCACGACAAACTTCAATATAAAGACATAATTACTTAGTTAGTTTATAATTTAAGTTTGCACAAGTTTTTTTTACTCTTTTAAGAAAAAAGAAAACGAGTGACTAACATTTTTTTAAACTTTTTGAAGTTATGAACTTGGGCTGTGTTTCTAAGAAAAATATTTTGGGCTAGGTATTTATATTATTTTGACTTTTCTAAAATTTAATTCATATTCAAATCAAAATAATATTAATTTTTAAATAAATCAAAATAATATTGATAATTTCAAATAATTGATAGAGCTAATCATTATGTCACCTCCACTACCACTACGAACTTCTAAAATAAGTATTCGATGTTCTAACTCCTATGATTGTCTTTAGCATGTGTAGGGTAATTTTTTTAACTCCATCTATACTTTAGGGTTTATGGTTTAACGTTTATCATTTCCTTGATGGTTAGAAACTTTTACACAACCTTCTTTAATCGTTTCTATCACTATTATAAAAAGATAACACTAACTATTATATTTTTTTCTTGGTTGTTCTCATCGAATCATTATATATAAGAATATTTTCTTAGAATTTATCAGTTTATAGAGCTTGACCGATTAATAAACCTGAGACTATACACTTTTGGAAATGATAAACTGAGTTGTTAAAGTCAATTTTATGTATTTGTTTAACCTTAGTTTTTACGTATCCACAATAATTTATAAATGTTTTCACAAGATGGTTAGAAACATTTACACATCTTCTATAATTGTTTCCGTCACTATTTTGAAAAAAAATGACACTAACTATTAAGTGTTTTTCCTTTGTCGTTCTTATCGAATCAATGCGTATGAGAATATTTTCTTAGCATTGATCAGTTTACAAAGATTGACTTATTGATAAACGTGAAGACTATAAACGTTTGGAAACGATCAATCGAGTAGTCTTACTTGTTGGATTTGATTTTACATATTCGTTAACCTTGATTTTTACATATCCAAGATAATTTAAAAACGTTTCCACTGGTGATTAGAAACATGTACATAATCTTCTATAATTGTTTCCACCACTATAATGAAAAAGATATTACTAACTGTTATATATACTATTATGTGTTTTCTCTTTGTTGGTTTTATCGAATCATTGCGTATGAGAATATTTTCTTAGCATTGATCAGTTTACAAAGATTGACTTATTGATAAACGTGAAGACTATAAACGTTTGGAAACGATCAACTGGGTAGTCTTGTTGGATTTGATTTTGCATATTTGTTAACCTTGTTTTTTACGTATCCAAGATAATTTATAAACGTTTCCACTGGTGATTAGAAACATGTACATAATCTTCTATAATTGTTTCCACCACTATAATGAAAAGGATAATACTAACTATTATATATACTATTATGTGTTTTCTCTTTGTCGGTTTTATCGAATCATTGCGTATGAGAATATTTTCTTAGCATTGATCAGTTTACAAAGATTGACTTATTGATAAACGTGAAGACTATAAACGTTTGGAAACGATCAACTGAGTAGTCTTACTTGTTGGATTTGATTTTACATATTCGTTAACCTTGTTTTTTACGTATCCAAGATAATTTATAAACGTTTCCACTGGTGATTAGAAACATGTACATAATCTTCTATAATTGTTTCCACCACTATAATGAAAAAGATAATACTAACTGTTATATATATACTATATGTGTTTTCTCTTTCGGTCTTATCGAATCATTGCGTATGAGAATATTTTCTTAGCATTGATCACTTTACAAAGATTGACTTATGATAAACGTGAAGACTATAAACGTTTGGAAACGATCAACTGAGTAGTCTTACTTGTTGGATTTGATTTTACATATTCGTTAACCTTGTTTTTTACGTATCCAAGATAATTTATAAACGTTTCCACTGGTGATTAGAAACATGTACATAATCTTCTATAATTGTTTCCACCACTATAATGAAAAAGATAATACTAACTGTTATATATACTATTATGTGTTTTCTCTTTGTCGGTCTTATCGAATCATTGCGTATGAGAATATTTTCTTAGCATTGATCACTTTACAAAGATTGACTTATTGATAAACGTGAAGACTATAAACGTTTGGAAACGATCAACTGAGTAGTCTTACTTGTTGGATTTGATTTTACATATTCGTTAACCTTGTTTTTTACGTATCCAAGATAATTTATAAATGTTTCCACTGGTGATTAGAAACATGTACATAATCTTCTATAATCGTTTCCATCACTATAATTAAAAAAGATAATACTAACTGTTATATATCTTTTCTTTTGGCCGTTCTTATCTTACCATTGTGTATAAGAATATTTTCTTACCAATTTTCAGTTTACAGAGCTTGGCTAATTGAGAAACCTGAAGGTTAAAAACGTTTAGAAATGATAAACAGAGTTGTTAGATTCGATTTTACATATCCGTTAACTTTGGTTTTTACGTAATCATGATAACATAAAAAATGTACACAACCTTCTATAATCGTTTCCATCACTATTTAAAAACAATGGCACTAACTGTTATATATCTTTTCTTATGATCGTTCTTGTCAAATCATAGTATATATAAGAATATTTTCTTAGCATTTATCAGTTTACAAAGCTTGACGGGTTGATAAACCTAAAGACTATAAATGTTTGGAAATGATAAACTGAGTTGTTGGATTCAATTTTACATATTCATTAACATTGGTTAATACGTATCCTCGATAACACATAAATGTTTCCACTAATGATTAGAAACATGTACATCGTCTTATATAATCGTTTTCATCACTGTTACAGAAAAGATCACACTAACTATTATATATATTTTCTTTCATTCTTATCGAAACATGGTGTGTAAGAATATTTTCTTTGCATTTATCAGTTTACTGAGTATGGCTGATTGAAGGCTATAAATGTTTAGAAATGATAAACTGAGTTATTGGAGTCGATTTTACGTATTCGTTAACTTTCGTTTTTACGTATCCATGATAACTTATAAACATTTCCACAAATGATTAGAAACATGTACACAATCTTCTATAATCGTTTCCGTCACAATTTTAAGAAAGATGACACTAATTATTATATATCTTTCCCTTGGTCATTCTCATCGAATCATTGTGTATAAGAATATTTTCTAGCATTTATCAGTTTATAAAGTTTGACTTATTGATAAACTTGAAGGCTATAAACGTTTGGATATGATAAACTGAGTTGTTGAAGCTAATTTTACATATTCATTAACCATGGTTTTTTCTTTTCCACAATAATTTTACGTATTCAATAACCATGATTTTTAACTTTCCTATGGTGGTTTGTAAGGTGTGTGGTGTAGGGTAATTTTTTTTAGCTTTCCTATGATGGTTTTTAGGTTTATGGTATAGGGTTTAGAGTCTTTAGCTGATAAAGTCGGACACGGAGACCGTAGACTGTATTTTGGCTTTTTTTTAAAAAAATATATTTTTGACAAAATTTACCTTTTTATTGACAAATTGTTACAAATTATGTGTTGCAATATTTTGATATTTATCTAACTTCTTTTAAGTTATTTAGTTTGATTTAAATATTTCTGTTTTTGAATTGTTGTATACTAATTTTTTGTATATATATGAAAATGAATTAATATAATAAGAAAATATTAGTCATGTATGTGGTTATATGAATAGTTGTATTAATGACTTATTTTATATTGATAATAAAAATATATTGTTAAATTAGTGTAAAAGAAAAATATTGTAATTCAACCAATTTCCAAATTATCGATCATGTTTCAAACGAAAAAAAACTTTTCAAAAAAATGACACATAGTGGTGTCTGGGCATTTAGTTAAGATAACAAAAAAAACTGAGATAAGTGATGGAGTCGACGTCAAATCTTAATTATTCATCATTAGTTAATTAGACAAAAAAATAATAGTCGATCATCAAACAAGTAAGAATTGAGCGATCATTATTGTAGTCCGTCAGCGACGGACAATTACTATCCATCACATAATCCGTGCCCTCTTCCCTACGAGAAACCCTCGCCCCTTTTGAATCCACGCAGCAGTAGATGGCATTTCTTAATTATGCTGATGTATGCCTAGCCTTGGTGATTAAAACTTTATACTTTAATAACCTTCTTATATTCAAGTAAAGCCTGTCGATGTCCCTGGGATATCCGACGAAATCACTTGCACTCTTTGTTTTTTGTCCTCCAACAATCCAAAAATGTTTCCTCTACCACTCTTTCAGCTGCATGCACACTTATGTTAATTGATCAAGCAATGAAAGTTCACGTCCAATGGAAATAACCGCAAGCAAAATTTAATGTGATCAATAATTGATCCTCCAAAAATAGTAACTTCCAATCACATTTTATAAGAAATTGATATTCAAGCAGATCCATCCGCCGCTCCAATCTTGAGGCATGATATTACAGCTCTTTCTCAGCCAACAAAGTAATTTTAGCCCTAAGATGCAAGGTTCCATTTATAAAAAATTGGCTATTTTCCTCCATAACTGCATCTCGTTTTGCTTCAAAAAGGAAGGATTCGCCGTACCCGTATGTCTCTCCCAATTTGAAGGTAATGGTAATTGCTTCCAGCCGTCTTACAAATTCATAAGGCGTCGAATTTTGTCTCACATCAAACTCAAATTGCACAACCGTATCAGATTGTTTCTTCCTAGTCTTCAAGTGCAAGAAGACACCAAATGTGTCATTATCCGCTTCGTTATTGCGACGTTGAACCCCAAGGTAGAAAATGTTCTCATCTACGGTGAAGGATTGAGAAATAAGACACGTGTTGTTTTTGCACTCTTCTCTCTTCAAGTCAAGAAAAACCACACATTGGTTCACAGGAATTTTGAAGGTCACCACTGCAACCGGAAGTAACTTGTAGGCTCGACAATGTGTTTGAAAAGATGACTTATGGTCGTCGAGAACAATTGCATCTACCATTTTAGTAACTGCATTCGGATCCAAGTGATTGCTATTGATAAATTCTCCAAGAACAGTCTTCAGCTTTCGTGGGGTCATGTGTTGAAACCGAATCAAGTCAACCATTTCTGCATTAAGAACTCTCCGTTGTTCTTCATAATTAAGAAAATGCTCCTTAGTCCATTCCACCAATAGATCATACACTGCATCTTCTAAATCCACTTTAAGATCATCACGAGACAGTATAATTCTTATTCCTTCAAGAGATAGCTTGATTATGTCTTTACGGTACCTAAAATGCATGTGAAGCATCATATTCAAAATCATACAAGAATATAATAGAAGTAGCTAATATTTGCATGAACAAAATAGAGATAGACATAGAAAGAGAATAATCTTAATTAGCTTACTTTGGTATGTCTTTCAAGACATTAGGAAGGAACTCTTTTGCTGCGTCTAGTAATGGTTGAATCTCATTGATAGAAATGACAGATGGAAGATCAATGTAACATAATGCCAGCTCAGCAGTCATAGGAAACGATAACAGCAGTTCACAACAATATTTAACACATGAAGGAACAGAGAACTTGTCCGCAGTCAAAAGCACTTCCAACAAAGCATTTGGAACATCCGCTGATAATGATTTGCTGTTGTAGATGAACTTTATTACACCTGTAAAGGCTGCTTCTTCTGGACACAAGGCATCATGAATAACAATCGATCATTAGCATAAAAAATACAGTAAAAATTGGAAAATGGAACAAAACACTACATATATAAGAAGATTAAAAGCATCATGAACTAATACATCATTAGCATATCGCTACCATAAAATATATGGATCAATGATTTCAATCTTCAACATTTACCTGAAGAGTGGATACGCATAGTGACTTCATGTTGACTGGATGCTTTCATCCCATTAGTAAACAGCTGATGAAACATCAATAAGCTCAGAAATTCAACTAATTAAGAATGCAGATTGGTTTCTTGATAACCATGATACATATAGAACTAATTAAAGAAACTCACTAATACTAGAATTGGAGGGAGATGAATATCACCTTGTGAAAGAAAGGACTTTTAGCAGCCAAAACTAATGAGCATATGTGTACACTCTTGACTCTAGATTCTGCATAGAAGACACAGTGGATGACAGATGCAGATGGTAAGACTTTGAGAGGAAAACATTCAGAATTTTAAGGGACAAAAACCAAATAATGTAGAGTTAGTATAACATAAACTTGCCTTTCTGTGATTCAGGAATCTCCTCCTTCATTTGCTTTAGAGAACTAAATAGATCCTTCAATTTGGAGTACACTCCACTATTCCTTTCCTCCGTCGAGTCATCAAATATCAAGAGTTTTAGCACCGATCCGAGAATGCAGGATCATCGAATGCAAAAACTGTAATCAGGAATGATTAACTCAGGAATATAGAGCTGGTGTTGTTCCTTCTGCTCATCCATTATAACTCCAACTACCTACAAGAGAAATGGCCTCCACTGCACTGCACGCTGTTGTTAAATAAGTATAAGTGGGGATGTGTAGAGTCACGTGATACTTAAATCAGTAGTTTTGAGTTTCGATAGTAATAATTAAGTATCTCTTCATTATAGGATAATGAAACTATAAAAATACGGAGAAATAAGAAGAGCGGAGAAGGAGAGAGAGAGATATACAGGGACTTAGCTGTATTTTAAATGGCGACATGAGTTGTCATAGTCGGGTAAATAGTAGTCTTTAATACTTGTACATCTAAATTTAGATCAGGCTACCTATCTTTTGAGCATTTTGCTCGTTTGTCATTAGAATTGTCCTAGAGGAAATTTTCACGACTACCATTTGGTTTCCATCCACTGTTAATCTCTCTCTAACACTGATCCAACAACCCATAGTAGTCTAAGGGGGCGTTTGGATCGTGCAGAGGAAACAGAATAAATCATGAACGGAATGCAAGAGAATGGAATACAATTCCCCTGAATTTTCTGGGATGTTTGGCTGTCTCATAAACGGATCGATTTACCCTCTGATTCCCTTTATTGTTGTTGGCTCTAGAAATAGAGGAATTGTGTGTATTCAATAAAACTGAACATATTGCATAATGTATTATTCCATGTATATAGTTGATCAATATTCTAAAATATAACCTCTCAAAAAAAGAAGAAAGTATTAATGAACCATAAGAATAAAACATTATTGTGATAGAAATTATCACTGCACCAAAAGAAGAATACAAACTAATTGTCATAGAACCAAACTTGTCCAAGAAAAAAAACAAATTCATCAAAGAAAAATAAAACATATTGCCCAAGAACAAAAAACAAAATCTATATGTGAATCTGATGAAACTGCTGATATCATTTTTTATCCATATGTGAATTGATTTTTGACGCCGGACATGCTTTGTTGAGTTTTCAAGGTTTAGAATAAAAAGAAGAACCCGAAATTAGATACAAAACAATGGTTTACAGCTTGAAGAAAAAAAAATTGCACTAGAAGCTTCAAAATAAATAAGAGAACAAACAGAGAAACACATACTAGCCCGTGCTTTAAAACCAAAATCTCTGTCGCTTTGCTTTGCTGTGGGTTCTTTGTTGGGGGGGTCTGAAATTTTGTAAACCTGTTGCAAGCTTTGAAGAATTTAGCAAGATCGCGTGCACGAGAAACAAAATTTGGAATAAAAATCTGGAAGCTTTGAAGAATTAAAAAATTCTGTTGATCCCCACTGGAATTAAAAATCTCAGCGATATGTTCCGATTGGAATTAAAAAATAAGTTGCGATATGTTCCGATTTGAAGAAATAAAAAAATCTGCTGATCCCCACGAGAAACAAAATCTGGAATTAAAAATCTGGGCGCTTTGAAGAATTTAGCAACCTGTTGCTAAATCTCGTGCACCGATTTTACAATCAGTTCACCGAGAAGCTTTGAAGAATTAAAAAAATCTGGAACAAAGAAATATACACACTGCCGGTACTTTTTTTCTTTGATTTTTATTGGAGAAGAAGAGAAGAAATCACCAAAGTTATACCTTGTCGACTGGTGCTGCTGCTGATTAGAACCAGTGAAACCAGAAAAAAAAACAAGTAAGCAGATACTGGGTGAATCAATCGTTTGAGCGTTTGCTGATTCTTATGCAGTTTAAAGAAAAAGAAAAATAGGGCGGGTGCTATGGGTAATGCCTTACTGCCGGTTACTTCTATTCTCCTAGCTTTGAAGGAAAAAATTGCGACGAGAAAGATGAAGATTGCTCACCTCAACTGAAAACGCCCATGTCCAGCACCGGAGGGAAGGCAGTGAGAAGGTTGTCGGTGAGAAGTAGAAAGTTGGAAAAGAATGAAAATGGGAAGGGTACGCGAGGACGACCTTAATAAAATCCAAAAGCAGGTTTTGGCACCTTTATCAATAATCTCATGTTTTTGTGAGTGGTAAGGTGGGACCTAATACAAATCTTCACCAGTAAGTAATGACATCTGTATATCCATGTCTCGGGTGCAGTGATTTTACATTTGCGGGTATAGTACGGAGCCTAACTTTCCTAAATAGTGAAGGACCATACTATCTAAAATTTCTCACCATCTCAACACTGAGAGAAGCTCATATGCTGCAGGAATTATATGCAGCACACCTGCAAATAAACGACAAAAGAAAACAGTTTTGCAACTAAATAAAAGGCGCCGTTGGTCGAACCTACTGTTTATGACATCTACAAGAAAAAGTAACATATATTGCTCGGCTGCAGGAGTTGGTACATAATTTTTAAAGATTTGTCCCATATTAACAATTTTTTTTTTTAAGATGTGTATACTTGACTTTTTCAAATCAAATTCTTAAATTAACACTTTTTGTTCTATGTTTTCTTATATTTTTGTTTTCATTGTTTTAATGGTAATATTATATTTGTTTATTTTTTTCTTATTTTACTTTACAGTAAAGATATATTTTTGTTTTTGAATATATTGTTTAGTTAAATTATAGGAGTAAGTAATTAGTTAGCATGGAAATAGCAAATTATTGTTATTAAATAATTTAAAATTAAAATATGTTTTTAATAAGTAGCATGATTGGAATTTGGAACATGTTTTTAATCTCTAAATGTTTTAGAACAGGTCTACTAAAAGAATATACATTATGTATAAAACTTAAAACAATTTAAATATAGGTATCAAAAGCATACATGTTTATCCAAATATAAAAGTAATATTTTCATAAATGTTGAATTTAATGTTAATTAAAATTTTCTTTGTATAATTTTAATTAAAATTACATTTAAAAATATAACACAAAATAGTTGTGAAATTATATGAAATTAAAACAATAATAATTAAATTTATTTTATGTAAGAACTAGTTTAAATTTTGCATCAAAATAAATATATACCTTATAAATTTGACTTATACAAGCTGATTTAAAAGTCGGATGTCTTAGTTTTCTTATTAAACAATTATTCCTTGCAGAAAATAGCTCAAAAATTGACTAAAAAAAAACAAGATCAATGCAGAAGATAGATTTCAAGAAAGAAATATTTTATCACTTGTATTTTGTTAGCGTGTCACTTGTATTTTGGTAACCTATCACTTGTATTTTATTAATGTGTCACTTGTATTTTGTTAACCTGTGACTTGTATTTCGTTAACCTGTCACTTGTATTTCGTTAACCTGTCGCTTATATTTCGTTAACCTGTCATTTGTGTTTTCGTTAACCTGTCATTTGAATTTTGTTAACTTGTCATTTGTCTTTCGTTAACCTGTAACTTGTATTTCGTTAACCTGTGACTTTTATTTCGTTAACCTGTCACTCGTATTTCGTTAACCTGACATTCATGTTTTTGTTAACATGTCATTTTTCTTTCGTTAACCTGTAACTTGTATTTGTTAACTTGCTGTTTGTGTTTCGTTAACTTGTCATTTGTATTTTATTAACCTGTCGGTTGGGTTTTGTTAATCTGGTATTTTGTTAACCTATCCCTTGCACTTTGTTAACATATTATTTAGAATTTGTACTTATTGGCGTGAGCTTGACTTAAGTTAAGTTAGTTGCGACATTATAAAGTATGAAACAAGTTTCTAAAAATTACCCTACACCTAAAAGCCTAAAAACCACCCTAGGAAAGTAAAAAACAAATTGAGTAGTTTTTACATATTAATGATATAAAATCGTGCTAATATTATGTAAACATATGGCACATTATTCCATATGAATGGCATATATTCATGATGTCTGCTAACATTTGTTGGTACATAAAACTTAAAACTAATAAAAACGGATTATTAGTTGTACATATACTCGAAAGTGTTAGTCAGTATATGTTAGAAAATTTTAGCCAATATGTATTAGCGCCATACAAGGCAGTTGATCTATTGAATGAAGCAATTGATACTAAGTAGTTTGTATAGAATGAATTAAAAAAAATATTACTCTACATTAAAAACCCTAAATACGACGCGAGGAAAGCTGAAAAACGTCGAAGGCTTATTGCCGAGTCAGTGGCGACATTAAAATTTTCACTCATAACAAGGAAACAAAAAACATTATTAAACAAAAAATATGATTAATTTTAAGGAAAATTCACAATTTTCTATTTAATTCAATTGTACATGTTGAAAATTGTATTGTATAAATAATACCTTAAATTTTGGCTATTTTCATCTCTATATATAGTTATTATTTTATTTATTATTAAAAAATAAAAGCTATTAGTTAAGTTTTTTATAATTCTAACTATATAAAATTATTTTCGCTTTGGAAAAAATAAAATATCTCAAATAAATTGATTACTTTTTGATAGGTTAAATAATTATTTTTCCCTTTTGGATCCGCCATGTTAGATCATTTTAAATGTTGGTAAATGTTGCTTGAATATCATTAACCTGTAACTTGAAAATCGTTAACTTGTCGCATGTAAATGGCTAACCTGTCGCATGTAAATGGTTAACGTGTCGCATGTAAATGGTTACCTGTCGCATGTAAATGGTTAACCTGTCGCATGTAAATGGTTAACCGTCGCATGTAAATGGTTAATATGTCAATCATAAATGGTTAACCTGTCACACATAAATGGTTAACATGTCACATGTAAATGGTTAACCTAACATTCGTAAATGGTTAACCTGTCAATCACAAATGGTTAACCTATTATTTGGAAAGTTAAAATGAATTCAATAGTTTTTCAAATTAACGATATGAAATCATGGCTAGTATGACGTAAACTTATGACATATTTATTACCGTATGAATGACATATAATTTTGAAACTAATAAATAACGACCCTAATCCTTGAACCACAAACCCTAAAAACCTGTCTAGTCAGTGTCGACATTATAAAGAATAGAATGAAGGAAAAAAGATTTCGCTAAACCACAAACCCACCCCAAAAACCACCATAGGAAATCTTAAAACGTCGAAGGCATATTGTAGAGTAAGTTGGGACATTATAAAGTATAGACTTAGTTAAAAAAGATTACCCTACACCACAAACCCACCCAAAATCCACCCTAGAAAATATTAAAACGTCGAAGACATTTTTAGGGTTCGTAGTGAAGGGATTAGGGTCTAACGACCATAATCCCTGAACCACAAACCCTAAAAACCTGTTGAGTCAGTGTCGACAATATAAAGAATAGAATGAATAAAAAAAGATTCCCCTACACCATAAACCCACCCCAAAAACCACCCTAGGAAATCTTAAAACGTCGAAGGCTTATTGCCGAGTCAGTTGCGACATTATAAAGTATAGACTTAGTTAAAAAAGATTACCCTACACACAAACCCACCCCAAAATCCACCCTAGAAAATATTAAAACGTCGAAGGCAATTTTAGGGTTTGTAGTGAAGGAAATAGGGTCTAACGACCCTAATCCCCGAACCACAAATCCTACAACTTGTCGAGTCAGTGTCAACATTATAAAGAATAAAATGAATAAAAAAAGATTACCCTACACCACAAAACCACCCCAAAAACCACCCTAGGAAATCTTAAAACGTCGAAGGCTTATTGCCGAGCCAGTTGCGACATTATAGAGTATAGACTTAGTTAAAAAAAAACGATTACCCTACACCACAAAACCCACCCGAAAATCCACCCTAGAAAATATTAAAACGTCGAAGGCATTCTTAGGGTTTGTAGTGAAGGGATTTAGACCCTAATTCCTGAACCACAAACCCTATAAACCTGTCGAGTCAATGTCGACTTTATAAAGAATAGAATGAATAAAAAAAGATTACCCTACACCACAAACCCACCCAAAAAAACACCATAGAATAGCTAAAAAACGTCGAAGGCTTATTGCCAAGTCAGTAGCGACATTATAAAGTATAGAAAGAGTTAATAAAAGATTATTCTATACCACAAACCCTGAAAACCACCATAAGAAATTAAAACGTCGAGTTAGTGGTGACATTATAAAGTATAAAACAAGTTAAAAAAGATTACCCTACACCACAAACCCTTAAACCACCCTAGGAAAGTGAAAAACGTCGACAGATGATTGTCGAATAAGTGACGACACCATAAAGTATAGAACGAGTTAAACAAATTATCCTATCCCATAAACCATAAAACCACCATAGAAAAATTAAAAATGTCAAAGGCTTATTGTATTGATTCGAAATATGTTAGTTAATGTAATACTTCTGTATAATGCAACTCATTGTTTATTTAAAATTATATACTTAAATAATGTTTTGTCTACTTTTAAACCTAATTTGTTTATTATTAAACCATATTATATTCTATCTAAAGGAGTAACTATTTACTATTCAAAACTTGATAATATATTAAATAAATTCTTATAAAATTTTGTAACTAAATTTTGTTAGTTATTAAATATCTTTTAGGTATACAACAATAACAAAATCGAAGTCTTATATCCAAAATATTCGAAATATGTTAACATGAATCAATATAAAGTTGGACATAACAATAGACATAAAAGAAAGAAAAATACATTAGAGATGTAATAAAAATGTGATAGAGATGGGGAAAGAGTATGACATTAATGATCTATTAAAATAAGGTGGAAGTTTCTAAAATATGATGGTGTATATATCATTATTAAAAAAGTGTAAAATGAATTTTCACCAGACAAATAAAAAAAGAAACCATAAAACAAGAAATGTAATTAATTAAATTCGAAACATTTTATAATTCTCTTAGTTATTTTAATTGTATAAGTTTATCAGTTTATATATAATTAGTATTACTTATAAATTTTGTATATTGTATGTAAAACTATCAACTTATCATCCAATAAAAAGTATTAATTTATACTTGTAACAATCAAAATACTTTTTCTCAAATAAAATTGTAATAGTTTCATTTTATGAAATATTGTTATATTATTTATTTAAAAATAAAGTCACTCACATATCAATTTCTACTTGAATTTTTTTTACCATCCTAAATGTATAATCATAATTTCTAAATCTGTTACTATTTATCAAGTACTAATAAACAATAGAAGAAAAAAAAAGACGATTACTACAATATAGAACTTGATAATATAATGCGAAATGGCTCAATATTCATAATCAGATTACGTCATATCAACCTCCAACAAAAATCAGATGGACATAGAAAAAAGGCATTGCACTGCGTTTTACTAAGTGCAGCACTCCTGCAACGGAGTACTTGCAGCACATGACCCACTGCCCTCAAGACTTCAGATGTCTTACATACTTTGGATGTCTCACAAACTTCAGCCTCTTACACCATGCTTCCTTATCCCATTTTTGGGCCTGTATAAATTTGTCTCTTCCACCGATATCATGGAATATCGCTAGATATTCTCCCATTGACTTGCTAAAGGTGTGTTCAATTACTCCATTGTTGATCAGGAACCTCCTAACTTCCTCCAAGTTACCTTTTCCTTTAGTACGAATGAGAGCTCATCTATCAAATCTGGGGATCAGGATTTCAGATGGAGATAATTATTTCACGGGGCCTTGCGAATCAGTGACCTTTTGTGCTTCATGGTCTTTCCACCTCCCTTCCTGGCTTCTAGCTAGCACTTTGTATTCCATTTGAGATGGCTTTGTTGGAGTATTTGTGCAGCCTTCATCAGTCTTTGCGTTTCTACGGGTCTATACTGTTGTTGAGGCCTTCTCAGGGGTCTCGCTAATTGTGTCATGATCCTGTTCCCATCAATCCAGTTTCCGTTTGATTGCTTCACTGCTCTCTCTGCCTTTTGTTTGTTGCTGAACTTAATAAACACATAGCGAGTGTTTGTGGCTACTCATCTTGTTGTTGGGCGATCAACGTTACAATCTTACCATATACATGAAACGGACCACCATAACGTGCCCAAACTGTTACTTTTCGTGTACAATTGTCGATAATATGGTCTCTATTTCATTCCATTACCCTCTCGGTCAAGTTGAATTAGTTTTTATGAAATGATCCACCATAACGTGATTCTGGTACATTGTCGATGTTTGGTTTGTTTTGACGGAATTGAATTTTGGTGTCTGTTGTTTGAGGGAAAGGGGATTGGGAAGGAATTGGGTGTGGTTAGGGTGGGGAGAGGGATGTTTGTTGTGGTGAGTTCTGAACGTTTACGAGTGGCTGGTGTTTTGGGGAGTGATTGAGGCTAGGTAGAAGATTTTGACGGTCGTGACTGTGACGGTGGTGTCTGGGCTGGCTGTTTGGTTGTGTTGGGCGGGCTAGGCGGTTTAAGGGTGGTTGATGTGGCCGTCGGTGGTTGAGGGATAGTGGAGGGGGAGGAGAGAGGAGGGAGGCCACATAGTTTAACAACTTACTTCAAACAGCAGTCTCCCCCTGAGAGAAATACTGAACAAACTAAACGTATATAACATACTTGAATACAGCAGTCATGGAAATGCATTCGAAGTAGGGTCCAGCTAAGGTGGGATCAGACTGAAGAGCCCTATTAACAGCATCTCTCACATTGCCTTCAACTGTAGGGCAAGACATGATGTAGTAATTCATGGACAGACCATCAGCTCCAGCAGGGCCTCTGGCCGCCATCTCTGTTAACAAGAGCAGACCTATCGAGTAAATAAACAGCACCATCCTGACGAACGTTAAAGTAAAGTATAACAATCTGCTGCTATTGCTGCTACATATAATCAGATCATCAAGATTATAAAGGAAATAACGCGATGTTACTGTAATTATATGAATGTTCCCAAGCAATGTATTTATAGGTGTAAGATACACAGAATAAGCACGCGAGCAGCAATAATATGTGATAACAACATATAGTGGCTGACCTTTTGTCGTTTCCCTATTAAGTGCGTGCCAATTGTAATTAATTAATCAAGTCTCATTTGTTGCTCCACTAGAAAAAAGAAGACCTAACGTATATATGGGTCAAATTATATTAATCCATCCTTTAGTATGTCATGTATCCACAAATGCAGGTTATAATCAATAAGACACGTACGTAATCCTGTTTATATCCATAGTTAATGACCCATTATATATCATGCCCACCGGCCTACAATTAGATCACGCATTGTGTTTCGTTACTAGTAATATTTATATTGAGTCAAGGGTTTCGCATTCTAACAATGCATACTTGATCGTGCTTTCCTTGGAGCATGATTATTGGTGGTTCTTAAGGGTTCTTAGTAAAAAAAATAAAGTAAAAATATGAGGTGTAAATAAAAAAAAGATGTAACACCCCCGAATAAACGACCTATAGTGCAAGCAAGCTCCTAGCTTTAATACAAGACAATTACACAGCGGATTCTCAACATCATCCGGGTGCTACAGATGCCAACCACCCACGTGGTTGACAGACCACAATATCAACTCTAAGTTACGGTCTGTATGACTGGAAGTCCAACTTTAACGAAGTCCAAATACAACATAACAGATCCAAAACCGAGTACGAGAGTCTACAACATAAGTTCTTAATCCAACAACATAAACCGAAAATACAACCCATACATTAAAAGCATACTACTAAAAGTCTTGCCATGTGGACTACCCCTATGGTAGTCACCCTTGCCTACTCTCCGACCGCTTCTCGTTTCCTACCTGTAAAAATAAAGGACTCAGCAAACTATGCCGAGTATGAACGTGTGAAGCCCGTATGTTACCGGGCCACACGACTAATTGGTCGAATATTGTTAAGTCAATTTTACATGCTATAATGAAGCAGTAAAGCAGGCCACCATACATCATGGTTTCATACACACTCAAAGGTAGCAAAGCATTAACAACAAACAACCAAACATAATATGTTGGTGTCATAGCAACATCAAACACACAACCAAGTACAACAAGTTGCTAGTATCGCAACAAAAACCAGGTACATAAAAACATGTGCATATGTACGTTATACTCCTGATCCTCACTATGGGATCATTCGAGCGTGGTGTGATTTTATTTCTTTTCTCTTGTTCTCATATTGTGTATTTACTTTCTCTTCCCTTGCACCAGGTCTGGGGATATAGTTAGATCCCGTGACCGTATCGATTCTTTTTCTTTGTTTCCATCATGTGTATTTCTCTTTCTCATCTTGCACCAGGTCTGGGATGTAGGTTAGTTCCCGTGACCATATAGTAGGGGTGCTCATCTTTCTTTGCTTCTTTATAGATTCATTGCGAGTTCCTTTGTTACCGCGTGTTGGAGGACGTCTCCTCCATAGCTAGTCCCCCATTCCCGACGTCATACGTCGGGAAAGCGGAGTCGCCTCTAGACTCCAGGATAAGCTCCACCAATTTGTCACTCCCCCATTCCCGACGTCATACGTCGAGAAAGCGGAGTCGCCTCTAGACTCCAGGATGTGCTCCACATAGAAGGGCGAAGGATCTGATGCAGATACCAACTCCCGAGTATTCCATACCACGCGGCCCGAGAGGTCATCTTCCCGGGTTATCCTCATGTTTCACAGTTGGTACTTTTTGTTTCGTTATCATTATAATCTCGACACCATAGTGGGGGTCATTAGCGGTCCTCTAAAGTTAGAGAGGAGTTGTCTCCTTGTATAGCTCTTTGGTTTTGTCTACGTGGTTCATCATGTCCCACCAAATGAGACTTGCTCTTCATTATCATTAATGAATAGACACCATAGTGGGTGTCATGGTAGTCCTCAATGGTTTAGAGAGGAGTTCCCCTTATAAAGTTTTCTTTGTTTTCATAGTTCGTAGTAGTTCATCTCAAGTTCCATAAACGAGAAAGGGACTAAACTACTGTGTGCGCGCAAGCAAGTGCCACAAGGATATATAACAAGCATATAAGCAAGCCACAAGAAGCAATCCAATTTCATGCTATAGTCTTATAGTCATTTTCAAACAAAGCACACAGCACACAAGCCGTGTAACACAGCAACATACGAACCACACATATCCATACCTGACTTGGAAGCAAGAGTTGTCCCACACACACACAGGGTCCCAGTTGGCGTTCGTTACGGCCCTAGCGTTTATTACAAACAATGTGTCAGTTTATGATTTCATGTGACAACCTTTGTGACACTCCCCGAATTTATTAAATTATTATCTGGTGTTATTTACTAGATGAATCTTTGTTGAATGTTCGACCTTTATTAACCCTTAGGACTTCCCACGTGTTAGACTTTATGTTACTCCTAGGGCATTCACAACGACGTTTTACACCTTAACAAAGTTCTCTCTTTAACTAAGGTTTTAGAGTATTATCGGCAAAACATGAAACAAGTTTATCTAAGATGGATTCTGATTTTCCTAAGGTGTGTTCCTATCTTAGCTAAATAGGTTAGCCATGGTTAGGCTTATTATACAGTCACTAGTACAAAATAGTCCTATCGCAGCGGTTCTAGAACCGCTGCGATGAGGTGCGCTGCGATAGGGTCTCGACCTATCTCAGCGTTTTTGAACCGCTGCAGTAGGTTACCTATGGCAGCGGTCCTAGCTAACAACCGCTGCCATAGGTGGGCTTCTGGGAAAAAAAACAAGCCTATGGCAGCGGTTCCTAGCTAACAACCGCTGCCATAGGTGGGCTTCTGAAAAAAAAAACAAGCCTATTGCAGCGGTTGTTAGCTAGGAAAACGCTGCCATAGGTATTTTTTTTTTAAAAAAAAACTGCGTCATCTTCTTCCTCGCGCAGCCATTCACCAGTTCAGAATCTGCGTCATCTTCTTCCTCGCGCAACCCTTGTCCTCGTCCACCAACCAGATTTACAAAATTACAGTAAAAGAGGTGTAGATATGAGAAGAGAAAGAGACACATAGCATATATGTTCTTGTTCGCCAGTTAGTGTTGCAAAATTACCGTGTGAGAATATTAATGGAGGCGCAGAGCATCTTGTTCTCAGTTAGGGTTACAAAATTACCGAAGTAAAGATAAGTTCGAGCATATTACCATGAGGGAAGAGAAGAAGAATAAATGATTGAAAGAAGAAGAGAGCGCAGAGCATGCGTACCTTGTTCGCCATCGACCGTGAGTGAAGAGAAGAAGAGAGCGCATAGTTGTTCTTGTTCGCCGCGGCCAGAGAAGGAGAGAGAGCAGAGCATATAACGTCAGTTAACAGAAGAGGAGAAACTTTATATTAAAACAAAAGGTCTATTGCAGCGGTTCCTAGTAACAACCGCTGCAATAGGCTAAAAAAACTGGGAAAGTGAAAATTTTAAAAAAAATAAGCGGGAGTTTTTTTTTTTTGAAAAAATCGACCTACCTATTGCAGCGGTTCCTAGCTAACAACCGCTGCAATAGGCTTAAAAATAAAGCGGGATAGTGAAATTTTTTAAAAGTATAAGCGGGATTTTTTTTTTTTGAAAAAATCGACCTACCTATTGCAGCGGTTCCTAGTAACAACCGCTGCAATAGGCTAAAAAAAACTGGGAAAGTGAAATTTTGAAAAAAATAAGCGGGAATTTTTTTTTTTGAAAAAATCGACCTACCTATTGCAGCGGTTCCTAGTAACAACCGCTGCAATAGGCTAAAAAAAAAACTGGGAAAGTGAAATTTTGAAAAAATAAGCGGGATTTTTTTTTTAAAATAAATCGACCTACCTATTGCAGCGGTTCCCTAGCTAACAACCGCTGCAATAGGCTTAAAATAAAGCGGGATAGTGAAATTTTTTTAAAAAATAAGCGGGATTTTTTTTATAAAAATCGACCTACCTACCGCGACGCCCCTATTGCAGCGGTTGTAAGAGGAACCGCTGCAATAGGACATTTGAAAATTTTCGCGTCACCTACCGCAGCGGTTGTTAGTTAGGAACCGCTGCAGTAGGTGACGCGAAAATTTTAAAATGTCCTATTGCAGCGGTTCCTCTTACAACCGCTGCAATAGGGGCGCTGCGGTAGGTCTGTTTTGTACTAGTGAGTAACGTAGCCTTTAAGATGCCCATAAACTTGTTTATACTGGAACCCAAGATTTCCAAATCTGAAACACAACTCCCATGTATTACCATATCAAGCTTCACTTTTAATTAACAACTGATGTTTACCCTTCTCACATGTTTCATGAACTTAGCTAGATGCATTAGAAGGGTTTTGGGTTCACCATCAACTAGTATCACACTCACAACACCCCTATGGAACAGCTATACAGAAGCTTTGACATTAATGAAAATCAGAAGCCACAATCTAAATGTTTCTTCTTGTTTCTTGTTTTCTTTAGTTCAACTGATGTTTGATCTTCTCAAAACGGTTCCCTAACCTAGCTGTAGTTAGTAGCTTCGGTTTGAGTTCATTTCTAACCCATCATCTCACTCTTAGCACCTTAGGAAGTTAAACATACTGAAACATGGCAGAGGAAGAAAACTGAAAGCAAACCCATGCAGTTCTCTCCTATTTCATTTATTAGGTGGTGAAACTGGATGTTAAAATTTTCTCCTAAGCATTCATACTCACTTAAGAGGGTTAGGGACATGTTAGGCTCCTTAATGACTCAATGAAACTCCTAACAACATTTCTGTACAAGGTTGTACAGAACTGAACACAACTAAAGAAACTGAGACATAACTGATTTAATCTCTTATATCCTTCCCTTGTTGTTTGCTTAACTGATTTTCAATCTTCCTCCAACATGCTCACCCACCTAGTTAAGTGTTATTGCTATCTTTTAGATTCAAAGACAACCCCTAATAACCCCATGAAACTCACAGATACACTTTATACAGAAAGAACAACACTCAGCAGAATCTGAAACGAAATTGGTATACCCTCCTCTTATTGCTTTCTGTTCACTGATATGGTTTTTTTTTTTTTTATATTTCCCCCAACATAGCTACACCTTGGCTTATGTGTGAACACGATTTTAACTCAGACTAAATCCCAAAACCACACGGACAACTCCTCGGAAACATCGTTGTACAGAACTTAACGAAACTGAAAACAAAATCTGTAGACCTGAAACTGAAATATGAACTGGATACTCTCCTTTGTTTTCTTTCAGTTCTTGAACCTGATTACTGATTCGCCCACGTGACTTAAGTGTTTAATAGGGATTATTACTCTTGCACAGATTATAACCATGATCATTCATGTCAAATTTCTCCTTAAACAGTGGCTAAACAGAGTTTAAATAAGCTGTAACACTGGCCTGAAAATGCTGATGCTTAAGTGCTGAACTGTGCCATTAATAGCAGTAAAACTGAGGTAGTAATCAGCACATTCCAGGGGCTGATAAACGGCTGAATTAGTTCAGGTAACAGCAGTAAGTAGAAGCAAGTTGGGCTTACATTTTCACACACCACTCTTAACCTTTGATCAGCACACAACCAAGGCTTACAAAGCTTGGCAAAACAAAAATTTAGACAGGAGAAAATCTCGGTCAATCCCAAGACTATTTTATTCCTATAGCATCAGTTATATATTGCACCAATGTGCATTTTAATTTTTTTACTGTTATAGTGTATTAATTTCAAGACTGTTTTGCTGTTACGATTGATTATCGTGCAACCCACAATCTATCCAACTAAACCATATTTATAAACATCAGAAGTAAGTAAGACAGCAGCTTGAGAGGGTGCAGTCACGGTTGATTAACAAGCACCACAATCTGCTCAATTAAAGGTACACCATCTGCTCTTAAAGTTCATTCCCAGCTCAGTTTTTTTTGTTACGATACACTTATGTTTGCTGTAATTACGTTTGGTTTAATATAAAGTAGCAAATTCTGTAACAGCAACAATAATGCTGCTGCCTATATCGCCTATTCTTTGTTCCAGCAGAATAATGCTTGCTGTTTGCTTCAATAAGATGCAGCAGATTCTGTAACAGCAGGAACACCTAGAATGCTTATTATTTGTTTCAGCAGAATAATGCTGGTTGTTTAGTTCAACAAGATGCAGCCGATTCTGAACACCAGCAACATCTATAATGTCTATTGTTTGTTTCAGATATCTTATAGATGTTTAAGTTGCATTAGCGATTCCCTACAACCCCCATCAAATCCCTCTGTACCAGAAGACAAGTTTTCAGAAAACCATAACTGAAACATTTAATTCCACTATCTTTTCTTTTCTGTTGGTTATTAGTCTATCCTTCAATCCATCCCCCAAAGTACTCACTACTCAATCAAGTGTTCTAGTTTTGTTTTAAACCCAATACCCACTAGACAACACCCTGCAGACTCTTTACACAGAAAAGAGAAACCAAAAACTGAAATTATGAGAACTGATACATGTTCTCATCTGTTGTCTCCTTTCTGTTTCTTTTTTCTTTTTAAACAGATGTCTGTTTCCTTTCAAGTTGTATTCCCATTAGGTACACGTTTTACCACCATTCTCAGTTCAAGAACAGACCCATAGTAATGTTATTCACCCACTGAAACACTCCAGTACTCACTGGTAGGAAACCTGAAACTGACATGTACTAGCCACTTCATTTTATTTCCTTTCCTGTTGTATTCTATCTACTTAAATACCCGACTTTCAATTTCCCCTTAAACTGCCTATCGAGATAGTTGCATGTTTATCAGGACCTTTAACCTCAAAGACAGACCCAGGGAAATCTACTAAAGCTACTGAAAAGCTTGTACTGAAACCGAAATTTTTCAGAAACAGAAAACTAGCACTTGTCTTTTTTTCTGGTTTCTGTATATTCCCTCAACTGTCAATAACTTCTTCTTTTTTTTTTCAAACTTGTTCCACTATCGTGTTAAGTGTTTTAATCCAAGCTTGAACTCTAAACAACAACCACCTACATAATTCGAACTGAAACTGTTTTTACAAAACTCAACTTCTCAGAAAGGTTATAAAACTGAAGCAATTGAACTGATATTCCCCTTGGTTCTCTTCTGTTATGCACATATCGGTTCTTGGATCCCCCCCTCAATTGATTTCCCATTCAGTTAAGAGTGTTATTAGGGTTTTAAACCTCGAAACAGACCCAAAACAAATCATGGTTTAGCTACTGTATTTGCACAGAAAACAGGAGGTTACAGACTTCGAAATACTTAACAACTGAAACTTGTCGGATTGTTTTGTTTTCTGATCGTGAGATTAGTTTAGAGATATCTCACCACTTTGATATCTTAGCTGCCTCTCTTGTTGATGTTGGTACACTGTGAGACCTCCTGCACTCGGTTACTCGATAACGTCTGAGGAAAAATTCCCAGGTGTTAGGTCTGATAAATCCCATGAAACAGGGCGTGGGGAACTGAATGAATATCTACCTGGTTATGTTTCTTTTTGAAACAGAGGTGAGCTGTGGTTTGGTGGAACTTGATGCACTCTTCTTGGGTTAATTTCCCAGACTGATTCATGCAAGGATAGAGAGGAAATGAGCTAAACAATAAGAGAGTCCCAGACATGAGGACAGAAGAAGAAGTAAAGGCTGAAACAGCCTGTTTGGATTTTCGGGCAAAACCAACAGAGAGGGTACGTTTGCTTCAGTCTTACCTGTTGGTTCCTAGGATACAATGCCCCAGATTATTTGTTGTTTTCCTCAGAAGCTCGACTCCAGATCGACCAGATAGGAAGGGAGAGACCAGGAGGTTTGGAGTTCACGTCACGCATGGAAACAACAGAACTTCTGAGTGGTTACTGGCTTGGGCATGCAGTGGGGAGGAGAAGACTGAACTACGGTATTCATCAGAGGTAGAAGGGGTTGGTGTTTTCTGCCTTCAAGGCCGTGTCGTGGGAGTTTGCAACAGAGAACCCTTTGATGCGTGAGAGTTGAAGGAAACACACTCTGGTGCATGGGAGTTGGGAAAAGGATGGCCTCTGATGCTGATAAGTGTCTAAATGAGCATGATTTATAAGTGTATTTCATGCATATATCAGCACTTTTCTGCTCATTTCTCACTTATCGTATGTTTTTCCTCTAGTTTATGTTTTATTGATTATCTCACAATTTATTGGTTTAAACATGAGGAACAACCAAGCTAGGAGCAAAGTACACGGAGAGACGAACGCATAGACGCAAACGGCTCAGAAAACGGACTTATAACGAAGAATGTAGAGCCGGTTGAAGATTGTTATATATATGTATTTAATATACATAATATCGCATGAGAAGGCTGAGACGTCCGCGAGCGGGCATGCTACCGCCTCCTAAGTGGCGGACAAGAGACATGCAACCGCGAGGCGGACAAGAAGAGAGGCTACCGCCTCGTATCTGGCGGACACCACACAATGGACCGCCACTTATCTTGCGGTTGTCCAGGCGGTCAAGTAGGAGGGAACCGCCACTTCTTGGGCGGTCTTGGAGGCGGACCAGAGACACACAAGCCACTTATTGGGACCAACAATGATATGGCGGTACCACACACCCAACAGCAACTCGTCGCGAGCTTATCTTCTTCGCCCGTCTTCTTCACTTGCGCCGACTCTGCGCAACTCGTCCACTGCAACTTATCCATCTACCTTCCCTCACGCGTCTTCATCTTCCTGTCCCCTGCGCAATCAATGAATCAACAGTTAAACAAATTCGTACGGACCTTCTTCTCCTCTGCCTCTATATAACCCCACGCTCTCTGCTCAAATAAATCATTCCCTTCCTCTGAATCCAAATCGTTAGTATTAGACCACACCACGACCACCACCTACGTTCCATTCCATCCTCTAATCCTCCACTTCTCCATTTTAGTTTTATTCTACATTTCACCACGAAGCAGAAGCAGTATAAAAGAAAGAGAAGAAAAGGGAGCTGGAACAGAGCGAATCGCAGTCCAGTCTCCGCCGGCAGTCTCCAAATTAATGGCTATTCTGTTTCCTTTTTATTACTGTTAATGTCTGAGTGATTTTACTCGTATCCTAGGATGGGTTTGACCCTAAATAATTCAGACTTATTATTAATACCAAGTTTGCTTATAAATATTTGTTTTGTCTCTCTAAATTATTAAATGCTTAATAACTGATCATTTTTATGCATTTACGGTTTCTCTTATTTCAATGATTTTGTAAATCTGAGAATAGACCACAAAGAAAGACAACGTTAGATATTATACTCCTTGATTAGCAGATAAAATCCATCGCTGTTATAAAAAGAATTCTCACTTAAAGCTAATTAATGATTTTAGACTTTTTCTGATTGTAAGAAGTTTAATGAATTAATTTAAGAGCTGTCCTTATCTATGATTTAGAAAGGTCACAAGATAAATTCTTAACAGACAAATAAGAGCAAATCAGGATTATTAATTGTTTAAGTAATTTAGGAAATTCCCCCGATATCCTAGGATACCCTTTTTCCATTCATTTACTTTATTTTACTGTATTTAATATTTCTGTATTAATCCCAAAAAACAAGCTTGCCTCCGGCTAAACCCCTTTTTTACATTTAGCATTTTTATTTATCTTTTTGTACATTTACTAAACTGGATAATTAAATCAGATAATTGCGAAGTCTCTGGGATACGACCTTGTGGTTCTACAAAGATTGGTTTTACTGCCCATAATTAGAAGATAGTTTAACTACTATTTTGCCCAACAGTTTTTTGGCGCCGTTGCCGGGGACTTCGGTCCAACTATCTGATTTATTATCTGTTTAGTTTTTCTTTATTTTTATTTTGCCTTTTTGTGTATAAATTTTTGTTTTGTTTTTAAAGGTACTTATTCTGATGGATGGTCACTACGATCAAGCAAAGAAGATTGGTATGGTTACCGTTTCCCCTATAGCGCAGAGGACTACAATCAATGGAGTGTCTGCCAAGAGTGTGGAGGAGACCATGGAAGTTCCTATTGTCCTATGGTTGCAATAGAAAGAGACAAACGCCATTTTACGGGAAATGATGGCAATTTTACCTCAACCATTGAAATGATCCGGCAAAGAACGCTAGATCAGGTAGAACACATGGAACACACCCGTTCCACAACTGAATGCAGTGGTTCACGAGGAAGAACAACCTGCTGAGGACTAAGCTACTTTCCACCTCCTCCCCTATTCGAATTAGAGAATCCATCACCAACCCACTATCAGCTTGATTATGGAGACAACCCCTCAGAAGAGAGTTTATCCTTGGACTTCATGGAGTTCCCCCCTCTCTGAAATCACCTACTACTACTTCCCTCCTTCACCGTGCTTTACCCAGAAGATGAGGGTGGATACATCCTCAACCTTGAGAAGGAGGAGATGCCGCCTCCCTCCGAGCCATCAGAAGAGAGTGCTATAGTAAATTTCAAGGAGCCACTTCCCTCTGAAGATCCCTATCAAGGTTCTTACCATAAGCCTCAACAACAAGAGGAGGATTTTTACATACTCCAATTTGAGGAAGAAAAGTCATTTCCACCACCGGGTCTTCTGTTAGAACTACGTTCCCGGCAGTACCTCCTCAAACACCAGATTTTGAGGAGTATTAATTTTATTATTTTATATGCCGAGGTAACGTTTTGTTTTGATCCAGGATAACAAAGCAGGCGTCTAGCCAAAGACGTTAAAGAAGGGCAGCTTCCTGGGAGGCAACCCGGGTGTACTTTTATTTATTTTGCCTTTATGTTCTTTTAATTTTCAGGTTCTCTTTAAATTTTATTTCTGCTAACTTTTAACCCCGTTTTTAGTATGGTTGCTTCTAGTGTCTTATGCAGGTGCACCTCCATGTGACACCGCAACCAAGCTACGCTACTTGAGGCTGAAGCTCAAGTGTGGGGAACTCTTATAACGCAAGCAAAAATAAAATCAGGGGAGTATTAGTTTCTTTTAATTATGCTTTTATTTAAATAAATTGCAGAGGAGAATTTATATGCTTAAATGAATATTCGTGAGCTTCGTGTTTCTCTTTATTTTATCTATTACCGAAAAGGTCTTCTGAAACCTTCCCTTGTTTTTCTGGTGAACAATGAGGACATTGTTCAATTTAAGTGTGGGGGAGTGTGCCTTTTCGGTAACATTTTATGCTAAAATGCTTAATCTCTCTCTGCTTATCTTTTGTGTTCAATTCAATATCGTGGACCCTTTTTATGTGGGTTGTTCTCTTTAAAAATAAATATTGTTATGAATTGTAGGATAAATGTACAAATTCAAAAATTTTAAAAATTTTGATTACTTTTGAGGAGCATTTTTATGCGGTGTGACCAAATGATCTGAAATGGTTGGATTTATATTGCTCAGGGTTTCTTTCTGTCTTCTTCTTAGGGATTGCTAAGGGGTGCTTCTCTGTTAAAAAAGAGAAAAAATAATAAGGGACTTGTGAGACACCATTGGTAACCAACAAAGAGAGTTGAGTGTTCTTAAATACAAAGGTGTTATGCCTACATTTTCTCATCCCATATGCAAAAGTGAAACAAATGCATAAATCTATTTTTCCTTTTGTTTTCTTCTCTCAATGCCCATTCTTGAGAGAAGTTGCCATGGTAAAAGTTCTCAGAGTCACCTAAAAGAAACATTGAGTACCTTGGATCATACCCCGAAACTCTATATTTTATTTTTACTACCCTGACCAGCACACCTATGCCACCAGCAGTTAATTTTTCACACTCCTCAATAAGTAAAAAGATCATGTTTATCCTACCCTCATGATAATATTTGTTAATATTGAGCATTCCCTACTTGCTTGGTACATGGTTTTGCTTGAGGACAAGCAAAAGGTAAGTGTGGGGGTGTGATAAGTGTCTAATGAGCATGATTTATAAGTGTATTTCATGCATTATATCAGCACTTTTCTGCTCATTTCTCACTTATCGTATGTTTTTCCTCTAGTTTATGTTTTATTGATTATCTCACAATTTATTGGTTTAAACATGAGGAACAACCAAGCTAGGAGCAAAGTACACGGAGGAGAGACGAACGCATAGACGCAAACGGCTCAGAAAACGGACTTATAACGAAGATGTAGAGCCGGTTGAAGATTGTTATATATATGTATTTAATATACAATAATATCGCATGAGAAGGCTGAGACGTCCCGCGAGCGGCATGCTACCGCCTCCTAAGTGGCGGACAAGAGACATGCACCGCGAGGCGGACAAGAAGAGAGGCTACCGCCTCGTATCTGGCGGACACCACACAATGGACCGCCACTTATCTTGCGGTTGTCCAGGCGGTCAAGTAGGAGGGAACCGCCACTTCTTGGGCGGTCTTGGAGGCGGACCAGAGACACACAACCGCCACTTATTGGGCGTTACCACAGGCGGACACCAACAGCAACTCAGTCGCGAGCTTATCTTCTTCGCCCGTCTTCTTCACTTGCGCCGACTCTGCGCACTCGTCCACTGCAACTTATCCATCTACCTTCCCTCACGCGTCTTCATCTTCCTGTCCCCTGCGCAATCAATGAATCAACAGTTAAACAAATTCGACGACCTTCTTCTCCTCTGCCTCTATATAAACCCACGCTCTCTGCTCAATAATTCATCCCTTCCTCTGAATCCAAATCGTTAGTATTAGACCCACCACGACCACACCTACGTTCCATTCATCCTCTATCTCCCACTTCTCCATTTTAGTTTTATTCTACATTTCACCACGAAGCAGAAGCAGTATAAAGAAGAGAAGAAAAGGAGCTGGAACAGAGCGAATCGCAGTCCAGTCTCCGCCGGCAGTCTCCAAATTATGGCTATTTCTGTTTTCCTTTTTATTACTGTTAATGTCTGAGTGATTTTACTCGTATCCTAGGATGGGGTTTGACCCTAAATAATTCAGACTTATTATTAATACCAAGTTTGCTTATAAATATTTGTTTTGTCTCTCTAAATTATTAAATGCTTAATAACTGATCATTTTTATGCATTTACGGTTTCTCTTATTTCATGATTTTGTAAATCTGAGAATAGACCACAAGAAAGACAAACGTTAGATATTATACTCCTGATTAGCAGATAAATCCATCGCTGTTATAAAAGAATTCTCACTTAAAGCTAATTAATGATTTTAGACTTTTTCTGATTGTAAGAAGTTTAATGAATTAATTAAGAGCTGTCCTTATCTATGATTTAGAAAGGTCACAAGATAAATTCTTAACAGACAATAAGAGCAAATCAGGATTTTAATTGTTTAAGTAATTTAGGAATTCCCCCGATATCCTAGGATACCTTTTTCCATTCATTTACTTTATTTTACTGTATTTAATATTTCTGTATTAATCCCAAAAAACCAAGCTTGCCTCCGCTAAACCCCTTTTTACAGTTTATGCATTTTTATTTATCTTTTTGTACATTTACTAAACTGGATAATTAATCAGATAATGCGAAGTCTCTGTGGATACGACCTTGTTGTTCTACAAAGATTGGGTTCACTGCCCATAATTAGCAAGATAGTTTACTACTATTTTGCCCAACAAGTTTTTGGCGCCGTTGCCGGGGACTTCGGTCCAACTATCTGATTTATTATCTGTTTAGTT
This sequence comes from Limonium bicolor, assembly GCA_023374045.1. Classification (NCBI taxonomy): domain Eukaryota; kingdom Viridiplantae; phylum Streptophyta; class Magnoliopsida; order Caryophyllales; family Plumbaginaceae; genus Limonium; species Limonium bicolor. Next base: position 404,016,700 of record CM041776.1, on the reverse strand, counting down.
TTTCTTTATTTTTATTTGCCCCTTTTTGTGTATAAATTTTTTGTTTTGTTTTTAAAGGTACTTAATTCTGATGGATGGTCACTACGATCAAGCAGAAGATTGGTATGGTTACCCCTATAGCGCAGAGGACTACAATCAATGGAGTGTCTGCCAAGAGTGTGGAGGAGACCATGGAAGTTCCTATTGTCCTATGGTTGCAATAGAAAGAGACAACGCCATTTTACGGGAAATGATGGCAAATTTTACCTCACCATTGAAATGATCCGGCAAAGAACGCTAGATCAGGTAGAACACATGGAACAACCCGTTCCACACTGAATGCAGTGGTTCACGAGGAAGAACAACCTGCTGAGGACTTAAGCTACTTTCCACCTCCTCCCTATTCGAATTAGAGAATCCATCACCACCCACTATCAGCTTGATTATGGAGACAACCCCTCAGAAGAGAGTTTATCCTTGGACTTCATGGAGTTCCCTCCCTCTGAAATCAACTACTACTTCCCCTCCTTCACCGTGCTTTACCCAGAAGATGAGGGTGGATACATCCTCAACCTTGAGAAGGAGGAGATGCCGCCTCCCTCCGAGCCATCGAAGAGAGTGCTATAGTAATTTCAAGGAGCCACTTCCCTCTGAAGATCCCTATCAAGGTTCTTACCATAAGCCTCACAACAGAGGAGGATTTTTACATACTCCAATTTGAGGAAGAAAAGTCATTTCCACCGGGTCTTCTGTTAGAACTACGTTCCCGGCATACCTCCTCAAACACCAGATTTTGAGGAGTATTAATTTTATTATTTTATATGCCGAGGTAACGTTTTGTTTGATCCAGGATAACAAAGCAGGCGTCTAGCCAAAGACGTTAAAGAAGGGCAGCTTCCTGGGAGGCAACCCGGGTGTACTTTTAATTATTATGCCTTATGTTCTTTTAATTTTCAGGTTCTCTTAAATTTTATTTCTGCTAACTTTTAACCCCGTTTTTAGTATGGTTGCTTCTAGTGTCTTATGCAGGTGCACCTCCATGTGGACACCGCAACCAAGCTACGCTACTTGAGGCTGAAGCTCAAGTGTGGGGGAACTCTTATAACGCAAGCAAAAATAAAATCAGGGGAGTATTAGTTTCTTTTAATTATGCTTTATTTAAATAAATTGCAGAGGAGAATTTATATGCTTAAATGAATATTCGTGAGCTTCGTGTTCTCTTTATTTTATCTATTACCGAAAAGGTCTTCTGAAACCTCCCTTGTTTTTCTGGTGAACAATGAGGACATTGTTCAATTTAAGTGTGGGGGAGTGTGCCTTTTCGGTAACATTTTATGCTAAAATGCTTAATCTCTCTGCTTATCTTTTGTTGTTCAATTCAATATCGTGGACCCTTTTTATGTGGGTTGTTCTCTTTAAAATAAATATTTTTGAATTGTAGGATAAATGTACAAATTCAAAAATTTTAAAAATTTTGATTACTTTTGAGGAGCATTTTTTATGCGGTGTGACCAAATGATCTGAAATGGTTGGATTTTATTGGCTCAGGGTTTCTTTCTGTCTTCTTTCTTAGGGATTGCTAAGGGGTGCTTCTCTGCTAAAAAAGAGAAAAAATATAAGGGACTTGTGAGACACCATTGGTAACCAACAAAGAGAGTTGAGTGTTCTTAAATACAAAGGTGTTATGCCTACATTTTCTCATCCCATATGCAAAAGTGAAACAAATGCATAAATCTATTTTTCCTTTTGTTTTCTTCTCAATGCCCATTCTTGAGAAAGTTGGCCATGGTAAAAGTTCTCAGAGTCACCTAAAAAAACATTGAAGTACCTTGGATCATACCCGAAACTCTATATTTTATTTTTACCCTGAGCACACCTATGCCACCAGCAGTTAATTTTTCACACTCCTCAATAAGTTAAAAAGATCATGTTTATCCTACCCTTCATGATAATATTTGTTAATATTGAGCATTCCCTACTTGCTTGGGTACATGGTTTTGCTTGAGGACAAGCAAAAGGTAAGTGTGGGGGTGTGATAAGTGTCTAAATGAGCATGATTTATAAGTGTATTTCATGCATTATATCAGCACTTTTCTGCTCATTTCTCACTTATCGTATGTTTTTCCTCTAGTTTATGTTTTATTGATTATCTCACAATTTATTGGTTTAAACATGAGGAACAACCAAGCTAGGAGCAAAGTACACGGAGAGACGAACGCATAGACGCAAACGGCTCAGAAAACGGACTTATAACGAAGAATGTAGAGCCGGTTGAAGATTGTTATTATATGTATTTAATATACATAATATCGCATGAGAAGGCTGAGACGTCCGCGAGCGGGCATGCTACCGCCTCCTAAGTGGCGGACAAGAGACATGCAACCGCGAGGCGGACAAGAAGAGAGGCTACCGCCTCGTATCTGGCGGACACCACACAATGGACCGCCACTTATCTTGCGGTTGTCCAGGCGGTCAAGTAGGAGGGAACCGCCACTTCTTGGGCGGTCTTGGAGGCGGACCAGAGACACACAACCGCCACTTATTGGGCGGTACCCACAGGCGGACACCAACAGCAACTCAGTCGCGAGCTTATCTTCTTCGCCCGTCTTCTTCACTTGCGCCGACTCTGCGCAACTCGTCCACTGCAACTTATCCATCTACCTTCCCTCACGCGTCTTCATCTTCCTGTCCCCTGCGCAATCAATGAATCAACAGTTAAACAAATTCGTACGGACCTTCTTCTCCTCTGCCTCTATATAACCCACGCTCTCTGCTCAAATAAATCATTCCCTTCCTCTGAATCCAAATCGTTAGTATTAGACCACACCACGACCACCACCTACGTTCCATTCCATCCTCTAATCCTCCACTTCTCCATTTTAGTTTTATTCTACATTTCACCACGAAGCAGAAGCAGTATAAAAGAAGAGAAGAAAAGGGAGCTGGAACAGAGCGAATCGCAGTCCAGTCTCCGCCGGCAGTCTCCAAATTAATGGCTATTTCTGTTTCCTTTTATTACTGTTAATGTCTGAGTGATTTTACTCGTATCCTAGGATGGGGTTTGACCCTAAATAATTCAGACTTATTATTATACCAAGTTGCTTATAAATATTTGTTTTGTCTCTCTAAATTATTAAATGCTTAATAACTGATCATTTTTATGCATTTACGGTTTCTCTTATTTCAATGATTTTGTAAATCTGAGAATAGACCACAAAGAAAGACAAACGTTAGATATTATCTCCTTGATTAGCAGATAAAATCCATCGCTGTTATAAAAGAATTCTCACTTAAAGCTAATTAATGATTTTAGACTTTTTCTGATTGTAAGAAGTTTAATGAATTAATTAAGAGCTGTCCTTATCTATGATTTAGAAAGTCACAAGATAAATTCTTAACAGACAAATAAGAGCAATCAGGATTATTAATTGTTTAAGTAATTTAGGAAATTCCCCGATATCCTAGGATACCTTTTTCCATTCATTTACTTTATTTTACTGTATTTAATATTTCTGTATTAATCCCAAAAAACCAAGCTTGCCTCCGGCTAAACCCCTTTTTTACAGTTTATGCATTTTTATTTATCTTTTTGTACATTACTAAACTGGATAATTAATCAGATAATTGCGAAGTCTCTGTGGATACGACCTTGTTGTTCTACAAAGATTGGGTTCACTGCCCATAATTAGCAAGATAGTTTTAACTACTATTTTGCCCAACAGATGCGTGAGATTTAAGTTACAAGAGGGTATGGGCGCTTGAAGAAAAGCAGAGTTCTGTCGCCTGAGAGTAGGGATAAGAGGGTGGGGGATCTTCTAGTGTTCTGTTTTTTTGTTTTGATCGATCGGGAACTGCACCGAAGAGAGGAAGGACGATGCTATACTGAGGTGTGTCTAGTGTTGTTTCTTTCTTTTCTCCCTTTTTTTTTCTGAAGCATCCTAACAGCCTCAAGACTAATTTTATTCATCGTATGAGTTACAGAATACGAGCATAGCTCAACCGGTTAAGACATTCGGGGGAGGTACGGGAGGTCTCGGGTTCGAACCTTAGTGGGAGCGTCCTTGCTCCTTTTCTTTTTTTTTCCTTAATAAGTTATACATGCTTATATATATATATATTATATATAATATATATATATATATATATATGTGAGACCATATAATGTACGTTGCGTTATTAATTTTATACGCGACTACCTCATTTTGTTACATTGTTAGCTATTTATACGTACATGTCTATATATATAGACCACCCTTTTATTTTTGTCGCGTTCTAGTTATATGTAACTATGCGACGTTATTATTTTGTATACGACGTTGTAAAATGTAACGTTATGTATTGTATTTTCATAACGTACATATATGAGTACGTGACCGTTTTAATACGTAACGTTGTCATGTTTCCGGACATGTATATACCAATTTAATTGTTCGTACATTATTATATGTCCGAATTATATAACGCGATATTCTCGGATAATCTCCTCGCGTTTATGATCTTATTCATATGAGCTTATATTTGTGTATCATGTACCGATATGTATACGCAATGTAAGTACCCGTTTGATCTATATTTTAAATACCATAAGGCTTTATTGTAATTGTTGCACATGATTTAATTTAAACTTCACTAATTTAAACTGCTAATTATTCGGGGTATTTCAAAGAGGAGAGAGATTAAGAACTCATAAGAGAGGGTTCTTTCACAAGAACTCTTAAGAACCAAAATATGGGCCCTACAACGATTATTATTCCAATCATAATGCTCCACATATATGAAGAAAACAAATTAAAACTAATATGTGAGTTCTCTGATATTGTTAAAAATTAGATGTGGTTCTTAAAAGAGGTGGAAGAAAGAAAAATATGAGAGAGAATGTTAAGAACTAATTTTTGAGTTCTTTAAAACTATCGGGACAACCCTTAGTTGCCTCGTGCCAGTGGTCACACTAACACTCGCAACCTAAGGTCAGCATTGAGCACAAAGTGCTCACGCTGTTGGAGTCGCTACCAAGCTACCCTGGCAGCGTGCATGCCCAAGGCATGTCCAATCCTCATTAGGCCCGGACGGATGCCCTCCACAACATCCGCAAACACGGCCCTTGCTCGAGTCACAAGCTGACGCTACTCAGCTCGGCCAGCCTTATGCATGCCTACCCTGGCAGGGCAAGGCCTGTGCCTCAAGACAGCCACCACCATAGCTTGACAGGGACTAGGAGTGGACTTAGTCTGAACTGCGGCCTGGCATTCAACCGAGGCATTTGGGCCACGGGAATGTGAATCAGTGAAGGGACTTGTCGTTGAGAGTTTAAGTCCACTCTTGACTCTTGCTTGTGGCTAAGTGGATGACTTGTCTTTCCACAGTGAGTAGTAGGCTGGTTGGGTCCTTGACCCGATGCCGGTGATGCCTAATTGGTCACATGACCTAATCCGTAAGAGCCCCTTAGGATCTCACTTCCGCGCGCAAAATTTTAGAATTAAGGTTGGCATTACAATTGATCTGCTCTTAGCACACTAACTAAAATCTAGAATATTTTTTGTCCTGCACCACCGGCATGTACAAGCATCAATATAATCTTTCTTTCTATTAGAAGATGAGGATTAGTTACGACAATGACATGGGACGATTGGGTCTATATATAGTGAGCGTTTGGGGAACAGCTTCCAGCAGCAGACAGCTTTTTTCGATTTCTAAAATCAGCAGGTTCCACCAAACACCCAAAACCAGTAGCTGACAGCTTCTGCAAAATCATCAGCTGACAGCTCTCAATTTTCAGCAGCAGGACCTAACAATTGTCTCTGCTTTTAAAACCATCAGCAGACGTTCCACCAAACACCAATAGCAGCTGACAGCTTCTACAAAACCATCAACAGACACTTCTCAATTTCCAACAGCAGGACCCAACAGCTGTCCCCAAACGAAGCTTCCAGCAGCAGACAGCTTCTCAAATTCTAACAATTGTCTCTTTTTGTTTTTTAAATTTGTTTTGATGGAGAATTTGAAAAGACTGCTCTCTCTCTCTCTCTCTCTCTCTCTCTCTCTCTCTTTTTGTTTTTTAAACTTCAGCCTCTTACACCATGCTTCCTTATCCCATTTTTGGGCCTGTATAAATTTGTCTCTTCCACCGATATCATGGAATATCGCTAGATATTCTCCCATTGACTTGCTAAAGGTGTGTTCAATTACTCCATTGTTGATCAGGAACCTCCTAACTTCCTCCAAGTTACCTTTTCCTTTAGTACGAATGAGTGCACATCTATCAATCTGGGGATCAGGATTTCAGATGGAGATAATTATTTCACGGGGCCTTGCGAATCAGTGACCTTTTGTGCTTCATGGTCTTTCCACCTCCCTTACTGGCTTCTAGCTAGCACTTTGTATTCCATTTGAGATGGCTTTGTTGGAGTATTTGTGCAGCCTTCATCAGTCTTTGCGTTTCTACGGGTCTATACTGTTGTTGAGGCCTTCTCAGGGGTCTCGCGAATTGTGTCATGATCATGTTCCCATCAATCCAGTTTCCGTTTGATTGCTTCACTGCTCTCTCTGCCTTTTGTTTGTTGCTGAACTTAATAACCACATAGCGAGTGTTTGTGGCTATTTGTCTTTTTGTTGGTCGACTCAAGTTAACAATCTTACTATATACATGAAAAGACCTCCATAACGTGCTCAAACTTGTACTTTCGTGTACATTGCGATAAATATGTCTCTGTTTCTTCCATACCCTCGGTCAGTTGGATTGGTTTTTATGAAATGATCTACTAAGAGTCTGGGCTTTGATGTTTGGTTTGTTTTGGACGGAATAGAATTTTGGGTGTTTGTTTGAGGTCAAGGTGATTGGGAAGGATGTTTTGTGGTGGTGAGTTGGCTGAACGTTTACGAGTGGCTGGTGTTTTAGGGAGTGATTGAGGCTAGGTAGAAGATTTTGACGGTCGTGACTGTGACGGTGGTGTCTGGGCTGGCTGTTTGGTTGTGTTGGCGGGCTAGGCGGTTAAGGGTGGTTGATGTGGCCGTCGGTGGTTGAGGATGGTGGAGAGGGGGAGAGAGAGGAGGGAGGCCACATAGTTTAACAACTTACTTCAAACAGCAGTCCTCCCCCTTGAGAAAATACTGAACAAACTAAACGTATATAACATACACATACTTGAATCCAGCAGTCATGGGCATTCGGAGTAAGGGTCCAGCTAAGGTTGGATCAGATTGAAGAGCTCTATTAACAGCATCTCTGACGATGCCTTCAACTGTAGGGCAAGACATGATGTAGTAGTTCATGGACAGACCATCAGCTCTCAGCAGGCCTCTGGCCGCCATCTCTGTTAACAAGAGCAGACCTATAGAGTAAATTAGTAGCACCATCCTGGCGAACCTTAATTAGTATAACAATCTGCTGCTATTGCTGCTACATTTTTTTTTGATAAGGGGCTACAATTGTAGCATACATTGACCGGTGGTCGGTCTAAACAGCTTAGGAGAAATCCTTAGCCAGAAATTGAAAGGAAGTTCAAAAGAAACTTCAAAAACGACAAAATCCGAAACACCAACTACAGCAATGAGAAAACTTTAGAAAATCTGGACTTCCAAACGACATCATCAGCCCATCAAGGCTCCACACTTCAAGCCCTCCCAGCCTTAAACTCTTCTTGATCGAAACTAATGATAGTGAAGTTGATAGGGTTTTTTCTTCACTCCGCTTCCCCTCAAGATGCGTCCAAATTTGCTAAGGATCTCCGTGGATAGGGGCAGTGAATACGCAACCGCTGACCATATTTAAAGCATTCACTGCCTCCGCAGAAATATTGCAACTTTTTATTTGGGTTTCTTAGCTTTCTTGACACGAAACATCCTCGTCTTAGCTTGATCCATCTTAGGTGGGGATTTGTCGTGATAAACCCTCCTCTGGGCCTCCCGTCGACTTAAGAGACCTAAATCGGTTCAAATCCCGGCGGGAACTCTGGATCTTCGAAAAGGATCCTGAGATCATCGCCTTGCTGCTGCATATTAATCAGATCATCAGGATTACAAAGGAAATAACGCGATGTTTAATGTAATTATATGAATGTTCCCAAGCAATGTATTTTATAGGTGTAAGATACAAGAATAAGCACGCGAGCAGCAATATTTGATAACAACATATAGTGGCTGGCCTTTTGTCGTTTCCCTTAAGTTTTGTAATAAGTGTGTGCCGATTTAATTAATCAATTAAGTCCCATTTGTTGCTCCACTAGTACAAAGAAGACCTAATTATATATGTGTCAAATTATGCTAATCCATCCTTTAGTATGTCATGTATCCACAAATGCATTGCAGGTTATAATCAATAAGACACGTAATCCTGTTTATATCCATAGTTCATGACCCATTATATATCATGCCCACCGCCTACATTAGATCACGCATTATTATCTTTCTTTCTATTAGAAGATGAGGATTAGTTGCGACATGATATGGGACGATTGGGTCTATATATGAGAGTTTTCTTTATTTTTTTAAATTTGTTTTGATGGTGGAAAATTTGAAAAGAGTGTTCTCTCTCTTTTTTACATCTAACAGCTCTCAGGCACGTCTTTTTCCCTTCTTATTTTTGTTTTTCTTTTACTCATCCCAAAATAATGACTGACGTGGGGTTTAGCTTCCGCTACTGAGATGAGATATGAAAACTACAAGTGCGATGTTTTTAAAGAAGGGAGATGTGAGGGGATGGAAACTGGTGGAGGGATTCCCAATAGGAGCTGGAATGTTTATGTCCAGTAAGAGACTGGCTGACTTACTGCAGTAGTTAATGTTGTTTTTGCTTGTAGTTCTTTTGGATCGACGTTAATTACAAACGAGCCTTGAATAGTATCCTCCCAACGAGAAACCCTCGCCCCTGTGAATTCACCAAGCAGTAATTGGCATTGCTTAATTATGCTGCTGTATGCCTATTGCCTAGCCTTGGTGACTACTTTAATATAACCTTCTTATATTCAAGAAAAGCCTGTCGATGTCCCGGGATATCCAACGAAATAACTTTGCACTCTTTTTTTTTCTCCTCTAACATTCCAAAAATGTTTCCTGTCCCACTCTTTCAGCTTCCTCCCGCTTGCACTTATGTTAATTGATGATTGATCAAACATTGTAAGTTCACATATATAAAAAACTGTTTTTTTGCATTTTTTTCGTAACCGAAAGATAATTATAGTAAAGTTGAGCTTTTGCAATGGAAATAACCGCAAGCAAAATTTAACGTGATTAAGATTTGATCCTCCAAAAATAGTAACTTTCAATCATAATTTATAAGAAATTGACATTCAATCAAATCCATCCCCGCCGCTCAATCAGAGTAATATTAACCCTAAGATGCAAGGTTCCATTTATAAAAATTGGCTATTTTCCTCCATAACTGCCATCCCATTTCGCTTCTAAAAGGTAGGATAGCCGTCAATGTCCCCGTCTTCTCCATATTTAAAGGTATAGGTAATTGCTTCCCGCCGGCTTACAAATTCAGAAGGCCTTGATTTTTGTCTCACGGCGAACTCAATTGCACAACCTGAGATTGTTTCTTCCTAGTCTTCAGACCAAGTAGCAACCAAATGTATCATCACCTGCTTCATAAATCCAACGTGTAACAAAAGGAAGAAAATGTTCTCATCTAAGGTGAAGGGTTGAGATAGAAGATTCGTGTTGTTTTTGCACTCTTCTCTCGTCAAGTCCGAAAACAACACATTGGTTCACAGGATTTTTGAAGGTCACCACTGCAACAGGAAGCAAACTGTAGCTCGACAATGTGTTCAAAAGATGACTTTTTGTCGTCGAGAACAATTTTGTCTACCATTGAAGTAACTGCATTCGGATCCAAGTGATTGCTATTGAAAATTCTCCAAGAACAGTCTTCAGCTTTTGCGGGGTCATGTGTTGAAAACGAATCAAGTCAACCATTTCCGCATTAAGAACTCTGCGTTGTTCTTCACAATCAAGAAAATGCTCCTTAGTCCATTCCACCAATAGATCATACACTGCATCTTCTAAATGCACTTTAAGATCATCACGAGACAGTATAATCCTTATTCCTTCAAGAGATAGCTTGATTATGTCTTTACGGTACCTAAAATGCATGTGGCATCATAATCAAAATCATACAAGAATATAATAGAAGTAGCTAGTATTTGCATGAACAAAAATAAATAAAGATAGACATAGATAGATATTAATCTGAATTAGCTTACTTTGATATGTCTTTCAGACATAAGGAAGGAACTCTTTTGCTGCGTTTAGTAATGGTTGAATCTCATTGATAGAAATGATAATCAATGTAACATAATGCCAGCTCAGCAGTCATAGGAAACGATAGCAACAGTTTACAACAATATTTCACACATGAAGGAACAGAGAACTTGTCCGCAGTCAAAAGAACTTCCAACAAAGCATTTGGAGCATCCGCTGATAATGATTTTCTGTTGTAGATGAACTTTATTAGACTTATAAGGAAGCCTCTTCTGGACACAAGGCATCATGAATAATCATTAGCATAAAAAATACAGTAAAAATTGGAAAATGGAACAGAACACTACATATATAAGGAGATTAAAAGCATCATGAATTAATACATCATTAGCATACTGATACCATAAAATATAGACATCAATGATTTCAATCTCAACATTTACCTGAAGAGTGGATACGCATAGTGACTTCATGTTGACTGGATGCTTTCATCCCATTAGTAAACAGCTGATGAAACATCAATACGCTCAGTAATACTACTCCACATACATCCAACTAGATGAAAAAAATTTCTGAGCCGAGGGTAATAATATGAAGAACTCAGCTAATACTTGAAATTGGGAGGGAGATGAATATCACCTTGTGAAAGAAAGGACTTTTAGCAGCCAAAACCAATGAGCATAAGTGTAGACTCTTTACTCTATATTCTGCATAGAGAGACAGAGAGGATGACAGATGCAGATGCTAAAACTTTGAGAGAAAACATTTAGAATTTTTAGGATAAAACCAAAATAATGTAGAGTTAGTATAATTACACTTGCCTTTCTGTGATTCAGGAATCTCCTCCTTCATTTGCTTCAGAGAACTAAATAGATTCTTCAATTTGCAGTACTCTCCACTATCCCTTTTCTCCTCCGGCGAGTCATCAAATATCAAGAGTTTTAGAACCCGATCCGAGAATGCAGGATCGTCGAATGCAAAACCGTAATCAGGACTGATTAAACTCAGAATATAGAGCTGGTGTTGTTCCTTCTGCTCATCCATTATGACCCAACTACCTACAAGAGAAATGGCCTCCCTTTGATTCCCTTTGTTGCTGTTTGGTTCTAGAAACAGAGGAATCAGTCTATATTCATAAAACTGAACATATATTGCATAATGTAGTTATTCCATGTCATATAGTTGATCAATATTCTAAAATATAACCTCTCACAAAAAAAAGAGTATTATTGACATAAGAAAAACATTATTTTGATAAAAATGATCACTTGCCACCAAAAGAAGAACACAACTAATTGTCATAGAACCAAAATTGTCCAAGAAAAAAAGCATAATTCATCAAAGAAAAATAAAAACATATCTTGCCAAACAAAAAAAAAAAAATCTATACGTGAACCTGAAAGCTGCTGATATTCATTTTTTAATCCATATGTGAATCTAATTTTGGACGCCGGACATGCTTTGTTGAGTTTTCAAGGTTAGAATAAAAAGAAGAACCCAATGTTAACTACAAAACACAGGTTTGAAGCTTTGAAGAAAAAAAATCTGCGACTAGAAGCTTCAAAATAAATAAGAGAACAACAGAGAAACACATGCTAATCCTTGCTTTAAAACCAAAATCTCTGTCGCTTTGCTTTGCTGTGGGTTATCCTTTGTTGGTGGGTTCTGGAATTTTGTAAACCTGTCGCAAGCTTTGAAGAATTTAGTAAGATCGGTGCACGAGAAACAAAATCTGGAATTAAAAATCTGGGCGCTTTGAAGAATTTAGCAAACCTGTTGCTAAATCTCGTGCACCGATTTTACAATCAGTTCACCGAGAAGCTTTGAAGAATTAAAAAATCTGGAACAAAGAAATATACATACTAAACCGGTGCTGCTGATTAGAAACCAGAGAAGAAGAGAAGAAATCCCCAAAGTTATGCCTTGTCGACTGGTGCTGCTGCTGATTAGAAACCAGAGAAACCAGAAAAAAAAAACAAGTAAGCAGATACTAGGTGAATCAATCGTTTGAGCTTTTGCTGATTCTTATGCAGTTCTGTTAAAGAAAAGAAAAATAGGGCGGGTGCTATGGGTAATGCCTTACTGCCGGTTACTTCTATTCTCCTAGCTTTGAAGAAAAAAATTGCGACGAGAAGATGAAGATTGCTCACCTCAACTGAAAACGCCCATGTCCAGCACGGAGGGAAGGCAGAGAAGGTTGTCGGTGAGTAGAAAGTTGGAAAAGAATGAAAATGGGAAGGGTACGCGAGGACGACCTTAATAAAATCCAAAGCAGGTTTTGGCACCTTTATCAATAATCTCATGTTTTTGTGAGTGGTAAGGTGGACCTAATACAAATCTTCACCAGTAAGTATGACTCTGTATATCCATGTCTCGGGTTGCAGTGATTTTACATTTGCGGGTATAGTACGGAGCCTAACTTTCCTAAATAGTGAAGTACCGTACTATCTAAAATTTCTCACCATCTCAACACTGAGAGAAGCTCATATGCTGCACGAATTATATGCAGCACACCTGCAAATAAACGACAAAAGAAAACAGTTTTGCAACTAAATAAAAGGCGCCGTTGGTCGAACCTACTGTTTATGACATCTACAAGAAAAAGTAACATATATTGCTCGGCTGCAGGAGTTGGTATATATTTTTAAAGATTTGTCCCATATTAACAATTTTTTTTTTAAGATGTGTATACTTGACTTTTCAAATCAAATTCTTAAATTAAACACTTTTTGTTCTATGTTTTCTTATATTTTGTTTTCATTGTTTTAATGGTATATTATATTTGTTTATTTTTTTCTTTTTTACTTTACAGTAAAGATATATTTTTGTTTTTGAATATATTGTTTAGTTAAATTATAGAGTAAGTAATTAGTTAGCATGGAAATAGCAAATTATTGTTATTAAATAATTTAAATTTAAAATATGTTTTAATAAATAGTAGCATGATTGGAATTTGGAACATGTTTTTAATCTCTAAATGTTTAGAACAGGTCTACTAAAGAATATACATTATGTATAAAACTTAAAACAATTTAAATATAGTATCAAAAGCATACATGTTTATCCAAATATAAAAGTAATATTTTCATAAATGTTGAATTTAATGTTAATTAAAATTTTATTTGTAAATTTTAATTAAAATTACATTTAAAAATATAACACAAAATAGTTGTGAAATTAATGAAATTAAAACAATAATAATTAAATTTATTTTATGTAAGAACTAGTTTAAATTTTGCATCAAAATAAATATATACCTTATAAATTTGACTTATACAAGCTGATAAAAGTTGGATGTCTTAGTTTTCTATTAACAATTATTCCTTGCAGAAATAGCTCAACATTGACTAAAAAAAACAAGATCAATGCAGAAGATAGATTTCAAGAAAGAAATATTTTATCACTTGTAGTGTGTCACTTGTATTTTGGTAACCTATCACTTGTATTTTATTAATGTGTCACTTGTATTTTGTTAACCTGTGACTTGTATTTCGTTAACCTTTCACTTGTATTTCGTTAACATGTCGCTTATATTTCGTTAACCTGTCATTTGTTTTTCGTTAACTGTCAGTTGAATTTTGTTAACTTGTCATTTGTCTTTCGTTAACCTGTAACTTGTATTTCGTTAACCTGTGACTTTTATTTCGTTAACCTGTCACTCGTATTTCGTTAACCTGTCATTCGTGTTTTTTGTTAACATGTCATTTTTCTTTCGTTAACCTGTAACTTGTATTTGTTAACTTGCTGTTTGTGTTTCGTTAACTTGTCATTTGTATTTTATTAACCTGTCGGTTGGGTTTTGTTAATCTGGTATTTTGTTAACCTATCCCTTGCACTTTGTTAACATATTATTTAGAATTTGTACTTATTGGCGTGAGCTTGACTTAAGTTAAGTCAGTTGCGACATTATAAAGTATGTAACAAGTTTTTAAAAATTACCCTACACCTAAAAGCCTAAAAACCACCCTAGGAAAGTAAAAATAAATTGAGTAGTTTTTATATATTAATGGTATAAAATCGTGCTAATATTATGTAACATATGGCACATTTTCCATATGAATGGCATATATTCATGATGTCTGCTACATTTGTTGGTACATAAAACTTAAAATAATAAAAACGGATTATTAGTTGTACATATACCCGAAAGTGTTAGTCAGTATATGTTAGAAAATTTTAGCCATATGTATTAGAGCCATACAAGGCGGTTGATCTATTGAATGAAGCAATTGATACTAAGTAGTTTGTATAGAATGAATTAAAAAAATATTACTCTACATTAAAACCCTAAACACGACGCGAGGAAAGATGAAAAACGTCGAAGGCTTATTGCCGAGTCAGTGGCGACATTAAAATTTTCACTCATAACAAGGAAACAAAAATACATTATTAAGCAAAAAATATGATTAATTTTAAAGGAAAATTCACAATTTTCTATTTAATTCAATTGTACATGTTGAAATTGTATTGTATAAATAATACCTTAAATTTTGGCTATTTTCATCTCTATATATAGTTATTATTTTATTTATTATTAAAAAAAAAGCTATTAGTTAAGTTTTTTATAATTCTAACTATATAAATTATTTCGCTTTGGAAAAATAAAATATCTCAAATAAATTGATTACTTTTGATAGGTTAAATAATTATTTTTCCCTTTTGGATCCGCCATGTTAGATCATTTTAAATGTTGGTAAATGTTGCTTGAATATCATTAACCTGTCGCATGTAAATGGCTAACCTGTCGCATGTAAATGGTTAACGTGTCGCATGTAAATGGTTACCCTGTCGCATGTAAATGGTTAACCTGTCGCATGTAAATGGTTAACCTGTCGCATGTAAATGGTTAATATGTCAATCATAAATGGTTAACCTGTCACACATAAATGGTTAACATGTCACATGTAAATGGTTAACCTGTCGCATGTAAATGGTTAACCTAACATTCGTAAATGGTTAACCTGTCAATCACAAATGGTTAACCTATTATTTGGAAAGTTAAAATGAATTCAATAGTTTTTCATATTAACGATATGAAATCATGGCTAGTATGACGTAAACTTATGACATATTTATTACCGTATGAATGACATATAATTTTGAAACTAATAAATAACGACCCTAATCCTTGAACCACAAACCCTAAAAACCTGTCGAGTCAGTGTCGACATTATAAAGAATAGAATGAAGAAAAAAAGATTTCGCTAAACCACAAACCCACCCCAAAAACCACCATAGGAAATCTTAAAACGTCGAAGGCATATTGTAGAGTAAGTTGGGACATTATAAAGTATAGACTTAGTTAAAAAAGATTACCCTACACCACAAACCCACCCCAAAATCCACCCTAGAAAATATTAAAACGTCGAAGACATTTTTAGGGTTCGTAGTGAAGGGATTAGGGTCTAACGACCATAATCCCTGAACCACAAACCCTAAAAACCTGTTGAGTCAGTGTCGACAATATAAGAATAGAATGAATAAAAAAAGATTCCCCTACACCATAAACCCACCCCAAAAACCACCCTAGGAAATCTTAAAACGTCGAAGGCTTATTGCCGAGTCAGTTGCGACATTATAAAGTATAGACTTAGTTAAAAAAGATTACCCTAACCACAAACCCACCCCAAAATCCACCCTAGAAAATATTAAAACGTCGAAGGCAATTTTAGGGTTTGTAGTGAAGGAAATAGGGTCTAACGACCCTAATCCCCGAACCACAAATCCTAAAACTTGTCGAGTCAGTGTCAACATAAAGAATAAAATGAATAAAAAAAGATTACCCTACACCACAAAACCACCCCAAAAACCACCCTAGGAAATCTTAAAACGTCGAAGGCTTATTGCCGAGCCAGTTGCGACATTATAGAGTATAGACTTAGTTAAAAAAAAACGATTACCCTACACCACAAAACCCACCCGAAAATCCACCCTAGAAAATATTAAAACGTCGAAGGCATTCTTAGGGTTTGTAGTGAAGGGATTTAGACCCTAATTCCTGAACCACAAACCCTATAAACCTGTCGAGTCAATGTCGACTTTATAAAGAATAGAATGAATAAAAAAAGATTACCCTACACCACAAACCCACCCAAAAAAACACCATAGAATAGCTAAAAAACGTCGAAGGCTTATTGCCAAGTCAGTAGCGACATTATAAAGTATAGAAAGAGTTAATAAAAGATTATTCTATACCACAAACCCTGAAAACCACCATAAGAAATTAAAACGTCGAGTTAGTGGTGACATTATAAAGTATAAAACAAGTTAAAAAATATTACCCTACACCACAAACCCTTAAACCACCCTAGGAAAGTGAAAAACGTCGACAGATGATTGTCGAATAAGTGACGACACCATAAAGTATAGAACGAGTTAAACAAATATCCTATCCCATAAACCATAAAACCACCATAGAAAAATTAAAAATGTCAAAGGCTTATTGTATTGATTCGAAATATGTTAGTTAATGTAATACTTCTGTATAATGCAACTCATTGTTTATTTAAAATTATATACTTAAATAATGTTTTGTCTACTTTTAAACCTAATTTGTTTATTATTAAACCATATTATATTCTATCTAAAGGAGTAACTATTTACTATTCAAAACTTGATAATATATTAAATAAATTCTTATAAAATTTTGTAACTAAATTTTGTTAGTTATTAAATATCTTTTAGGTATACAACAATAACAAAATCGAAGTCTTATATCCAAAATATTCGAAATATGTTAACATGAATCAATATAAAGTTGGACATAACAATAGACATAAAAGAAAGAAAAATACATTAGAGATGTAATAAAAATGTGATAGAGATGGGGAAAGAGTATGACATTAATGATCTATTAAAATAAGGTGGAAGTTTCTAAAATATGATGGTGTATATATCATTATTAAAAAAGTGTAAAATGAATTTTCACCAGACAAATAAGAAAAAGAAACCATAAAACAAGAAATGTAATTAATTAAATTCGAAACATTTTATAATTCTCTTAGTTATTTTAATTGTATAAGTTTATCAGTTTATATATAATTAGTATTACTTATAAATTTTGTATATTGTATGTAAAACTATCAACTTATCATCCAATAAAAAGTATTAATTTATACTTGTAACAATCAAAATACTTTTTCTCAAATAAAATTGTAATAGTTTCATTTTATGAAATATTGTTATATTATTTATTTAAAAATAAAGTCACTCACATATCAATTTCTACTTGAATTTTTTTTACCATCCTAAATGTATAATCATAATTTCTAAATCTGTTACTATTTATCAAGTACTAATAAACAATAGAAGAAAAAAAAAGACGATTACTACAATATAGAACTTGATATAATGCGAAATGGCTCAATATTCATAATCAGATTACGTCATATCAACCTCCAACAAAAATCAGATGGACATAGAAAAAAAGGCATTGCACCGCGTTTTACTAAGTGCAGCACTCCTACAACGGAGTACTTGCAGCACATGACCCACTGCCCTCAAGACTTCAGATGTCTTACATACTTTGGATGTCTCACAAACTTCAGCCTCTTACACCATGCTTCCTTATCCCATTTTTGGGCCTGTATAAATTTGTCTCTTCCACCGATATCATGGAATATCGCTAGATATTCTCCCATTGACTTGCTAAAGGTGTGTTCAATTACTCCATTGTTGATCAGGAACCTCCTAACTTCCTCCAAGTTACCTTTTCCTTTAGTACGAATGAGAGCACATCTATCCAATCTGGGGATCAGGATTTCAGATGGAGATAATTATTTCACGGGGCCTTGCGAATCAGTGACCTTTTGTGCTTCGAACACTACTAGAAACCTGATGTTTAGTAACAAATTTAAGGTAACGATTTGTTAAGTTGTTACTATACTTACTATTAGTATGAAAGAATATTGTTACCAAAAATCTGTTTTGGATTACTACGGGTAGATGACTTTTAATAACGAGTGAGAGTTACTATAAAATTTCTATACCTTCAGTAAAAACTTAATCGTCACCAAAGATTGTAATTACATTGAACAAATTTTAAAACCCTTTTACTATCATAAAAACTTTCACTGTTTTTCTCCTGCTCCGCTCATCTCTCCCACCGCGCTGCTCTCTTTGTCTCTCCCACCGCACTGCGATCTTCGTCTCTCCCACCACGCCGCGCTGCGATCTTAGTCTCTCCCACCGCGCCGCGAGCTGCTCTCCTCGTCTCTCCCACTGCGCAGAGTCGATCCTCGTCTCACTGCTCTGCTCATCTTCGTCTCTCCCCGGGACTTCAAGCCAGACTTACCAACTCGGGAACACGTCACACACGGAGAGGCAAATCAGGTACCAAATCCATCTCTACCTTCATCTCCACTCTCAATCTGCTTGTGTATGGTTGCTTTTGAGTCAACGACTGTGAGAATATGTATCCCTATGTCTGATATTACTGTAATGGGCTGTATGTAGCATTAGATAGTGGGCTGTCTTCATACATGTCTTAGTATATTAGAGTTAGGCCCACACATATCTTACCCATATATTACCGTTGTAATATGCTGTATATATTATACTGCAGCCTACATTGTTATGCATACAGATTACTGAATAAAATACGATGGCTATATTCTTTAATCTCACATGGTATCAGAAGCTTTATGAGATTAGGAATGTAACCCATCCCATTACCGCTTAATCAAGAAAGCATTATACTACCAAAAATATCTTCTCTCCGTTCTTTTCTTCCCGGTCGTCTTCCTTGTTCTCCTCCCTTCGTATTCTTCTCCGCTGCGAAACAAACAAAATCACAGATCGATCAGTCATGGCTGACGAAAAAGAATCGCCAGAAATCGAAGAGGAAGGTCAACACACCCACAAAGGGAAAACACCAGAAACGAAGAAGAAGGAGAAAGATAGATATCCAGAATTGTACGTTCACCCGTCGGATAGCCCCAGCACCCTACTTGGGCACAAATTTACTGGCAAAGCCTTCGGGACATGGAAACGCGCCTTCTTGGTCGGGCTCTCAACAAAACGGAAGATAGGGTTCGTCACGGGAGAAACGAAAAGAAGTAACTACGAAGAGGAACAACAATCAGACTGGGATAAGGCTAATGGAATGGTATTAGCCTGGCTATTCACTGCCCTAGACGAATCCACCAAAGAAAGCGTCATATACTACCGGACGGCGGCTGAAGTATGGGCGGCTTTATGCAAGAGATTCGATGATCCAGCGGGAACGAGACTCTATGCCCTAAGACTTGAAGCTCACAAGATAGAGCAAGGGAATGATTCCGTCAAAGATTACTATACCCGATGGGTAAAGATCTGGAACGAACAAAGAGAGCTTCTCAACATTACTCCATGTACTTGCGGATCTGCAGTACAACAACAACGACAACAAGAAAACGAAAGAGTCTTCGACTTTCTTATGGGTTTAAATAGCTCGTACAAATCCCTAAGGAGTAATGTTCTGATGCTGAGCCCACTTCCAACAATTGACAACGTCTATTCAATGGCGCGCCAAGAAGAGAATCACAAGCAAGCTCAGAAAAACAAGAAGGGAGACGGGTCTGAGAGCTTGTCGTTTGCTAGCACCGGTAACAGCCAGGGACAGACCAGTCGAGGTTCTCAAGAATACAAAACTATGGTTAAGAAGATCGAAAACCAGAAAGGAAAATGCACGCATTGTAAAAAACCGGGTCACACTTATGAAGAGTGTTATTGGGTCAAAGGCAATTTTCCAAGCTACTGGAAGAATCCTCCAAACCAGAACAGAAAATCCCTAAGTGCGACGGTGCCAGAAAATATAGATGAAGATGAAACAGATGAATCACCTGTTCCGGGATTTAACAAAGAGCAACTATCAGCACTAGAAGAATACTTCAAAGGAGGCAAAGCATCTGTTCCAGGAGTTTCTCAGAAGCAACTGGCGTCATTAAGTGCCTATTTTGATCGAAAATTCTCCCTAAAGTCAGATGATACAACTGGTTTTTATAACCAGTTTGCAGGTACGGTTTTCTTCCTCCAAAGATAATATGAAAACCGAATTCAAAACTCTTGGTTATAGACACGGGAGCAACTGATCATATTTGTGGCAATTTAAATATGTTCTTGGATGAAAATTTTAGTGCCTGTAATTGCTCTGTTCGTATGCCTGATGGACATGCTGGGTCCATCAAAGGTGTTGGTACTGTGAAATTATCTGAAAACTTGCTCTTTGTAATGTTCTATATGTGCCTGTTTTCAAATTTCACTTACTATCAGTTAGAAAGTTTTTACTTCACTAAATACCCAGATGATAATTTATGCACATAAATGTACTTTGCAGGACCATAGAAACGAGATAATTGTTGATATGGCGTTTGAAAGGAATGGTCTGTATGTCCTAGATGAAAAAGCTTTGGATTTCTTTGTTCAACAGATAGCAATTGTCAATTCCATGAAAACAGGATCAGATAGGAATACTCTAGACAAATGTAATCCCTCTGTTTCTGGTTGTGATTTGGATATAAACATGAATAAAAATGTTGTTGTTTCTTCTGTTATTGATGATGTTGTTCTTTGGCATATGAGATTAGGTCATGCCCCTAGAAAAGATCTGTCATTTGCAGTTGATTAAAAGGAAAAACATCCCAAAACATTTTGTTTGTGATTCTTGTGAAAGAGCAAAAAACCACAAATTACCCTTCACACGTTCTGTCACCACTAGTACCCAACCATTAGAATTATTACATATTGATATCTGTGGTCCTTTTAGACAAATGACACATGACCAATCCAAATATTTCTTGAGTATAGTGGATGACAAAAGTAGAGCTTTATGGGTAAAACTTTTACAACACAAATCTGATGCGTTTTCTGTTTTGAAGTGTTTTATATCATATGCCGAAAGGCAATTTGACAAAAAGGTTAAAACCATCAGATCTGATAATGCCTTAGAACTAGGCAGTTCTAATGAGGGTAAAGTTTTTTTCCAAAGTCTAGGAATCAACCACCAAACCACATGCCCTCATACTCCTCAACAAAACGGGATTGTTGAGAGGAAGCATCGTTATCTAATGGAAACAGCTAGATCCCTTTATTTTCAGTCAAATGTCCCTTTAGAGTATTGGGGGGAATGTGTTCTCACAGCTACCTCCATCATAAACAAGTTACCCAGTTCTGCTCTAAAAGGCAAAACACCTCATGAAATTCTTTACAATGAACAACCCGACTACACACAATTAAAACCCTTTGGTTGTCTTGCATATGCTCTTATACTAGGACAGCAGCTAGGAAAGTTTGGATCAAAATCAGTAGCTTGTGTCCACTTGGGTCTTGCTGATAGGCAAAAGGGTTTCAAACTTCTTCGTCTTCAAGATAACAAACTAATAGTTTCTAGACATGTGAAATTTCATGAGACTGTTTTCCCTTTTAAACAAACTGTTCCTAGCCATGATACAATTCCCCACTCTGTTGAACAACACATTACACCCAATCCCATTTACATATCTGAAGATGATGAATCTTCTGATTCATACACTGAAACACCACAAGAAACACAACTCTCAGATCAAATCTTACAAACCACACCAGAAACTGACACTTCTCAATCCATTCAAAGTCCAACAGCTGATCAGACTGTCCCCGCAGATCTGAAAGATCTAGGCACCCACCAGCATACCTTTCTGATTACTACACCAATTCCACACAAAGTGACAATGATCCTTTCACTGCTGTTTTCACACACAGAATCACAATCCTGTCAAAAAATCAGAGAATTTTCTATCCTTAAATTCTCTCACTGAAATCACCCCAACTCTCTCTCTCACCACTTCTGCTATCCAAAACAGAACTGTCATAGACAGACCCTTGACATCACAGAACCTAAAATTTTGCAGAAGCTGTAAAAGATAAGAAATGGGAAGAAGCCATACAAAATGAATTGAAGGCTCTCATTAAAAACAATACTTGGGAGCTAACCAAACTTCCCAAACACAAAAAGGCTATAGGATGTAAATGGGTTTTTAAAACCAAACTAAGAGCTGATGGAACTATAGAAAGACACAAAGCAAGGCTTGTAGCAAAAGGGTACAGCCAAAAGTTTGGTTTAGACTACACAGAAACCTTCTCCCCTGTAGTTAGAATGTCCACAATCAGAACTCTGCTGGCTGTTGCTGTAAAAAGAGGGTGGATTATGGATCAGTTAGACGTCAATAATGCTTTTATACATGGCCATTTGCATGAGGAAATCTACATGCAGATTCCTCAAGGTTTGGAAATAGATGAAACTGTTAATACTTGCAAATTAAGGAAATCTCTCTATGGCTTGAAGCAAGCCTCACGGCAGTGGTTTGCTCGCCTTAGTGAATTCCTAGAACAGATAGGCTACAACAAATATGAAAATGATAGCTCTCTGTTTCAGAAAACAAACAAACACAAAGTCACTTTCCTTGCTATCTATGTAGATGATGTTTTAATCTGTGGTGATGACACACAAGAAATAACAGTTTTGAAACAGCATCTGGACAAGGAATTCAAGATTAAGGATCTGGGAAAACTCCATTTTTTCTTAGGAATGGAGTTTCTACACCATGAAACAGGTCTCATCATATCCCAGCGTAAGTTCTGCATAGACATGCTAACAGATACAATATTTCTTGCAAGTTTTCTCCTGTTTCTCCATTGCAGATCAATACTAAACTGAAGCCAGATGAAGGAACTGCTCTCACCAATCCGACATTATACAGAAGCCTAATAGGGAAGTTGAACTATCTAACTCATACAAGGCCTGATATCAACTTTACCACTCAATTACTAAGTCAGTTCTTGCAGGAACCAAAAGACACACACATGGCAGCTGCACTTCACACCTGCAGTACATACAGGGGACCCTCAATTATGGGATTCAACTCAGCAACACACCAGACTTCACCCTACAGGCCTACTGTGATAGTGATTGGGCATCCTGTCCCACAACACGCAAATCAGTCTCTGGATACTATATCTTCCTGGGCAACTCCCCATTGCTTGGAAATCAAAAAAACAGAACAGTGTATCTCTGTCCTCAGCTGAGGCAGAATACCGGGCAATGCGAGCGTTGTGACCTGCGAACTTGCTTGGTTAAGTCGACTAATTCACGAGCTTGGAGTCACTGAAGTCCAACCAATACCGGTCAAATGTGATAACAAGTCCGCAGTCTTCATTGCGAAGAACCCAGTTCAACACCAAAGGACCAAGCACATCGAGATAGACATCCATTATGTTCGTCAGAAGATACAAGAGGGACTGATTTCTGTTCAACACATCTCCAACAGCAAGCAGCTAGCGGATTTCTTAACCAAACCGCTCCCAGGAAAGACTTACACAGCACTGTGGAGGGTGATTTTTTCGGTATGAGGGGGGGGTCTATTTAAATATGGACTAGCTGAGAAGCCTAGATCCTAGAAATGCCATTCTGTGGAGGGTGAGAACCCATTATTCTGGCATCCCTCAAATACCTACTAAATCGTCCGTCTTTCCCAGAAAGCTTAAGGGGAGTGCCAATGAACACTACACCCGCTCTCAATGGGCTCCACGCGGACTGATGCCTCTATAAGGCGGATTTGACTAGAGTCGCCACCTAGTTTGACCTAAATGAACTAGGAAGGAAAGGAACAGGGTTCTAAGAACCGTTAGTTGACTCTGAGGTTGTTCCCTATGGATAGGATTTAGCTGGTTGCGTCAGAGATTCTATTGTGGGTTCGTACTGGGTTACACCCCTTAGAAGTGGCAACGACCACGACTTCGGATTGGTGGTGCGAGGAAACCTCGGTCTCCAATTGTCGGGATTGCCTTCTTTCAAAACCTTTTAGAGAGATTCATTTTAAAAGCCAAAGGATAGAAGTTGAGTGTGGGTTGAGGATTAGATGATTTAGAATAGGCTGGTTTTGAGATATTGATTGATGAAGGGTTGAATGCTGAGAGGTTTGAGGTTGTTTCGGCTTTCACGAGATTGGAAGTTTTGAGGAGCAAAGGGCATTTATTATGGAGTTGAGGGTATTTTGGCCATTTTGCAAAGCTTAGGGGTATTTTGGTCATTTCGTAAAGCTTAGGGGTATTTTGGTCATTTCGTAGAGCTGAAGGGTATTTTGGTCATTTTATGAAGTTGAGATGTGTTCGGATTTTGAAGATATCCAGGTTTTTGATGGGTAAGGGAGTTCGGGAGTATTTAAGAATAAGGAGCCCTATGTTAGTGAGACTTGTGACTTCGGGTTTGCTTTAGGAAAGGATTGAGGAGTGCTTATGGGTTAAAGCTCTAATGAAAGGACTGGATTGATTTGTTCAGAATTGTCTCTCTTAGAATCTTAAAACTGAAAATCACTTTTTGTGGTAAAAGGGCGGATAATCCCGAGGGATTACCCTATGTACCCCCTCGAACACGACACTTAACTAATAGTAAGTGCCGAGGCTCGAAAGATGGGGCAATGTATTTATGTCGAAAACTAGGATTTAGAGAGAAACACCATGAATGAGATGTTCTCGGTCAAACCCTAATAACGTCTCTAACTCCCGGGTTTTAAAACGTCAAAAACCGAAAACATTGAAATCGAGTGGAAGGGAGTTAGACGATTCTAAAATCCCGGCTGCAACTAGGAAGGCCGTTACTTCCCTAGCGCCCCGCCTTGTAGAAAACTAGGCTGCAATTAGGGGAGGTTTGTCACCCTAATGCCCCGCCTAAAGAGATCCAGACTGCGACAAGGGAGGCTATAACCCCAGTGCCCCGCCTCGGATTTTTATTTTGGGAAGGGAGACAAGCGATGTTCTAATCATGGAGGAAATGTTTTGAAGGGATTAGACATTTCTTGCTCCCTGAAAACAGTTTATGTTTTTAGTTGAAAACTAAGTTAAAAGGACTTTCGAAGTTGTTCGGAATTCTCGATGAAGAAACATTGATTTTGAGGAATGTTTTAGGAGAAAACTTTCTGTATATGTGAGAAGAACTTTCTGCATTTGAGAAGAGTTTTCTGTGATGTGAGAAGAGTTTTTCCTTTAAAATTCCACAAAATGGTTTCTTGTGAAAACTTAATGAAGTTTGAATAAAAGAATGGTTTGAAATTCTTTTTGGGTTTTTGGAGTTTTGAATGATATTTACAAACTGAGTGTGGACTAGATGAAATGAGCTTGGGTTTGAATTGAACTAGGTTGAGTGAATTGGGTTTGATTGTGGGCTTGGACTTGAGCTTATTGTTGGGCTTCGGATTTGGGCCTTGTTGGGCTTCGAATTTGGGCCTTGTTGGGCTTCGAATTTGGGCCTTGTTGGGTTTCAGATTTGGGCCGAGATTGGTTGTGGGTTGATTGTGGGCTTGGGCTGGTCATGGGCCGCATTTGGACTTGGGCCGGTCATTGGGCCTGGGCTGGTCATGGGCCGCATTTGGACTTGGGCCGGTCATGGGCTGAATTTGAATTGGATATGGATTTGGGCCGCATTTGGATTTGGGCCAAGATTGGTTGTGGGCCGATTGTGGGTTGGGCTGGTCATGGGCTTGGGCCGCATTTGGACTTGGGCCAAATTGGCCTATGGGCCTTATTTGAGATTAGGAAAATTGGGCCTTAGACCTTTTTATTTGGGCTAAAGAGTGTTTTTGAGTTGATTTTTTTTATGGCTGAAATGGGCTTTGGGCCTTATTATGTGTAAGTGGGTTTGGGCCTTGAAATGTGTTTGGGCCTTGAAATGTGTTTGGGCCTACTTTGGGCTTGGACTGGTTGGGTAGTTTGGGCCCGAATTGGGTTTTGGATTGAATTGGGTTTGGGCCCGAGGTTGAATTGGGCTCATGCTTGGATGAAATTCAAACTTGGGTAATTTTGTGGATTTGATTTGTGCTTGCTATATTATACCGTATTGGGGATTGAAGACAGACTTAATGATTGACTTTGACTTCTTTTTTTTTTTTCTCTTTTTTTTTGGTAAAGTTTTTTAATGAAATTAGGGGGTGGTTTGGGATAGGCTTTACAAGTTTGGAGAGTATTGTTCCCCACAAAGCAAATCAGAAATAAGCTAGCTGTGGGGTACCCTCGAGGCTTAAAAGAAATTGCAAAGTTTCGGATGGTAGTGTTCCCCCCACAAAGCAAATCAGAAATAAGCTAGCTGTAGGGTACCTTCCAAGACTTTGATCAAATGGAAAAGGGGTGACCTAAGGGGCCATCTAGGGTTTACAATAATAGACAGATATATTAAACGAAAAAAAATAATAAAAATAAAATATGACAATCCAAGCATATACGTATTGAGCGTAGCATGAACAATGAGAGAGCGCACCATGTGAGAGGTAGCAGATAATAATCAACAAGAGAGCGAACAGAATTGGCCCTATTTTAACATCATCCACAACTAGCACATTAACCCACGTAGAACAAGAAAAAACTTTGCAGCCAAAGTCACTAGCCCTAAACGCTGAACAAACTCTCACTAAATTACTAAACACATTGTTTCTTTTTTATCATTTCAACATCTATTCATCTGCTCTTATTCAATGCGTAATCAGTTTAAAGGCTCTACAACAATGATATGAATATGAATCCCCGAATTCCCCCTGGTCATGGAGTTAAAGCCTCAAACATTACTGAAACTAAACTGTGAAGAAGATGATAGCAGATTAAACTAGAGGTTTGCTCTTCTTTTTTAGTTATTTTAAGCACCCCATTCGAACGCCCAAATTGGGGGCATACCCACACTTGAAAACCTAGAGCTAGGACAGCCTTAAGGATAAACTGATACACTAAACCAACGCAAGTCAGTCCTATATTAACCAGCTCTGCATAATTATCAGATTTAACCTCAAAACCAGACATAAACAACCCTTTTCAGGCACAGATTAAGCCCAGTTCTCTTCTGTCATTATTTCAGGCGTGGACAAGAAAACACTCGAATCAGATTTGATCATATGTCTGGCTCTTAAATCAAAACCACAGAATGCTCAAACACACGAGTTCACCTCTTATTTATTTACAAGAATGGAAGCAAGAATGCAGTCACATACATAATCGCAACATATTTCACTGAAATAACGGAGATCAACTTCGGATCAAAGTATAATTACCAGGGGTGAAGACTAAGGGTTTCCTGTAAAAAGAAACGGAACAAAGGATACAAAGACCAGTACCACAGCAAACCAAGTTAGTTTATCCTGATAAACCACCAGATAGAGTAACTAGAAAGCGAAACCACTTGCAGAAAATCCAAAGTAAGGGGTCGTGAGCTATCACCTTGTTAACAGTGGGGAGTACATTCTTTCAAAACAAGTCTCAACAGAAGTTTGAAACTCGTAAATGAAACGAGGATGAGAAAAAAATACGAATGTCCCCTTCGATTACAGGGAAAACTGCTCAGATGTTCGAGTATGAATCGAAATCGAATTCAATGTGACAACACTTTAACGAAAATTTGAAATCCTTACTGCACCCATTCGATTGAAGCATGAGAAGATAAAAACACAACGGTGATTCTGAACCCACGCGGGCTTCGATTGCTCGCTAGTCTTGTGAACTCAGAAATCTATGATGAACGGTAGAACAGAGAGGAGAGACGGTCGACAATAACACCATCGTTTTTCTGCTCAAATGTCAAATACGATGGAAAAGCCGCGTTGACAAAGGGGGCAGAGCTTGTACCGTGTTCGCCAGTTGGATTTTTTTTTTTTAGGAAACCACCTCAAACAGGTTGACTCGATCGGGGAAGAAGAAGAGAGTGGTAAGGGAATATCTGGGTGGAGGCGGTCATCGTTAGAATTTTTGTTCTGGATGGATAAGCTCTTAATTGATTGGTGAAGAGGAAAAGTGAGCAAGATGGCTAGCTGCTGCGCAAGGTGAAGGATGAACTCTTCATCGTTTTAGGTTTTGAAGAATTTTGGAAGATGAAGAACAGCGGATAGGAAGAACTCGATGGTATTGTTTCTGGGGATGAAGAACAACGAAGAGAGACGACCACTGTAGTAGGATTTTGGGGATCTGTTTGGAGGTGTAGAAATCGGGTCGAAGCCGGCTGGGAATGCACGGTCGCAACCTCTGCCTTAGTTTTACGACGCTTTTTGACGAAGATGGAGAACCAGTGGGTGTTGGGGAAGGAATCGATAGATGAAGCAGGTTGGAGGTGGTCTGTTTCCCGTTGAGACGATGAATTTAGATGGGAGGAGGCGGATGAAAAAAATCGATGAAGAAGGAGAGGTCGGGGATGAAAGTGTTGGTTTCGAAATGAAGAACATCGATCGAAACCAGAGGAGTGTGGAGAAGTGTTCCCCCGAGCCGTAACGAGGCGTCGTTCTTTGCGATTTAAAGGGGGAAATCGATTGAGATCGAGAAAAAAGCCTCGAAGAAAGGAGGATGATGGGCTATGGTGGTTTTTCGAAACAAACACAGACCATGCGCGGTGCTTTTGCTCTTCTCGGTATCTCAAACGAAGAGGAGGAAGTCTTCTCGGTATCTCAAACGAAGAGGAGGAAGTCCGTATGGGCTACTGCATTTGGGGGAATGGGCTGGTTTCTTTTTCTATGGGTCGGGTTTGACTTTGGGTCAACTTTGGAAGCTTTGGGAGAGATAAAAAAATGAACGATTTTGCTCTTCTGAAGTATCGAACCCAGGTCTCTATACTTCTCCACACCAACACTTACCGGTTATGCTAGGACAGAATTCAACATATTACTGCGACAAATAAATCTAAAGCTCTCCTCCGAGCTAAAGGAATAAAACCACCCTCAACCTATTGCAAGTTTCGAACCTAGGATCTATAGGTTCCCAAGTGAACCCTCTAACCGGTTAGGCTATGTCAAAATTCAATACATACATGAGAGAAAATATACAACAGCCCTAGTCCAGATTGGATAACTCCTCTAAAAATGCTACGAGTTTAAAAGAAAGTATACAAGGAAAAAAGAGAAGACTAATCTAATGGCATGAAATTATGGAATGTAAATGATAAGATAAGTAAGTAAAACAAAATGAATGGGTTTAAAACCGGATTATTGTTTGAAAATTCATTTTTTGGAAAATCGTGTTTTTATGAAATGCTTTGAAAAAGTTTATAAAAATGACGGTTTCGTTATGGCACGCACGCTAATGTATTTTGAGAAAGAAAGGCGACGACCCCTCTTATTATTTCGAAATTTGCTTTATGGGGTGAGAATTTTTGGTGTCTACAGATGGCTCCCCTTGATTCAATTCTACAAGCCCTTGTAGAAGTGGATCAAGGTTGACGGGACGCCAAAAATTCTCACAATGGTTTAGTGGTGTATAGGGATGCGACCGTGAGTGTATGAACGTGATTGAAAGTACGAGGACTTATGACGAGCCTCAGTTAGACCTCTTGACATCTAACTCTAGGACTTATGATGAGCCTAGGATACTAACAATAGGGTTGATTTAGGGTGCACGAGGACTTAGGAGTGCCTCAACTGGACCTCTTGATATCCAGTCCTAGGGCTTATGGCGGGCCTAGAATGCGATTGAGAGTACGAGGACTTAGGAGTGCCTCCACTAGACCTCTTGATACTAGCTATAGGACTTATGACGAGCCTATAATACTAACAACCCAATTTGATTTAAGGCGCACGAGGGCTTAGGAGTGCCTCAACTGGACCTCTTGATATCCAGTCCTAGGGCTTATGACGGGCCTAGAATGCGACTGAAAGTACCATACTAGTAGCGCAATAGCTGCCTAGCAGGCGGATGTGAAACGATTTCGCACTAGTAGCGTAATAGCTTGCCTAGTGGAGGAAGATGTGGGATCGTACTAGTAGCGTAATAGCTGCCTAGCAGGCGGATGTGAAACGATCTCGCACTAGTAGCGTAATGGCTGCCTAGTGGAGGAAAATGTGGGACCGTACTAGTAGTGTAATAGTTGCCTAGTAGGCGGATATGAAACGATCTCGCACTAGTAGCGTAATAGCTTGCCTAGTGGAGGAAAATGTGGGACCGTACTAGTAGCGTAATAGCTGCCTAGCAGGGGATATGAAACGATCTCGCACTAGTAGCGTAATAGCTTGCCTAGTGGCGGAAGATGCGGGACCGTACTAGTAGCGTAATAGCTGCCTAGCAGGCGGATATGAAACGATCTCGCACTAGTAGCGTAATAGCTTGCCTAGTGGAGGAAGATGCGGGACCGTACTAGTAGCGTAATAGCTGCCTAGCAGGCGGATATGAAACGATCTCGCACTAGTAGCGTAATAGCTTGCCTAGTGGAGGAAAATGTGGGACCGTACTAGTAGCGTAATAGCTGCCTAGCAGGCGGATATGAAACGATCTCGCACTAGTAGCGTAATAGCTTGCCTAGTGGAGGAAGATGCGGGACCGTACTAGTAGCGTAATAGCTGCCTAGCAGGCGGATATGAAACGATCTCGCACTAGTAGCGTAATAGCTTGCCTAGTGGAGGAAGATGTGGGACCGTACTAGTAGCGTAATAGCTGCCTAGCAGGCGGATATGAAATGGTCTCGCACTAGTAGCGTAATAGCTTGCCTAGTGGAGGAAGATGTGGGACCGTACTAGTAGCGTAATAGCTGCCTAGCAGGCGGATATGAAACGATCTCGCACTAGTAGCGTAATAGCTTGCCTAGTGGAGGAAAATGTGGTGGGACCGTACTAGTAGCGTAATAGCTGCCTAGCAGGCGGATATGAAACGATCTCGCACTAGTAGCGTAATAGCTTGCCTAGTGGAGAAAATGTGGTGGGACCGTACTAGTAGCGTAATAGCTGCCTAGCAGGCGGATATGAAACGATCTCGCACTAGTAGCGTAATAGCTTGCCTAGTGGAGGAAAATGTGGTGGGACCGTACTAGTAGCGTAATAGCTGCCTAGCAGGTTGTGAGTATTTGATTGTGAACGAACTTTGTGGGTACATGCAAATGATCTGCGATGTAAGATGTTCAAGAATAAATGTATTAATTGAATCAAACTCCCTGTTTGTGGATGTAGGTTTTTGCGTGAGCAGATGGCTCTATAGTAACGTCAAACTCTCGGGATGGCTCCGGTATGGCTCCGGCATGGCTTTAAGGATCTGAGATGGCTCCAGCATGCGTTGATGGCTCCAGTATGCATCGATGGCTCTGGTAGGCACTGATGGCTCCGGTGTGGCTTTAAGGATCTGAGATGGCTCCAGCATGCATTGATGGCTCCAGTATGCATCGATGGCTCTGGTAGGCACTGATGGCTCCGGTGTGGCCAACGGTCCGGGTGGTTGGTGGATTTTAATATGAACAGTGACCTTGAGAATGGTCGATAGTCTTGATGTGGTTGTTGAAGTTCGAGGTGACTGATCGGTCGGCTCCATATGATGGATTTGCTGTGGGTGAACTTGTTATCATACTGAATTGCCAAACATGGTTGGTGGGTTTCGATGTGAGTGAGGATTATCGGGATGGTTGGTGGGTTTCGATTTTGATTGGATTTTGAGTCGAATGGTGGGATTCGATTTGGATTGGATTTTGAGTCGAATGGTGGGTTTATGTGATTAGTGGATTTTGATGTGGTTGATGTTTTTGTGGTGATGAATGGCTTCGGTGTGGCTCCGGAATAGCTTCAATGTGACTCCGAGGGGAAGAAGGGGGAGCTTTTTTTCTTTTGAGGTGGCCGCACCCTGGGCGGGCTGCCTACGTACTCAATCTTGTATTGAGATCAGACCATACGTAGTTCGAACTTTGTAGGCAAAGCCCTGGTGACGAAATGGCTCGTGTATAGTCTTGAGGTCTCTAGGACGGTCTCAACGTTTGAGGATGACTCTCGCATGGCTCTAGTTTGGTTTTGGATATGATGTTGATGAGGCCCGATGACGCTGGATGGCTCCGGGAAGATCGTCGTATGGCTCCGGATGGCCTTGGTTTTGATTTCTTTTGATTTTGAGTTGAGCTTCGATAGCGGGAAGCTGAAGTCGACCTTCCACAAGACCAGGCATGGTTCTTACCAGCCGGATGTTGAAAATGAAGTGGTTATGATGCATGCAAATACGATGCAAAATGTGTATGCAATTTTTAGAGAGAAGGTACGGTCCTATCTCTATTAATATGAGGTTTACGAATATAAGACATCTTCAGTTTAATCTTGAGTGATTGTTGAGCTAGAATGCGTGAATCACTTTCCGCTCACGGAGGGATATGGGTCATCTTTCATGAGTATGGTTGTGTGCAAATGGTGTGATGATGCTCTCGATGCTCGGAGCAGTATTTTCCTTAGAATTTCTTTCGAGGTTCTGGACTTTCCGATCCTCACAAGTTCCTTTCCTACAATGGGGTAGGTTGTTCATGATTTGGTGCTTAGACTGAAGATTCACTCGCACTCATAAGACCTTGTGGGTAAGGTCACGCTCATACGCTCATGGTCCCTTTGGTATGACAGGACATGTTGATAACAAGTACGAAGCTTATGATTCATGTTTCAGATCCGATACTTTCAGTTAACGCTCGTTTACGATCAGAGGTCTTTTATTTGGGTTATAACGGGGCTGAGGGGTATGATTATGTCACATGGGACTGGAGGATTTATTTGGAAGCTTGGAGATTTGGCGCAATAGAGGATATGTTTCGCCTTTGCCATGGGTGGAATGATTGGACGGGTTTTGATAACCTTTTATCGGTTTCTTCGGGACATCATTGGTCCTTTTGGATTTTTTTTTCTTGCCTCTTTTGGTGTACGGTTTTTTTCTTTCTTATTTTTTTTTTGAACTGCATTTGGCTCATCAACTTTCTCAAGCATCTTTACTTTTGGCTTTCAGCTTTGGAGTTGCATTGACTCATTGATCTTCTTGAACATTTTCGGTGTTCTTTTTTGGTGTTTGGCTTTGGAGTTGCATTGACTCATTGGTTTCTTCGAACATTTCATTGTTGTTTTTTGTGAAAGATGGTGGGGAGGGCCATGGCTCCGGCTCCTTTGAGATCCTCTATTGCAAGGGCAGGTAAGTATATGTATGGGTTGGCATGTTGTGGAGTTTTTTGTAGAAAAGTTTTTCATGAAAGGCTCAGCGGGGCTCACTAAGGTTATGTACAGGGCAGTCAAAGCTTTTTGGTTTTGTGAGATTTATTCCTAAGTGCCTCGTCATTCTCATTAGTCATGATTGTTTTCTTACTATTCTCGGATCTTTGCATGAATCACAGTTCGTATCTTGTTATCGACATTGATCTCGCTATGAATTGTGCCTCTCCATGTGTGAAGGAAACAAGTCGCTCATGGTTTTACCTCTATGGCTCTCTCTACTTCCCTCATCGCTCGGTGGATTGTCCAAAACCTCATTTGAAATTCAAAGGAAAATACCGCTCTTCGCACACTACTCACTTGGTTTGTGGTGCTGATTTTGATTAGACCCTTGTTCATTGACGGGTCGAGAGTTTAATGGTTCACGCACTCTATTCAATCAATCTCTCAAGATTTTCGCCAAAAATGTCGCTTCGATACGAATATATGCAAATGCAACTATCTACAATGCAATTTATTTTGGTAACATGGAATTACTAGTATAAGATGCATGAAATGCTGAAAAACGATGAATGGAAATGGTTGACTTTGGATTTTGACCGAATGATTTTTTTGTCTATGGTTTTCTTTTGGATGCATACATGCGTGGTAAGGCTACACCTAATCTCGCTTGAGTCGGTTTCAGTTGAGGATCCACGATGTTCATCTCGCCAATAATGGTTCTTTAGGCGGTCAATTGCTGAGTGGGTCCCGGAAGAAACGTGACCCCACATGTTTTAGCTGCAAATCAAACCTTGACCGCTTAAGGAGTGGTAATCCCCATATTGCGCCAGTCAACATGATAAAACTATCTTGTTCTTCCTGTGACTCCTGGATAGGTCAAACAAAAGGGGGAGGGATGGGATGCAACCCTTCAAACACTTTCATTACAATAAAACATGACTCAACTACTTTCTGTCACTATCGTCACGGATGAACACATGGTCCTGCATGGATCGGTGAAGCCTCAGGAAAGTGCGCCTTCGTGGTCTAGGATGAACGTCTCAGCTCTAAAGAAGATACCTCTCCTTTGTCTATCAGCTCTTGGATTGCGTTCTTTAGTGTGGTACACTCATCGGTGGTGTGTCCCCGGATTCTATGATAGTCGCAGTATTCATGCAAATGTGGCCCAAGTTTCTTGATTCTTGACCTTGTATTGAAAAGTGCTAGATGACCTTCCTCGACTAATATTTTCAATGCTTCGCTGAGCGACATTCCGAGGTTCGAAACTTGTCCCTGTGAGCTTTGTCTGAGTGTACGTTCCCTTCTTTCCAAGATTTCGGGTTGCTCTGTCAATTTGATTTCAGTGTCCTCCAAAGCAATCACGGCCGCCATCAATCGTTTGAAGTCACAAATCCCTAGATATCTCAGCCGGCATTGGTACTCTTCTCTCAGGCCAGAAATCACCATTCGTATTTGCTCCTCCTCAGTGGGTCGATTATTCATTTGCCCAGCCTTCACCCTCCATCTTTCTATGAATTCCCTCACAGTTTCGCCATGGTTTTGACGGGTGATTTCTAAATCTCTGTGTGTAACTTCATGATGAAAGTTACCACCGTATTGAGTGAGAAATTCAAAGTACAGGTCTTTGCTTGACTTTCCTTTCAAATCCAGACCCATAATCCAAGAGTAAGCAGGCCCCTCTAAGTAGAATCTAAAGCACGCGGCCTTCAGCTCATCGGATAGACCATGTAGATCCATGAGCTTATCATACCTATCAACGTGATGCCTTGGGTTTCCAATCCCTTCATACTTCTTCATTTCAGGCAGACTCATGCCTTTTTGCAGACGAGCATCAAGATACGGGTTAGTTGGCTCCCAACCTGCAGACTTAAAACGTTGGGCTAGCTCTAGTTCCGCCTTCAGTTCTTTCACCAATTCTTTCATTGGACTCGCTCTGAGATCAAGGTTTTGGATTGAAATGGCTTTCTCAGGGTAGCCGGTGTCAAGAGATTGAGAGGGCAGTATTGTTCCTGGTTGAAGGTGTTGGCTTGAA
Organism: Limonium bicolor; assembly: GCA_023374045.1. NCBI lineage: Eukaryota > Viridiplantae > Streptophyta > Magnoliopsida > Caryophyllales > Plumbaginaceae > Limonium > Limonium bicolor. The sequence continues at coordinate 403,981,591 of CM041776.1, read as the reverse complement.
TTTGATGAGTGATGAGGTACTTGCCAAGGAAGGACATATTTTTGCATGGGCAAGGAGAGGTTTAAGTCGGAATGCACCATGGGGGAAGATGGGCCTTGGGTCTTACCCTCGTCACAGACCATTTGTGGTTGCCAATTTCCTCTCATGGCGGTTGGGGTTCTCAGAGTTGCACTGTACATAGGTGAAGAAGGCATGCTTGGTGTGGTTCGGGCTTGGACAGAGAGAGTGTGATGATCCATTGCTTGAAACTCATAGGCATCGTATGCAGAGTAAGTTGGAGAGTCCTTGTAACTGTTATCCGACCCCGCATAGACCCTATTTATTCCTTGGACAAATTCTTCTATCTTCAGGTTTTTTCCAAGTCATCAGCAAGGTCATGGATCATCTTTCGTGAACAAATCGACCTTCAACTGTTTGATCATGTCGAGGGGCTCGCTCCATCTTTTCTGCCGTTGCTATAGGTAGACTGGTCTTCTTTCTTTCTAGTTGCCAACTGTCACAAACCTGCATGCACAAGGATTAGAATGAAGAAGAGGTAAATCAGTATGTTTTGTTAAACAAAAATTTGTTGTGTGATGAATGTAATGAATGTTGGTGCGAAACGATTTATCTTGAAAATGTTGAGAGATAGGCGTCACTTTATTTCATCAATTTTTTTAAAGGGGATGTATCCGTAGACACCGCAAATTTCACCCCATAAAGCAAAGTTTTGAGAGTGATAGATAAAACGTGAAGGGTCGTCATGTTTGTTCCTTTCTTTAAACAAACGTGCATGCCAAAAGAAACCGAGTTTTGGAAAACAATTTTAAAAAACCGTGTTTTCAAAGTGGCGGATTTTCTAATATGAATTTTGACGCTCGGTCATTCGCAAAGAAAATAGGGAGTGGGGAACCCTATACATTGATCTAAATAAATTCAAAGGGTGTATAAACCTATACATATATCTATTCAGAAATGGACGAGAGAAAAGAAACATAGGGGAAAACCTATACATCATCAATTCTAAAAAGTCATTAAAAACTTCTTCTGAACTCTTCTCCGTCTTCGGTTCTGAATGACTGCTAACTCTCGGCCTCCTGGTTGGCTGCTCGCTCGTCTTTGGGTTCTTGACCGGCTGCTCGCTCATCTTCGGGCTCTTGACCCGCTGCATGCTTGTTTTCAGGCTTTTGCAACGAAGCAAAACTGTGATCAAACAAAACGGGTTGGTGTTCTTCTAATTTTCAACAGTTTGAACTCGAACCGGTGTCGCTAGTCTTCACGTCGTTTAACTCGGGTTGGTACACCTCTGATCTTGTATTTGAACGGTTGGTGTTGGTCTTCATGTCACTCGGCTAGCTCCACGGGCTGGTGCGCCTCTGATTTTCAGCTCGATCCGCTCCGACGAGGGAATAAGGGATACATTCTTGAGAAAGGAAAAAGGTGAATGATCAAGCACAAAATCTTATGTGAAAATCCACCACTTTTTGTGATAACACGAAATGACTAGTACACTCCACAGTAATGACCGCTACTCTTGAAGGTGGGTTGAACTTCAAAAATAACGGGTCCCAACATGGGGACTAGATCATTTATTTTGAAATACGTTTGTGAAATTCAATTTTGAAAATTGTTTTCGAAAACTATTTTAAAAACCATGTTGGTGAAGAATGTTGTTTGAAATTCGTTTGTAGAAAGTAGGTTTTAGAAATCTATTTTTGAAAATTGTTTTGGAAATAACATTTTAAAGATGTAGTGGCAGGTTTAAAACCGCAAATGTTTATGAGTAAAATTTAGGTGGGATTCAAAATTAAACGAGCTCGTAAAACATCTTTTAAAAGATATGTGAAAGAGAATTCCGAACATTTTAAAACAGATTGGCTTGAAAGAGTGGTTTACACACATGTATAGCATAAAGTAAATCGTGGCTATATTGGATGTGGAGTTGTAAGTGTTAATGTTGGGATAATCACTTTCCAGGTCAATTATGACTCCATCTCACCGGGGGAACCATCGTCCCTTCACTATCATCTCTCGGGGTTTTTCTCTGCTATGCCTTTATGGGGCACGTTATCAAGAAAGTCCGGAGTGCTTAAGTTCGAAAGGTCAGGACACCCGAGATGATAAGGAAACATACGCCACGGCCAGTGATGATCCGACAACACCCCACTTTTTTGGGAAACTCGGGGAAGCACTGCATGGGAACGGGTCTCTCGTCACCTGCACGGTCAGGTGTGTCTAACGTCCAAATTATTCACTGACTACGTTGTGCCATGTATGGGTATCCGGTAAATACAGGATCCTCTATGGACGTGTAGCGTGACATCGGGCTTTAGAGACACCCGTGGTGCAGAGGACATTTGGAGAACTGAGCCCATGCAATCTTCAGGGTAAGGCAGAGGGTGGTCAGACAGGCGGCATACAAAGGGGGTGACACTCATAACCCGCCTTAGACACCGGACCAGGTAGCTGGACACTGAAGGTTCAGAGTTCACTATATGCTGGCTTTGACTCGGATAATGGAGGATAATTTGGATCATGAGCTCAAGGCGTCGGTCAGAAACCTTACCGCCCTGTGGGTTTGTTCACTCATAAAGTGACCCTAGCTCATGGGAATCAACCGTGGACCAGTTGGGATCCCATGACATCGTGGGCAAATCGGGTGACACAGAGGAATGCATGTCCTAAGCTACCCACCCCATGCACCCCACAATCACAATATATATGAAAGCAGTAAATAAACCAAGTAATGTTAGTACCAACCCTATGTCTAAGTGTTTTTATCTTGAGATTAGTGATTCCAAATTGGTTGTTTATTAACCTAAATGGAAGTTAGCTTCATTTAGTCCTAAGTGTCTCTTTCTAATCGTGAGCTAATCATTAACCCAATTGTTGTCATGTTTTTGAGGATCTATCAAGTCCTATCTGTCCTCATCAGATGCACACTCTAATGTGGAGCAGAATAATCCTAGAGGCTTGAAACGAATCTCTTGAAGGTTTTGAAAGAAATGGGGAAGTCCTGACAATTTGAATGGAGTTCAGTCGTCCCCAGCAGAGTCGCCATTCTGTGGAGGGTGATTTTTCGGTATGAGGGGGGGGGGTCTATTTAAATATGGACTAGCTGAGAAGCTAGATCCTAGAAAATGCCATTCTGTGGAGGGTGAGAACCCATTATTCTGGCATCCCTCAAATACCTACTAAATCGTCCGTCTTTCCCAGAAAGCTTAAGGGGAGTGCCAATGAACACTACACCTGAAATACCCCTAACATTTAAATAATTAAATATAAGTAAATAAATATTATTTTTGGAATTATAAATATTATTTGGGGGATTATGAAACCCTAAGAAAGTATATAATTAAACACTTGGGCGTTAAAAACGCACCTAAACTCCTTAAGGTTAGAAACGAGCATTAAAAGCCCGACCTTAAGTTAAACAATTATATAAGCTATGAATATTATATGAATTTAACCAAGGATCATTTTATGATCTTTAAGATACAAGTTCTCAGTTATAACTGAGTAAAAATACAAAGTTCTCGGAAGTTCCCGAAGTGGGCCCCATAAGGGCCGGGAATGTTTAGGAGGAGTGCCAAGGTGGCACGAACCCCTATAAAAATTATTCCTAGAGTTCCTAAAATTATTATTAATTATTCTAAAGAGAATTCCCAAGATAATTCTTCAAAAATAAACAAAGAGCTCGGGGGAAATTTCTTAACGCTCCTTTTATCTCAGGAGTGCCCCTTTAGCCCGAAAATTGAGTTACAAGTTTATATAACCCCATATAATTTAATGTAACACCTTAATATATTATTATGACTATAAATAATGTCAATAAACACTTGGAATCATAGCGACTAATTGATTCTCAGAAAAATCCTTAAACAAAAAATGCACCTTCGGGTGTCACGAAAATGCATTTTACGCAAATACCTTGAAGCTTTTAACAAGCCACGAGTTGATAAAATTAAAAGTGGATAAAATGACCATCTAAATCAATTGATGGCAGTACTAAACTCATAGTATTTATGGGGGCGAATTTTAGTACAAAGAGATACCTAAAATCAGCATTTTACTTTAAAACGTTCATCTTTTACCATAATAAAAATGTACCAATTAAATGCTGGAACCTATTACACATATTAGTGTGGTCTTAGTACAATATAGTGTAACGAAAATCAAATGAAAAATAAGTCTCATTTGACCTCCGATGTAGGCGTGATTTCTAGTATATTTTGGCTAGTTTTATTACAAAAAATGTTATATGCTAAGATGACTCTTCCTAGCAAATTGTCTATGATAATGGAGCAATAATAGCAGCCTAATTAAACTACTCCATTACGTGTACCTGCATAATAAATAAGGTTAGTACTATAATTATGAAATGAAAACAAAAACTAAAGTGATACCTAACTTTGCCATTACCGTGAACCAACATAATGGTGCTGTATGATATGCCCATTATTTCCGATTTGCATCACCTGCAAATAAAACAAGTTAGCAGATCAATAAGTTAATACTCAATATAAGATAAGTCTAAGAATATAAAAAAAAAATTTCAAATGCAACTCACCAATGGTGCTTGTCGCTTTTGTAGGGTGGGTGCTGAATGTGCTCCAAGCACTTCCGATGGTACACACCTGCAACATAAAAACAGAAACAAGATAAGTATGTTAAACAAAATAATTATACTAAGCAAGGCATAGCTATGTCATTAACTTGAGTGCATGCTACGCTGGAGGGGATCACTCCATGTTGGTGCCGAGCACTAGCATTGCAAAAGCAAGATCAACCAGATTAATTAACATGCATAATTGAAGAGGCAATTGATAGTGTTCCATTTACGATTATTGGCTGCAAGTGGAATTTGGTTTCCTTGAATGAACAATCGGACATACCTGCAACAAACAAATAAAAAAAATTAACTAGACTATATAATATACACCTTAGAATAAAGCCAATACATAAACCAAGTTAAATTAATTCTAACCAATTCTTTTAGCCATTAACTAGCATGATTGGAATGACCACTTTGATAATGTTCCCACCCAGCCGTATGGCTACTAACTAAGCAAAAAAAAATGGTGAATTAATTATGTAACAATTAGTAATCAAATAAGATAATCATAAGATAATAAAAACAAAAAAAAATAGAAGACTTACCTATATTAACTCACCTAAGCTGCCTTCTAATTCCTTGCCAATCTTCACGAATGGTAAGCTTCCTTACTAAGCTCTCTCTTTACTCTTGTCTTCAATTCCTAATTAAATTCCTAAATGCTAAATAAGCTATATTAATGGTGTAATAATTCCTAACACCATTTTAATGTAATTTCCTAGTTAATTCTATCAAGTCTTGGAGCAAGAATAATCCTAGCAATCTCTAAAGGAAATCGCCAACAATTATTCTCCAAGGAGTTGTCTTGATTCAACATCAATTCAAGGAGTAATCAAGGTTAATCTAAGGTATTTTCATATTTGGAAATCCTAAACAAATTTCTCCAACATGTCCGAAAATATAAGCCTTCTAAATCCATGTTCTCTTCATTATTTTATGAAGGAAAATTGGATCTACAATCATCTCAAGGTGTATCAAAAATACCTTGATAAATTCCTAAGGTAAGCTCTTGTAAAAATTACTCCAAATATTATTTATAAACTTTGTTAGAAATCTAACAAATAGATCTCCTACATATATACAAGGAGTTCGAAACATCTTCATCAAAATAGCTTTTGGAGAGCTTGGAAATTCAAGGAAAAATCAAGCACAAGTATTGTCTTGATTTAAGGGTAAGTTTAAATAATTAAGGTTTATTAAGTTTAAGCTTGATTTAAGCTTCAAACTTTAGTATAAAAGTTATGTATAACCATTACATAAATTAAAACCGAAAACTATAGGTTATATTGTCAAGAAAATAATTTATAACATATAAGGTAAGATTATTACCTTAAGGTATATATTAGGGTCATAAAGATTAATTAATGTTACATAAATATTAAAACCGAATTGTTTAGGAATTTTGTGTTCTATTTTTAGGTTATAATCATTCTAAGTCATTAGCATAATTTTTAGAAGTGTTATAGGACTTATATACATTTATATGTAATTATTATAAGGTTTAAAACAATTTTAAAATCCATAAGATAAATTTATATAGTGGCCGTGGGCTATATATAATATTTGATGAATTTTCGAAATATATAAATATATTAACTTATAATATAAATTTTGGGTGCATCAAAAATAGCTACAAGTATTTAAATGACAAGTTTATAAAGTTATGTGGCTAAATATAAATTTTGAAAAGTTTGGTGTACAAAATGTGATAACCGAGAACATAAGGAATTGTTTGGTGTACTTATATTGTAATTTAAAGTAGGAATTAATTATGAATTTTGGGTGAATTTAAATAAGTGTTTAAGTGTTAAGAATAACATTTAATTAAGTTTTGGGACTATTTTGTGATTATTGGGGAGTTTAGAATGTTACCGAAAATACATATGATTTTATGGGTATATTAAAGTATTAATTGTGGAATTAAGTCTTAGTCAAGGTGTTGACTAAAAACCTTGAGTTTAAATGATTTATGACATAAAATAATAAGTTTATAAAAGTTTTGGGGTGAATATGTAATTTATGGAAATATAGATTGAAAACCGAATTTAAGTTGGGTCGGTTATGTAATTTGAGGAAGTATATGGGTACTTTCGGTATTTAAGAAAAATTGAATATTAAAACTATAGTTTATAAGTTAATATGTAACTTATATAAAGTTTTGGGGATGATTTGTGAATAAAGGAATGTTGATTATGAAAAGCGAAATTGTAAGTGGTTATATTGTGATTTGCGAAAATTGTTGGGCACAAAATGTAATTTCCAGAAATTGATGTGGTTAATTAGTAAATTATGGAAGTTATATGGCTATTTGATAATTTATAAAAGTTGTGGGTACATTGTACAAACACCGAATTATTATGGTGGTTTTTGGTAATTTAATAAAGAAAGGAATTAAGTTTATGTAATATAATGAATTATAGTATATTATGAAATATAATATAAAGTCTATAAAATAAAGATGGTTATAATATGAATAACTATATGATATGATAAGAGTGATAAGTGAAAATAATTATGGGAGTTTAATTAATGAGATTAAGTTATACCGTATAATGATAATTCATTATCACATGTGAGCTTCACATAAAATAATGAACTGCTAGGTTATGTAGAACCACTGTTAAAATAACAGGGGAGAATAAATAACATACAGAGTTATTTTACGACGAGAATAAACAATACAGTGACAGTACTATAATATTTAATGAATATATATATAATGTTACCCGGTATTGCATGTTTAAATAACAGCGTACGGGAGGGACTACTGAACAGGAGTTTGTCAAGCTAGCAGTTTCTTGGTGAACGGTATGTTAATTGTGTGGTCTGAATGTCCTAAGGATTATCCTAAGGTCCAGACATTATATGTTTAAATGTTTGAGAACGATATCTATGATTTTATGTGAATGATATTGTATGTGGGATTGCCCAAACTGTTGCGTTGTATTTTATACGCGAATGTCTTGTGACTAAAGTTTATACATCTAAACTAAAAAAAAAAAAGAAGAAAGACTAACTGACCTTTAGGTATATTGAACCTAACAAGGGTCAAATGTGATAGTCTTATTTCAAGTATTGGTTATTATGTCACTGACAAAAAGGGCTAACTTATAAAGAGAGGAATCCAGATCGTTTCGACTTTCTGGTTGCGCATTGTGATCACTATGAGAGACTCAAGAAGGGAGTCACTCCAAATCCATCAGCCACATTCGGGGATGGCGGAATGCACTGCCGTTGGTGCACAGTTTCGACCGGATCGGTCAATACATATATTTGTCCAGGGCCATAAGGTCTGCTGGTAACGGTTCCTTTGGAACCCAGTGGGACACACTGTCCATTTTCACAGGTTATTAAGGTTTGTCTTATCATGACCCTTGAGATGGAAATTAATTGGAAAGGTTAAATGATTGGTTTAAAGGATAAGAGCCAAGTGACTAACTAACAAGTACAGTTTAATACGTGTATCTTGTTTGATTATTGTCATGGTTTATTAATGTGCGATTATTGGTTATTGTTGTGTGGTTATTGTTATGTGGTTATTGGTGTTGTGTACTATTGTACTTTGGTATATAAAGGTGGATTGTTATGTGTTGTTAAGTGTTATTGTTATTTCTGTTATCATTATAAAACCGGCATTGTATGTAATGAATCTAATGTCAAGATGGCTAACGACTTAAGGAATCTAGAAGGCTTAAGACTACATTTAGCATACCAGCATAGTTTGCTGAGCCCTTCATTGGGCCAAACATTTCAGGTTACTGAAGAATACACAAGCCGGAGTGCGGGAAACAGGGTAGCCGCTGTGTTTTTATAAACACTTGTGATTTGTTATGCATTGTATTTTAAGTTTGTTGTATTTCAGTTAGTTGCTCATTTAGTTGGTTTTGGTTGTAATAATTAGAGTGCTCAGTATCTGTTCATCACAGCGTGAGAAGTTATAATGTTGGAAGTGTAAGGATGCCTTGTTACTCACAAGGGTGAGTGACGGCGTGTAACACCAAGGATAGTTAGTTTTATTTTCCGCTGCGATTTGCTATTTATTATACTACGAGTTATGACGTCATTACAGGTTTAAGTTTAGGGGTGTTACAAAAAGTGGTATCAGAGCGGAGTACCGCTCTGATGAAAGATACTGAGTCTAGGACAATGAGCATAGGAATATTGGGTTACGGGAAAACGTCCGTGAGGATTCGTGACCTAGAAAAAGAAAACCTTAGGGATATTCTATTGCTAATAGTTAGCTTACTTACATGTTTTTGATTATGTATGTGATACGGTGTAGCAACCGAGTAGAAATAAAAATATACTATCTTAGATGTCGACCAGCGAAGGACCACGAGGAGACAGCAGTGGACGCAGTAGCGAGACACCGGCGGATGTTCCAACAGTACAAGACATAACAGCAGCCATGGCAACTTTCGCACAGGAACTAGGAGTTCAATTTATGGGAGCCATACCCCACCCGCCGCGGCCCGGAGAAACCAACTGGTTGAAGAGCGTTGCAGACGCAAAAGTACCAACCTATTCAGGAGAACAGGACCCCTCCGCACTGGAGAAGTTCATTGCAGAGCACCAGAAGGCGTTCAAGGCTGTCAGAGTCCCAGAAGAGCAACAGGTCGACATCGCCGCATACAACCTGAAGGGCGCAGCTGACGTTTGGTGGCAGACTATTGAGGGCCACCGTAGAGCTACACCGGAATTTAAATGGACTGAGTTCATAGAAGTGTTGCGGGAGAAGTACCACCCCGAGCACATAAAACAGAGGAAAAGACAGGAGATCAAGACCTTAATCCAAGGGAGACAAACAGTTGACCAGTACTACGCACGGTGCACCAGTTTGTTAAACTATATACCGGGAGTCAACTACTCCGACGCAGGAAGAAAGAAAAGGAAAAGTACTGAAGGAGATGATGATGGAGCAACCTCTGGCGGTTATAGCAAGAAGCGGAAGAAATCCTTTGAAAGGAGAAAGGGACAGAGGAATTTCCATGGTCAGAAGGCGAAGGAGCAGATCCCTCGTCTGACCGGCCCAGCTATTGATGCTCAGCCACTAAGAACAGCGCCACCTAGAGGCAACAAGCCGACCCGACGCCACTATTACTGTAAACGTTGTGGAAAAGATCACCCAGGCGTAGATTGCGCAGGAAGGAAGGTGGTGTGCCGCCATTGCAAAAAGGAAGGGCACCGAGAGTATGAATGCTTTTCCAATCCAGGAGTCGAGTATACAGAGAGCTAAGGTTCACAGAGAACCCCTAGCTAATGAGGTGGGTGGACCTAGAGAAGGCCAGACGCCGCAAACAACATCTATACTGGAGGACCGGGAGGACAGCCATCCTCATCCAAGATCCAGAAAGGAAAGGAGATAGTCCAGAAAGAAATGCCCTATACTCAGTGGGAACTTCAGGCGCTGAAGCTAGCGCTAGCGCGAAACCGGTAAGCCTAGAACCTGAACTAAATGCATGATGCATAAATAGGTGATTATAGTATCAGTCGATGAGACTTATATATGTGATTAGTGAGTATCAAAATTTGAGAGACCTATTGTGGGTAACCTCTCACATAATAAGATACTGTGATATTAATTTTCCCTTACCTATGAGACCGTGGTCACCTGAGCCTATGAGCAAAAGTTGGGAAATATCCCGAGGCATAATGCCAAGCAATTGTGACCCGCATGATCCTACTTAAGAAATACTTAACTATAAATGAATAAATAACTATCATAAATGAATATAGGATTGGGGTACTAGTTTAGCATTCTCCACAGGGAGATGATGCTGAGTTATATGGTGACAAGAAGAGGATAAAAAGGGAAACAAGATTATTTTAAAGTCAGGAGACGCATTGATTTATAGTGGAGAATCCAGGTTAGTGTACTATGGGATTAAGAGTATTAAACAGAATACGAAGGAAAAATAGCCTTGGAAATAAAGGGAGAAGAAAGTACTATGAGGAATAACAATTTAGTTTTACTTGGACTGCCGAAGGGCATTAGCAACTGTCCAAACTTTCAGTACTACAATTATACCTGCCTAAATGACGAGCAGATGTCATGTAGAGGAATACATTAACTATATAAAATACTTAAGACTTTAGGAAGTCAAAAGCTCACTTAAAGAGCAAACACTGAAGTTTTATGGGATACCCAGACACCGAGCTTTACACTCAGTGCGAGTCTAGGAAATCTTACAACTCTTATAAAAACTTTGAGAGAGGATAGTGAGAAACCTTGAAGTATGACAATTGAGAAACAGAATCTCAAAATATAACTAAACATCCATAATGGATAAACACGGGTTGTGAAATACCTGAGCAAATACCAAGGGTCTCAGCAAGCACCAATATATAACAGTGCTGGACTCCTAATTAATTAAGGGAAGAGAACAAATCTTGAATATATATTTTTTTAAAGTGAGGGAGAATTACCTAATTAGCACTATCAAATGCTACATATATAAAAATAATGTAGAGGTTATTAACCTAAAACATTGAGGGTATTAATACATTTCAGAAGGTTGGGTACCATTAAATATACCTACCCTATTTTGAGACACATGCCCTATACTAACTTTATGAATTTATGCGAGCATATGTCTACTATGACAGCTCAAATTATGAATGCGAATAAAAGATCGTAGTAAATCAACTAAGGTTAAAACATATGTAATTAAACATCTAGTGTAAACCTGATACAAACGACTTGCCTGGACACTTACATAAGAGGTAGTGACAGGTATATCAAGGCTTAAACTAATACATACACTGAGAGTGAGTGTAAGTTATATAAGAGTATGAAACAAGATATACACAAAAATGAGTCACTACAAAAAAATTACCATTTACTAACACACAGTTTTAGTAACACATAATATAGTGTCTCTATAAATATATTTTTACTGACACATAATATGTGTCTGTAAAAGCTAAATAATTTTTACTAACTCATTTTTTAATAAGTCACTACACATCTAGTCTTTACTAACATTAGATAGTTGTTTACATTTTTTAATTAATCATCTACTGACTTATAAATTTGATCAGTCACTAATACCTATTAATAAAAGAACAAAACAATTGGCGGCACCCTAAAATCCAATTTTGCGCCACTTCCTCTCATCCGATGGAAACGATAGAACCTTAGCCATTCTTCCTGCTTCTGGAGTAGACGCGAGCGAGCAAGTATTTGCTTCTGGAGTAGACGCGAGCAACTGAAGAAATTTAAAGGCTTGAATCTGGGAAAGAATAGGCTTCGATTGTAACAGGTAACAATTCTCTACTTTCCCCCAACTTCTAGATTAGGGTTTTTGTTCTTCTGTTTGCTTTTTCTGGTTTGACGGTATAAATGTGTTTCAACTGTGTATAAATTTGAAGTCGGTCTGTTCTGTGCACTTAGATGTAATTTCAATTGCTGTTAGATACACAAAATAAGTTAAAAGAATCAAAATATAAGAACGAGAACGAGAGATATGAAGTCACCAGGTTATTCTGATTTCAATCATCAATGAGCAAAGGATTACATGTATTAAGAGAACGAGAGATTCCTTGAATTTGGCAAGAATTAGAATTCTCTACTGACTTGGTTATACCGCGTGAAACTGAGAGGGATAGTGCTTGTTCTTAATTTGCACTCAGAACGTCATTTTTGACATATTACAATAGAAAAATTAAATTAGCACTTTTACAGTAAGGAAAATTGATCTTCCCTCCCCATTTTTTGATGATATAAAAAGCATTTGCAGTTCGGTAGAAAAGTGGGTAGATCTTTTGGCCATTGAAACAGCAAAGCTTAGTCTTGAGAACCATGGCCGCAGCTGCTACCTCTCTAACTTCTGATGCACTTGTATCTTGAACAATTATTTTTCTAATCTTCTACTGTGACTAAGGTCCCATTCTTAGAACAGGATTTCCCATGATAACTAACCACATTCAAATTCCAGTAGCCGTCATTAGAGCATCTCAGGATCGATTGAACTGTCAATGTTCATAATGATTACATGGTTCTCTGTTCAGTTTTCTGTTCTGAACTGTCAATGTTTGGAACTCTATCTGTGAATTATTCTTGTCTGTTCACTTTATATTTTGAATTGCAAGGACAAAGGCATGGGGAACTCGTGCAGAGAATGAGGAATGAGTGTATGTTAGGTAGGGGTAATTATAAGGCAAAATCCAAAACTGTCAGGTTAAAGACATCATTGTCGTAGAGGCTCAAACCTTTATAATAACAGAAATAGTGGAACGTGATTTATAATGAGAAATCAACGATCATTTTTACCCTCTCTTTCTTGCTATGTTGTCTTATTCTCATTGTATCTGCTCACCCATTTGCATTTCTTCTTGATTTTATTCTATGTTAAATTATATAGATAGTGAACTATGATTGAATCAATGTAAGATAATAATTCTCTCTTATGTTCTTTTGTATATGCTTGGTCCCATAATATGTAAAGATAATAACATGTTTTTTATTTATGATAGTTTTGCTTGTTGTAGGCTAAAAAAATGGGACTAGGCCTACACGTGCTCAACTTTACATGAAGATCATAACTCGAAATAATGGGAGCATGGTGAATGCTAGAGCAGCTGAAGTTATTGTAAGTGATTATTACTTCAACTTTTGACTGATTTGAATATTGTCTGGCAAAATATTTATGATATACTTCTATCTATTAGGAAACTTTGAAAGGATATATGGATGAAGCATGCTCTTCGAATAACACAGTAGGGGCTGAGATCCGGAAGGATGATGAATTATCAAAAGCTAAAGGGCCTGAAAAAAGAGGTCATGTCTGATGTTTTGGGAAGAGTTCCACCTGTGAAATTGAAAGTAGCTACACATGGTGAAGATCAACTATCATGGAAAGCAACTGCAATGAGCTAAACCAGACCGTTACCTAGACACATAGTGTCGTAGGATTCATGAAGGAACATATTCCATAAGCTAGAATGTCAAACTTTTTCAAGAGCCTTAATGTGCAGGTAATTGAATGTAATTCTTGTATTTGTGTTCTACTGATTTAGTGTGAGAAGTAATTCATAATACTATTACAATTTGGAATATGCCTTATGATGTGAATCAAGTGCCAATGATTGCACTCGATGATGTGTTGTATGAAGAAGTATGTCCGATGATTTCAGTTTTTTATTGTGTAACTCACATCAGCTTTTACATGTAGATTCTGTTATGGTTAAATATGGCTGAAAATTGAATTTTCTGTTTCTTACTGTTTGTATGTGTCACTCTTTTACTTTGTGATGTGGTGTGTGAAAAATATGGTTATGATACCAGCAATGCCTCTGCAGCATTAAGATGAAATGTTGTGTCAAATTAAGAGCTTATGACATTTATTTATATGTTTCAGGGTCCAAGTTATATCTCTAGCGGTAAATCTCTCAATTAGTGAAAATCAACTTTCAATTCTAATGGTACTTTTTCTTGCTAATGAATACTTTTAGCTTCTTTTTGATAACCATTTACTTATTTATCTTCCATCTTTGTAATGATAATCTTTTTTGGTGCAGGTGCGGTGTAAAATAAATTAGATGAAGTGTACCCAAATTTTTATTTTAGAAGTAGGAGAAGTATGAAGGGAGAGGGTGCTATGTTTCACTTCTAAACTCGTTCAAGAACAATATTGTATTTTTGGTTTAATCTTGATGTTGACTATTGGAGGATAATGATGAATATTAGTGTTTCAAAGTTGCGCTATTGTAAACTTTTAACATTTTCAATGCCATTGGAGCTTATAAGTTACTACATTTATTGTTTATAGAATTCACATGTCATTTTATGAATCATATTGTATATATTAACAGGTAGATGTGCGGTATGGAGGAAATAGTAAATTGAATTGAATTCATTTTTGTGTTAGTAAAAGTCTTACTAACATAAGATTATGAGTTAGTATAGCTGTTACGATGGTAGAATTTGTTTGTGTAAATAGCTTTTACTAACACAAATTATATGTTAGTATGCAGGTATACCAACACTTGGTTTGTGTTAGTATAAATTATAGCTATTCCGTCAGTTATTGTAAGTGTTAGTATAGATTTTATGTCTTTACTGACTAAAAAACAAGTGTTAGTAAAGGCTTAGATCCCTTTACCGACACGCACCGTAAGTGTCTGTATAGACCTATAGTATCTGAGGTTATACCGACACTTCTTTTGTGTGTCGGTAAAGGTCATCTGAGTCTATACTGACACTTTGTAAGGCTATAGTGACACAAAAAAAGTGTCTGTAAATGGCATTTTTTTTGTAGTGAGTGTAAGTTGAATATAAAAGTAGGGAAACATACCCTAGGTTTACGTAAACCGTCTTAACACTATATACTAAACCCTGTGATTCTAAATCCTCCATTTGACATACCTAACCGACTTATTCTTGGAAGCCATAGAGCTGGTGGATTAACCAGGTTTCTAAGAGATAGAAACAAACAATAAGTTTTGACTGTACTATTACCAAACCGTAGGATTTCAACTGGAAGCCCTTAGTGTAAGATGGTACTAATATTAAGAGATACTTAACCTAGGACTGAACATATGGTTCACTAGATTTATGGATTTTAGATGGAATAAGGAAAAAGCTAAGCGTTAAGGTAGAGGAAATGATATTTTATGGGACTATAGTTGTGGAAGAAGTCATGAAAATTTTCTTGAAGTCTAGCTGTGACTGTCCTTGCTCCACCTGATGATAATCAGGTATAGGCAATAATCATGCCCTGAAAGGAAAAATACTAGATAAGCCTTTTAAAGTGAAGAGAGTATTCTAAAGTATGCAAGTCCATGACGGAATTTATTACTTGCATGATGGATTTAAGAGTTGAAATGATTGATGGATATAGTTATTAGACAGTATGGCCCTAGATGCGTTAATAAGAATTTATCTTTAATGCCAAGAGGAAAAACTGGCTTCCCCGCTTGATGATTTGATCAAAGGAATATTGTTCTGGGGATTTTGGTAATACCCTAGATTCAAGTATAGGTTATAACAGTTATTGGAATAATAGAATATTGATCAGGAGAAAATGTAGTACTCACCACGTCACAAAGTTTAAAAAGATAAAATTTGGAATTGACAATTATGTGATTGTTTGATATTTGACGTGGGAGGTCGAACTTGATCCTGGTCAGATCAAGGGAAAACCAAACACAAAATGGTGTGGAAGGATAGTTCAACACTGATGCTGACCCCATCAGAGTTGGATGATTCCTGAGACTCCTTACAAGTGGTCACAAATATTTCTGTGATAAGTAGGTATTTATTCCTAAATTTAATTAAAAGATTTAATAAATGAAGTATATGAATTGTGGAAAGGTGTAAATTAAGAGTTAAGTTGTCTAGGTTACCCCGAGGAGATTAAATAGCTAAAACAACTCCGCATATGTCAGAAAAATAATTAACTATGAGGGAAATACTAACTATTATTATCCCACAAACCGTGTTAATAAACCTAATATTAGATCAAGAGGAAATTACTTATAATAACAGTATTCCCTAGCTATATTCTAAATTATGGCCAAATTGCCATTTGAAAGGGAAGATCGACTTCCATGTCTTTCTTTATGAATTAAAACCCAATATATTAAATGGGAACCTACCTATAAACATGGTAGAATATACAGAGTATAAACATTAAACTAATACTCACCACAGTTGATTCACAACCACAATAACATGTTTAATTGAGAGGAAACTATACCCTATTAGAAACCCTAACAGGAACCCTACCGTGGTATACCTGATGAACAGACGATAATAATCGTGTATATACTACCAATAGCAGGTGAACCAATAACATAAAGAAATATTTCTATAATATATATAAGATGCACGGCTTGACCGTAGCTCATACTCTACATTGGAAATGAAAGCCGTATATGGCGACAGTAAACTCAAATACCAGAGTCACAAGATGGTGACCTAAAGAAAGGGATTATAAATATGCCCAATATTAGTACAAAGACACGAGCGTCGATGACTACACCTAAGAGGCGATTAATGGAAGTATGTTATACACAAATAGTTTAAACAAGCCATAAAATAGTAATGGCAAATTACAAGATAGGAGATCACCTTCACCCATACATACGGGATTCAGGTATAAAAGTATATTAATACACTATGGAACATACAAGGAGATACATAAATTTTGAGGAATATACCTCGTAGGATAGAAGTGTTAATGTCCGTGGGAGAGTCCTCGAGTTCGCAATAGGCGATCGAGTCTTCCTTAAAATTTCACCCTTGAAGGGAACCTTTAAATTTAGGCAGACGGGCAAAGTTTAGCCCGAAGTATGTAGGACCGTACATTATTACGGAGCGAGTGGGCCCATTAGCCTACAGATTAGACTCATATGTTAAACTAGGGAGAGTGCACAACGTGTTTCACATTTCTCAGCTAAGGCAATGTGTGCCTCACCCATCACAAAACTTAGAGCCGAGACACTCGAGCTAAATTCTACACTCAGATATGAGGAGACCCCAATACGCATGTTAAACTCCAACACTAGGGAGACAAGGAATAAGACCATTAGAATGGTCAAAGCTCTGTAGTAAAACCACGATATTGAGGAGGCGACATGGGAGTTAGAAGACTCCATGCGAGACAAGTATCCAACAATTTTTTCTCCATTTTGTGAATACTTGTAGGGGTACGTGGGCGTAACCCTTTTTAAGGGGGGTAGAGCACCACATGCGACTCGCATATCTGCAGTCTATATTGGTTTTGTGTATGATTATTTGTGATTTGTTTGTTGCGCATGTGTGCAATTAATTAGATGGTTATGTCCTATGTGACATTTGGTTGGTTATTAGTATGTCCTATGTGACATTTGGTGATTTATGATATGTCCTATGTGACACTTGAATGATTATTTGTGTGTTCTATGTAACACTTGAATGTTTATAAAGCACTTAAATTATTTTACAGTATATTTATTTTATTCCTACAATCACACAAGAGATTCACTGCCATGGGTTTACGCCTCTGCACTCTGTAGGACTGAGGATTTGGTATTGCACTTGTGCAGTGATGACCGAGTGGGATAGCTAGGAAGTTGGAACATGTATGGTTTTACAGTATTTATTAAGTTATTATGCTGTGATATATTATTATCACGAATAAAGAATATCTGTCTATAGGAATTATATACACTCAGAGTAGTGATGCAGTATAGAGATACCAATATGATATTGATACCCTGGAATGATAGGTATACAGGGAATAGATAAGAGGAACTTGATTCCATAAGAATGAACAAATATAATTATGACTTCGGGACGAAGTCCTTTTAAGGGGGGTAGACTGAAATACCCCTAACATTTAAATAATTAAATATAAGTAAATAAATATTATTTTGGAATTATAAATATTATTTGGGGATTATGAAACCCTAAGAAAGTATATAATTAAACACTTGGGCGTTAAAAACGCACCTAAACTCCTTAAGGTTAGAAACGAGCATTAAAAGCCCGACCTTAAGTTAAACAATTATATAAGCTATGAATATTATATGAATTTAACCAAGGATCATTTTATGATCTTTAAGATACAAGTTCTCAGTTATAACTGAGTAAAAATACAAAGTTCTCGGAAGTTCCCGAAGTGGGCCCCATAAGGGCCGGGAATGTTTAGGAGGAGTTCCAAGGTGGCACGAACCCCTATAAAAATTATTCCTAGAGTTCCTAAAATTATTATTAATTATTCTAAAGAGAATTCCCAAGATAATTCTTCAAAAATAAACAAAGAGCTCGGGGGAAATTTCTTAACGCTCCTTTTATCTCAGGAGTGCCCCTTTAGCCCGAAAATTGAGTTACAAGTTTATATAACCCCATATAATTTAATGTAACACCTTAATATATTATTATTGACTATAAATAATGTCAATAAACACTTGGAAGTCATAGCGACTAATTGATTCTCAGAAAAATCCTTAAACAAAAAATGCACCTTCGGGTGTCACGAAAATGCATTTTACGCAAATACCTTGAAGCTTTTAACAAGCCACGAGTTGATAAAATTAAAAGTGGATAAAATGACCATCTAAATCAATTGATGGCAGTACTAAACTCATAGTATTTATGGGGGCGAATTTTAGTACAAAGAGATACCTAAAATCAGCATTTTTACTTTAAAACGTTCATCTTTTACCATAATAAAAATGTACCAATTAAATGCTGGAACCTATTACACATATTAGTGTGGTCTTAGTACAATATAGTGTAACGAAATCAAATGAAAAATAGTCTCATTTGACCTCCGATGTAGGCGTGATTTCTAGTCTATTTTGGCTAGTTTTATTACAAAAAATGTTATATGCTAAGATGACTCTTCCTAGCAAATTGTCTATGATAATGGAGCAATAATAGCAGCCTAATTAAACTACTCCATTACGTGTACCTGCATAATAAATAAGGTTAGTACTATAATTATGAAATGAAAACAAAAACTAAAGTGATACCTAACTTTGCCATTACCGTGAACCAACATAATGGTGCTGTATGATATGCCCATTATTTCCGATTTGCATCACCTGCAAATAAAACAAGTTAGCAGATCAATAAGTTAATACTCAATATAAGATAAGTCTAAGAATATAAAAAAAAAATTTCAAATGCAACTACACCAATGGTGCTTGTCGCTTTAGTGTAGGGTGGGTGCTGAATGTGCTCCAAGCACTTCCGATGGTACACACCTGCAACATAAAAACAGAAACAAGATAAGTATGTTAAACAAAATAATTATACTAAGCAAGGCATAGCTATGTCATTAACTTGAGTGCATGCTACGCTGGAGGGGATCACTCCATGTTGGTGCCGAGCACTAGCATTGCAAAAGCAAGATCAACCAGATTAATTAACATGCATAATTGAAGAGGCAATTGATAGTGTTCCATTTACGATTATTGGCTGCAAGTGGAATTTGGTTTCCTTGAATGAACAATCGGACATACCTGCAACAAACAAATAAAAAAAAATTAACTAGACTATATAATATACACCTTAGAATAAAGCCAATACATAAACCAAGTTAAATTAATTCTAACCAATTCTTTTAGCCATTAACTAGCATGATTGGAATGACCACTTTGATAATGTTCCCACCCAGCCGTATGGCTACTAAGCAAAAAAAAAAATGGTGAATTAATTATGTAACAATTAGTAATCAAATAAGATAATCATAAGATAATAAAAACAAAAAAAAATAGAAGACTTACCTATATTAACTCACCTAAGCTGCCTTCTAATTCCTTGCCAATCTTCACGAATGGTAAGCTTCCTTACTAAGCTCTCTCTTTACTCTTGTCTTCAATTCCTAATTAAATTCCTAAATGCTAAATAAGCTATATTAATGGTGTAATAATTCCTAACACCATTTTAATGTAATTTCCTAGTTAATTCTATCAAGTCTTGGAGCAAGAATAATCCTAGCAATCTCTAAAGGAAATCGCCACAATTATTCTCCAAGGAGTTGTCTTGATTCAACATCAATTCAAGGAGTAATCAAGGTTAATCTAAGGTATTTTCATATTTGGAAATCCTAAACAAATTTCTCCAATGTCCGAAAATATAAGCCTTCTAAATCCATGTTCTCTTCATTATTTTATGAAGGAAAATTGGATCTACAATCATCTCAAGGTGTATCAAAAATACCTTGATAAATTCCTAAGGTAAGCTCTTGTAAAATTACTCCAATATTATTTATAAACTTTGTTAGAAATCTAACAAATAGATCTCCTACATATATACAAGGAGTTCGAAACATCTTCATCAAAATAGCTTTGGAGAGCTTGGAAATTCAAGGAAAAATCAAGCACAAGTATTGTCTTGATTTAAGGGTAATTTAAATAATTAAGGTTTATTAAGTTTAAGCTTGATTTAAGCTTCAAACTTTAGTATAAAAGTTATGTATAACCATTACATAAATTAAAACCGAAAACTATAGGTTATATTGTCAAGAAAATAATTTATAACATATAAGGTAAGATTATTACCTTAAGGTATATATTAGGGTCATAAAGATTAATTAATGTTACATAAATATTAAAACCGAATTGTTTAGGAATTTTGTGTTCTATTTTTAGGTTATAATTCTAAGTCATTAGCATAATTTTTTAGAAGTGTTATTGGACTTATATACATTTATATGTAATTATTATAAGGTTTAAAACAAGTTTTAAAATCCATAAGATAAATTTAAACTGTGGCCGTGGGCTATATATAGTATTTGATGAATTTTCGAAATATATAAATATATTAACTTATAATATGAATTTTGGGTGCATCAAAAATAGCTACAAGTATTTAAATGACAAGTTTATAAAGTTATGTGGCTAAAATATAAATTTTGAAAAGTTTGGTGTACAAAATGTGATAACCGAGAACATAAGGAATTGTTTGGTGTATTTATATTGTAATTTAAAGTAGGAATTAATATTATGAATTTAGGGTGAATTTAGATAAGTGTTTAAGTGATAAGAATAACATTTTATAAAGTTTTGGGACTATTTAGTGATTATTGGGGATTTAGAATGTTACCGAAAATACATATGATTTTATGGGTATATTAAAGTATTAATTGTGGAATTAAGTCTTAGTCAAGGTGTTGACTAAAAACCTTGAGTTTAAATGATTTATGACATAAAATAATAAGTTTATAAAGTTTTGGGGTGAATATGTAATTTATGGAAATATAGATTGAAAACCGAATTTAAGTTGGTCGGTTATGTAATTTGAGGAAGTATATGGGTACTTTCGGTATTTAAGAAAAATTGAATATTAAACTATAGTTTTATAAGTTAATATGTAACTTATATAAAGTTTTGGGGATGATTTGTGAATAAAGGAATGTTGATTATGAAAAGCGAAATTGTAAGTGGTTATATTGTGATTTGCGAAAATTGTTGGGCACAAAATGTAATTTCCGGAAATTGATGTGGTTAATTAGTAAATTATGGAAGTTATATGGCTATTTGATAATTTATAAAGTTGTGGGTACATTGTACAAACACCGAATTATTATGTGGTTTTTGGTAATTTCCTCGGAATTAAGTTTATGTAATCTAATGAATTATCGTATTTATGAAATATCTATAAAGTCTCTCACAGATGGTTTATATGAATAACTATATGATATAGTTGCTCCCATATTATGGGAGTTTACTTAATGAATTAAGTTATACCGTATAATGATAATTCATTATCACATGTGAGCTTCACATAAAATAATGAACTGCTAGGTTATGTAGAACCACTGTTAAAATAACAGGGGAGAATAAATAACATACAGAGTTATTTTACGACGAGAAAAACAATACAGTGACAGTACTATAATATTTAATGAATAGATATATTAATGTTACCCGGTATTGCATGTTTAAATAACAGCGTACGGGGAGGGACTACTGAACAGGAGTTTGTCAAGCTAGCAGTTTCTTGGTGAACGGTATGTTAATTGTGTGGTCTGAATGTCCTAAGGATTATCCTAAGGTCCAGACATTATATGTTTAAATGTTTGAGAACGATATCTATGATTTATGTGAATGATATTGTATGTGGGATTGCCCAAACTGTTGCGTTGTATTTTATACGCGAATGTCTTGTGACTAAAGTTTATACATCTAAAACTAAAAAAAAAAAAGAAGAAAGACTAACTGACCTTTAGGTATATTGAACCTAACAAGGGTCAAATGTGATAGTCTTATTTCAAGTATTGGTTATTATGTCACTGACAAAAAGGGCTAACTTATAAAGAGAGGAATCCAGATCGTTTCGACTTTCTGGTTGCGCATTGTGATCACTATAGAGACTCAAGAAGGGAGTCACTCCAAATCCATCAGCCACATTCGGGGATGGCGGAATGCACTGCCGTTGGTGCACAGTTTCGACCGGATCGGTCAATACATATATTTGTCCAGGGCCATAAGGTCTGCTGGTAACGGTTCCTTTGGAACCCAGTGGGACACACTGTCCATTTTCACAGGTTATTAAGGTTTGTCTTATCATGACACTTGAGATGGAAATTAATTGGAAAGGTTAAATGATTGGTTTAAAGGATAAGAGCCAAGTGACTAACTAACAAGTACAGTTTAATACGTGTATCTTGTTTGATTATTGTCATGGTTTATTAATGTGCGATTATTGGTTATTGTTGTGTGGTTATTGTTATGTGGTTATTGGTGTTGTGTACTATTGTACTTTGGTATATAAGGTGGATTGTTTGTGTTGTTAAGTGTTATTGTTATTTCTGTTATCATTATAAACCGGCATTGTATGTAATGAATCTAATGTCAAGATGGCTAACGACTTAAGGAATCTAGAAGGCTTAAGACTACATTTAGCATACCAGCATAGTTTGCTGAGCCCTTCATTGGGCCAAACATTTCAGGTTACTGAAGAATACACAAGCCGGAGTGCGGGAAACAGGGTAGCCGCTGTGTTTTTATAAACACTTGTGATTTGTTATGCATTGTATTTTAAGTTTGTTGTATTTCAGTTAGTTGCTCATTTAGTTGGTTTTGGTTGTAATAATTAGAGTGCTCAGTATCTGTTCATCACAGCGTGAGAAGTTATAATGTTGGAAGTGTAAGGATGCCTTGTTACTCACAAGGGTGAGTGACGGCGTGTAACACCAAGGATAGTTAGTTTTATTTTCCGCTGCGATTTGCTATTTATTATACTACGAGTTATGACGTCATTACAGGTTTAAGTTTAGGGGTGTTACAACACCCGCTCTCAATGGGCTCCACGCGGACTGATGCCTCTATAAGGCGGATTTGACTAGAGTCGCCACCTAGTTTGACCTAAATGAACTAGGAAGGAAAGGAACAGGGTTCTAAGAACCGTTAGTTGACTCTGAGGTTGTTCCCTATGGATAGGATTTAGCTGGTTGCGTCAGAGATTCTATTGTGGGTTCGTACTGGGTTACACCCCTTAGAAGTGGCAACGACCACGACTTCGGATTGGTGCCCGAGGAAACCTCGGTCTCCAATTGTCGGGATTGCCTTCTTTCAAAACCTTTTAGAGAGATTCATTTTAAAAGCCAAAGGATAGAAGTTGAGTGTGGGTTGAGGATTAGATGATTTAGAATAGGCTGGTTTTGAGATATTGATTGATGAAGTTGGTTTGAATGCTGAGAGGTTTGAGGTTGTTTCGGCTTTCACGAGATTGGAAGTTTTGAGGAGCAAAAGGGCATTTATTATGGAGTTGAGGGGTATTTTGGCCATTTTGCAAAGCTTAGGGGTATTTTGGTCATTTTGTAGAGATGAGGGGTATTTTGGTCATTTCGTAAAGCTTAGGGGTATTTTGGTCATTTCGTAGAGCTGAAGGGTATTTTGGTCATTTTATGAAGTTGAGATGTGTTCGGATTTTGAAGATATCCAGGTTTTTGATGGGTAAGGGAGTTCGGGAGTATTTAAGAATAAGGAGCCCTATGTTAGTGAGACTTGTGACTTCGGGTTTGCTTTAGGAAAGGATTGAGGAGTGCTTATGGGTTAAAGCTCTAATGAAAGGACTGGATTGATTTGTTCAGAATTGTCTCTCTTAGAATCTTAAAACTGAAAATCACTTTTTGTGGTAAAAGGGCGGATAATCCCGAGGGATTACCCTATGTACCCCCTCGAACACACTTAACTAATAGTAAGTGCCGAGGCTCGAAAGATGGGGCAATGTATTTATGTCGAAAACTAGGATTTAGAGAGAAACACCATGAATGAGATGTTCTCGGTCAAACCCTAATAACGTCTCTAACTCCCGGGTTTTAAAACGTCAAAACCCGAAAACATTGAAATCGAGTGGAAGGGAGTTAGACGATTCTAAAATCCCGGCTGCAACTAGGAAGGCCGTTACTTCCCTAGCGCCCCGCCTTGTAGAAAACTAGGCTGCAATTAGGGGAGGTTTGTCACCCTAATGCCCCGCCTAAAGAGATCCAGACTGCGACAAGGGAGGCTATAACCCCAGTGCCCCGCCTCGGATTTTTATTTTGGGAAGGGAGACAAGCGATGTTCTAATCATGGAGGAAATGTTTTGAAGGGATTAGACATTTCTTGCTCCCTGAAAACAGTTTATGTTTTTAGTTGAAAACTAAGTTAAAAGGACTTTCGAAGTTGTTCGGAATTCTCGATGAAGAAACATTGATTTTGAGGAATGTTTTAGGAGAAAACTTTCTGTATATGTGAGAAGAACTTTCTGCATTTGAGAAGAGTTTTCTGTGATGTGAGAAGAGTTTTTCCTTTAAAATTCCACAAAATGGTTTCTTGTGAAAACTTAATGAAGTTTGAATAAAAGAATGGTTTGAAATTCTTTTTGGGTTTTTGGAGTTTTGAATGATATTTACAAACTGAGTGTGGACTAGATGAAATGAGCTTGGGTTTGAATTGAACTAGGTTGAGTGAATTGGGTTTGATTGTGGGCTTGGACTTGAGCTTATTGTTGGGCTTCGGATTTGGGCCTTGTTGGGCTTCGAATTTGGGCCTTGTTGGGCTTCGAATTTGGGCCTTGTTGGGTTTCAGATTTGGGCCGAGATTGGTTGTGGGTTGATTGTGGGCTTGGGCTGGTCATGGGCCGCATTTGGACTTGGGCCGGTCATTGGGCCTGGGCTGGTCATGGGCCGCATTTGGACTTGGGCCGGTCATGGGCTGAATTTGAATTGGATATGGATTTGGGCCGCATTTGGATTTGGGCCAAGATTGGTTGTGGGCCGATTGTGGGTTTGGGCTGGTCATGGGCTTGGGCCGCATTTGGACTTGGGCCAAATTGGCCTATGGGCCTTATTTGAGATTAGGAAAATTGGGCCTTAGACCTTTTTATTTGGGCTAAAGAGTGTTTTTGAGTTGATTTTGTTTTATGGCTGAAATGGGCTTTGGGCCTTATTATGTGTAAGTGGGTTTGGGCCTTGAAATGTGTTTGGGCCTTGAAATGTGTTTGGGCCTACTTTGGGCTTGGACTGGTTGGGTAGTTTGGGCCCGAATTGGGTTTTGGATTGAATTGGGTTTGGGCCCGAGGTTGAATTGGGCTCATGCTTGGATGAAATTCAAACTTGGGTAATTTTGTGGATTTGATTTGTGCTTGCTATATTATACCGTATTGGGGATTGAAGACAGACTTAATGATTGACTTTGACTTCTTTTTTTTTTTTCTCTTTTTTTTTTGGTAAAGTTTTTTAATGAAATTAGGGGGTGGTTTGGGATAGGCTTTACAAGTTTGGAGAGTATTGTTCCCCACAAAGCAAATCAGAAATAAGCTAGCTGTGGGGTACCCTCGAGGCTTAAAAGAAATTGCAAAGTTTCGGATGGTAGTGTTCCCCCCTACAAAGCAAATCAGAAATAAGCTAGCTGTAGGGTACCTTCCAAGACTTTGATCAAATGGAAAAGGGGTGACCTAAGGGGCCATCTAGGGTTTACAATAATAGACAGATATATTAAACGACAAAAAAAATAATAAAAATAAAATATGACAATCCAAGCATATACGTATTGAGCGTAGCATGAACAATGAGAGAGCGCACCATGTGAGAGGTAGCAGATAATAATCAACAAGAGAGCGAACAGAATTGGCCCTATTTTAACATCATCCACAACTAGCACATTAACCCACGTAGAACAAGAAAAAACTTTGCAGCCAAAGTCACTAGCCCTAAACGCTGAACAAACTCTCACTAAATTACTAAACACATTGTTTCTTTTTTATCATTTCAACATCTATTCATCTGCTCTTTATTCAATGCGTAATCAGTTTAAAGGCTCTACAACAATGATATGAATATGAATCCCCGAATTCCCCCTGGTCATGGAGTTAAAGCCTCAAACATTACTGAAACTAAACTGTGAAGAAGATGATAGCAGATTAAACTAGAGGTTTGCTCTTTCTTCTTTTAGTTATTTTAAGCACCCCATTCGAACGCCCAAATTGGGGGCATACCCACACTTGAAAACCTAGAGCTAGGACAGCCTTAAGGATAAACTGATACACTAAACCAACGCAAGTCAGTCCTATATTAACCAGCTCTGCATAATTATCAGATTTAACCTCAAAACCAGACATAAACAACCCTTTTCAGGCACAGATTAAGCCCAGTTCTCTTCTGTCATTATTTCAGGCGTGGACAAAGAAAACACTCGAATCAGATTTGATCATATGTCTGGCTCTTAAATCAAAACCACAGAATGCTCAAACACACGAGTTCACCTCTTATTTATTTACAAGAATGGAAGCAAGAATGCAGTCACATACATAATCGCAACATATTTCACTGAAATAACGGAGATCAACTTCGGATCAAAGTATAATTACCAGGGGTGAAGACTAAGGGTTTCCTGTAAAAAGAAACGGAACAAAGGATACAAAGACCAGTACCACAGCAAACCAAGTTAGTTTATCCTGATAAACCACCAGATAGAGTAACTAGAAAGCGAAACCACTTGCAGAAAATCCAAAGTAAGGGGTCGTGAGCTATCACCTTGTTAACAGTGGGGAGTACATTCTTTCAAAACAAGTCTCAACAGAAGTTTGAAACTCGTAAATGAAACGAGGATGAGAAAAAAATACGAATGTCCCCTTCGATTACAGGGAAAACTGCTCAGATGTTCGAGTATGAATCGAAATCGAATTCAATGTGACAACACTTTAACGAAAATTTGAAATCCTTACTGCACCCATTCGATTGAAGCATGAGAAGATAAAAACACAACGGTGATTCTGAACCCACGCGGGCTTCGATTGCTCGCTAGTCTTGTGAACTCAGAAATCTATGATGAACGGTAGAACAGAGAGGAGAGACGGTCGACAATAACACCATCGTTTTTCTGCTCAAATGTCAAATACGATGGAAAAGCCGCGTTGACAAAGGGGGCAGAGCTTGTACCGTGTTCGCCAGTTGGATTTTTTTTTTTTAGGAAACCACCTCAAACAGGTTGACTCGATCGGGGAAGAAGAAGAGAGTGGTAAGGGAATATCTGGGTGGAGGCGGTCATCGTTAGAATTTTTGTTCTGGATGGATAAGCTCTTAATTGATTGGTGAAGAGGAAAAGTGAGCAAGATGGCTAGCTGCTGCGCAAGGTGAAGGATGAACTCTTCATCGTTTTAGGTTTTGAAGAATTTTGGAAGATGAAGAACAGCGGATAGGAAGAACTCGATGGTATTGTTTCTGGGGATGAAGAACAACGAAGAGAGACGACCACTGTAGTAGGATTTTGGGGATCTGTTTGGAGGTGTAGAAATCGGGTCGAAGCCGGCTGGGAATGCACGGTCGCAACCTCTGCCTTAGTTTTACGACGCTTTTTGACGAAGATGGAGAACCAGTGGGTGTTGGGGAAGGAATCGATAGATGAAGCAGGTTGGAGGTGGTCTGTTTCCCGTTGAGACGATGAATTTAGATGGGAGGAGGCGGATGAAGAAAAATCGATGAAGAAGGAGAGGTCGGGGATGAAAGTGTTGGTTTCGAAATGAAGAACATCGATCGAAACCAGAGGAGTGTGGAGAAGTGTTCCTCCCCGAGCCGTAACGAGGCGTCGTTCTTTGCGATTTAAAGGGGGAAATCGATTGAGATCGAGAAAAAAGCCTCGAAGAAAGGAGGATGATGGGCTATGGTGGTTTTTCGAAACAAACACAGACCATGCGCGGTGCTTTCGCTCTTCTCGGTGTCTCAAACGAAGAGGAGGAAGTCTTCTCGGTATCTCAAACGAAGAGGAGGAAGTCCGTATGGGCTACTGCATTTGGGGGAATGGGCTGGTTTCTTTTTCTATGGGTCGGGTTTGACTTTGGGTCAACTTTGGAAGCTTTGGGAGAGATAAAAAAATGAACGATTTTGCTCTTCTGAAGTATCGAACCCAGGTCTCTATACTTCTCACACCAACACTTACCGGTTATGCTAGGACAGAATTCAACATGTTACTGCGACAAATAAATCTAAAGCTCTCCTCCGAGCTAAAGGAATAAAACCACCCTCAACCTATTGCAAGTTTCGAACCTAGGATCTATAGCTTCCTA
This sequence comes from Limonium bicolor, assembly GCA_023374045.1. NCBI lineage: Eukaryota > Viridiplantae > Streptophyta > Magnoliopsida > Caryophyllales > Plumbaginaceae > Limonium > Limonium bicolor. Next base: position 403,953,014 of record CM041776.1, on the reverse strand, counting down.
AGTGAACCCTCTAACCGGTTAGGCTATGTCAAAATTCAATACATACATGAGAGAAAAATATACAACAGCCCTAGTCCAGATTGGATAACTCCTCTAAAAATGCTACGAGTTTAAAAGAAAGTATACAAGGAAAAAAGAGAAGACTAATCTAATGGCATGAAATTATGGAATGTAAATAATAAGATAAGTAAGTAAAACAAAATGAATGGGTTTAAAACCGGATTATTGTTTGAAAATTCATTTTTTGGAAAATCGTGTTTTTATGAAATGCTTTGAAAAAGGTTATAAAAATGACGGTTTCGTTATGGCACGCACGCTAATATATTTTGAGAAAGAAAGGCGACGACCCCTCTTATTATTTCGAAATTTGCTTTATGGGGTGAGAATTTTTGGTGTCTACAAGCACTATTAAAAGACATAGGTCTTTATCTCTTGCAAGATCAACCTAGGGAACCTAGTGGATCTTGAAGGGGGGTGTGAGAATATGTATCCCTATGTCTGATATTACTGTAATGGGCTGTATGTAGCATTAGATAGTGGGCTGTCTTCATACATGTCTTAGTATATTAGAGTTAGGCCCACACATATCTTACCCATATATTACCGTTGTAATATGCAGTATATATTATACTGCAGCCTACACTGTTATGCATACAGATTACTGAATAAAATACGATGGCTATATTCTTTAATCTCACAACGACATCATCGTTCATTTTCTTTCCTCTTCGAAACTAGGTCGGGCATGGTTAGAAAGCTTTGGCTACTGTTCATTTCCTTTCATTTCTGAAACTAGGTCGAGCGTGGCTTTGTCGACCTTCTTCTTTTCATTTTCATTTTGATGTATCTATTATTATTTTTATGCTGCTGTAGTGATTCATTCACTACACTACTGTCTTAATTAACAATCAGATGCATGCCTCGATTTGAATCGCTTTATCTTAGCTTACATTAATCTTAGAACTCCCTCTTTCTTTCTATTCTTTGTTCTGGAAAACTTGAGAAAGATACACTGAGCTTGTTGTCATGGTTTGATTTGAACATTTTCATATTCTTTTACAATTTAGCTTTAAGTGAGTACTTCTGCCGGCCGTTCTCCCTTTAGGTTTGTATAATTGACATCTACTAATATATTGAGTAATTTTAGACTCTAGGCCTACAGTTGTGAGTACTTGTATATCTTAACAGAGTACTATATCCTCCTTTCATCTTAGTGTATGAAAGATACATTAACAAATCATAAAGCAATTCATGAGTTAATCAAACAACATTTCATCACACATGGATAAATAGCAGTCATCACTGTACTGTTGGTTATCAATTTCAAATGAACATAAGCTTGCACCTTTCTCTCAAACCCTCATCTGTATCTTTCATCTTCACACACTATTCTTATGGGTAATGAAACTAGAGACAATTGACAAGAAACCAGGATGTGTCCGAAGAATTCTGGGTGAATGTCAGTCAGGTGCGTGAATAATATTCAATCTGTCTCCACCACTGTTGCATTGCATTCTATCAATTTGCACCCAGAAACATACACAAAGGCAAGTTCCATCCATTTCTGCTATCTCCTGTGCTCTGTAACCTCTTCAGTATTAGATATGATAAGATTATGAGCAGATCTGAAATTATCCTCTTAAAAGTAACACTTTTATCAACAAGTCCCTTTAAACGACTGCTAATATCAAGTAGCACCATATTGGATCTTGCCGCCCATGTACACGATATAAGCCTGCACATACGGATAACAATAAGCATTGAGGAGGATGATTAATTAACTCAAAACAGTATACTATTCTATATGTCTTATGTTTGGCGACTAGCTAGGGTGTTGTTTTTTTATCAAGACAAAACGTCAAATGTATGTTTATTAAAGCATATATAATAAGTCAATATAAAGAAAGATCAAAATCTCACTTGTCGTTGATCTGCTAGCTCTTCAGGCGGGGTTGAAGTTGAACTACGCTGGTGGATGACGTTAAAGAACTTCTGAGCTCGATTAGTGGAATCAATCTTTGCATCTTCAAGGTATAGTCTGCCGGCACTGACATACGGAAAGCAAGACGAGAAACTAAGAAAGAGAATAACAAGACATGATGAGATTGAAGTAACTACTACTGTTTTGGTCCTCATTCTCTTCCTATTGTGCCAAGTCTAAATGTTTCTAGCTAGTAGTTTGAATGATCAATCGATTAGCTTATCTTCATCATTTATATTGCTCCAGGAATAATAAATTGTATGGAATCTGGATCCCATTAATTAGTAGCGTGACATTATCTTCATAAAATGATTTCATCTCCATCCCGCCCGCAGTATGGTTACTAGTTACTCCGACCAGTGCTAGTCTCCCGTTCTCATCCTAGAGTTTTATTGTCAGGTAGATTATTTAAGCTCATATTTAATTGAAGAATCTACCTGTGGACACTAGTCTGTGGACGTTACTCTTTGAATGGAGCCACTATATCTTGTTTCCTGTCTGATTGAAATGCTCCTTGCTCTTGAGTCTTGATCTGATGCCTGCATGTTATTTAAGGAACAGTGCCACCGATTATATAGATTTGGAGACCCTCTCTCGTCTCATTTGTGTGTTTGTTTTTTTTACTTTAAAACTATCCTTCTTTTCTAACAAAGGTATTACTTATCTCCTATTTTAAAGTATTCTCATTTGTGTGTTTGATTATTTGTTGCTCCAGGAGGTGCATAGAATAAGAAATGAGCATACAGATGATCCATGTGCCATTTTGAATGATAGCGTCAAGGGATCTCTGAAGGTTACCCGAGCCTTTGGTGCAGGTTTTCTCAAAAAGGTATTAGTCTGTCCTGGCAAGATCTGCTGCAAATTAGTTCAGCTGGTTCAGCCTCAACTGACTGCATTTAGAATGTGCATGTGTATCATGTAATTAACAAATTGACATAATGACATCTGTTGGCATTAAATCGTTTGATGATCAAGCATGATATATGATTATGCAATCGAGTACGACTCATGACTTGTACTTGGTGCAGATTATGTAAGAAATTAGCCTATCTTGTGGATTCCTTGGTGTGAGCCTTCAATTACCAATTGAAGAAAGTTGTTTTTTGGAAATGCTGAATAATAGTCTGTCTAGCCTAGAACATGAAAATGAAGATTTTGTTGTGGAAACTCTGCTGAATGCTGTTGTTACTTCTACTGTTGGTCTTTCTTTAATTCAGAAGGGTACATTTGTGTTGATATTGGAATCTGCCAAATGTTGTTACTTTGATGAATTTGCCGAATTTGTTGTGGTGAAACACATATTCGATGAAATAAAGCGTCCAATTGGTTATTTAGAATTGTTTTTTTTTTTATTTTGAACAGATTTTTGGTAACGCCTATAGTTTTACAAAAGAAAGAACTTAGAATTGGTTTTTTTTTAATTTTAAACAGATTTTTGGTAACGACTAAAATTGTTACAAAAGAAAGAACTTACTCTTTGGTAACGAAGACTACTGTTACTAAAGTATTATTTGATAACGAAAATAGTTGTTATTAAAGGTATTTTTAGTAACGACTATCTTCGTTATCAAAATTGATATTCTATAGTTTATAAAATCAGAATTTTAGTAACGACATAACTTTAATAACGAATAAAAGTCGTTACAATAAATATTTTGATCTTTAGTTACGCCTTCTCCTGCAACGACTTGTAACGACTTTTGTCGTTACAATAGATTAATATAGTAACGATTTTGATTTTTCGTAACGACTTTCATCGTTACCAAAGTCCATTGTTCTACTAGTGTTCATGGTCTTTCCACCTCCCTTCCTGGCTTCTAGCTAGCACTTTGTATTCCATTTGAGATGGCTTTGTTGGAGTATTTGTGCAGCCTTCATCAGTCTTTGCGTTTCTACGGGTCTATACTGTTGTTGAGGCCTTCTCAGGGGTCTCGCGAATTGTGTCATGATCCTGTTCCCATCAATCCAGTTTCCGTTTGATTGCTTCACTGCTCTCTCTGCCTTTTGTTTGTTGCTGAACTTAATAAACACATAGCGAGTGTTTGTGGCTACTCATCTTTTTGTTGGTCGACTCAAGTTAACAATCTTACCATATACATGAAAAGACCTCCATAATGTGCTCAAACTTGTACTTTAGTGTACATTGTCGATAAATATGGTCTCTGTTTCTTCCATACCCTCGGTCAGTTGGATTGGTTTTTATGAGATGATCTACGAAGAGTTTGGGCTTTGATGTTTGGTTTGTTTTGACGGAATTGGATTTTGGGTGTTGTTTGAGGTCAAAGGTGATTGGGAAGGATGTTTTGTGGTGGTGAGTAGGCTGCACGATTACGAGTGGATGGTGTTTTAGGGAGTGATTGAGGCTAGGTAGAAGATTTTGACGGTCGTGACTGTGATGGTGGTGTCTGGGCTGGCTGTTTGGTTGTGTTGGGCGGGCTAGGCGGTTAAGGGTGGTTGATGTGGCCATCGGTGGTGGTCGAGGGGTGGTGGAGAAGGGGAGGAGAGAGGAGGGAGGCCACATAGTTTAACAACTTACTTCAATCAACAGTCCTCCCCCTTGAGAAAATACTGAACAAACTAAACGTATATAACATACTTGAATCCAGCAGTCATGGAAATGCATTCGAAGTAAGGGTCCAGCTAAGGTGGGATCAGACTGAAGAGCTCTATTAACAGCATCTCTCACGATGCCTTCAACTGTAGGGCAAGACTTGATGTAGTAGTTCATGGACAGACCATCAGCTCCAGCAGGGCCTCTGGCCGCCATCTCTGTTAACAAGAGCAGACTGCAGACCTATAGAGTAAATTAGTAGCACCATCCTGGCGAACCTTAAATTAAAGTATAACAATCTGCTGCTATTGCTGCTACATATAATCAGATCATCAAGATTATAAAGGAAATAACGCGATGCTTATAATTATATGAACGTTCTCAAGCAATGTATTTATAGGTGTAAGATACAAGAATAAGCACGCGAGCAGCAATATAATATGTGATAACAACATATAGTGGCTGACCTTTTTGTCGTTTCCCTTAAGTTTGTAATAAGTGCGTGCCAATTGTAATTAATTAATCAAGTCTCATTTGTTGCTCCACTAGTACAAAGAAGACCAAACGTATATATGTGTCAAATTATACTAATCCGTCCTTTAGTATGTAATGCATTACAGGTTATAATCAATAAGACACGTAATCCTGATTATATCCATAGTTAATGACCCATTATATATCATGCCCACCGGCCTACAATTAGATCACGCATTGTGTTTCGTTACTAGTAATATTTTTAGTGAGTCAAGGGTTTCGCATTCTAACCATGCATACTTGATCCTGCTTTCCTTAGCACACTAACTAAAATCTAGAATATTTTTTGTCCTGCACCCCCGCTGTAACACCCCCGAATAAACATCCAACAATACAATCATCGTTCCTCGCCATATTACAAGTTAACTATGCAGCGGAATAAACTCCATCCGGGTGTCACAGACGTCAATCACCCACGTGGTTGACACGACCACTCTTCCAACACCATGTTACGGTCTGTATGACTGGAAACAACCCTCAACCAAAACTCATATACAATATAAGATACAATTCCCAAATGCCAAGTATATATAACATAGCTACTAGGTTAACTGAAACATTACATCCTGAGTTTAGTTCTACAAGTTACAGTACATAAATTAGACAGAACGATTCATAAGTCTTGCCCAGATGGACTACCCCCATGATAGTCCTTCACCTACACTCCGTCACGCTCCAGATGATCACCTGTAAAAATAAAGGACTCAGCAAAACTATGCTGAGTATGAACGTGTGTAGCCCGCATGTTGCCGGGCTACACGACTACTTGGTCGAATATGATTAAGTCCAAATTGCATGCTATAATAAAACAGTAACACACAACATACAACATCAACATAGCAACTCACAACATGGTGGGCATAGAGATAACATCAAGCACCTCAAGCATGTAAAACAAGTAGAGCTTACAAAAGAATTTGAATAATGATGATCCTCACAGTGGGATCATTCAACGTTGAGTGTTTTCATCTCTTTTTCTTTGTTTCCATCATGTGTACTTCTCTTTCTCTTTCTTTGCACCAAGTCTGGGGATGTAGGTTAGTTTCCGTGACCATATAGTATAGGTGCCCATCTTTCTTTGCTTCTTTATGGATTAATTATGAGTTCTCTTGTCACCGCACGTTGGAGGACGTCTCCTCCATAGCTAGTCCCCCATTCCCGACGTCGTGCGCCGAGAAAGCGGAGTCGCCTCCCGACTCCAGGATAAGCTCCACCAATTTGTCACTCCCTCATTCCTGACACTAAGGGTCGAGAAAGCGGAGTCACCTCTAGACTCCAGGATGTGATCCACATAGAAGGGCGAAGGATCTGATGCAGATGCCAACTCCCGAGTATTCCATACCGCGCGGCCCGAGATGTTGTCTTCCCGGGTTATTCTCATGTTTCAACAGTTGAGATTTGCTCTTCATTATCGTTAATGAATAGACACCATAGTGGGTGTCATGGTACGTCCTCAATGGTTAGAGAGGAGTTTCCCTTTATAGCGTTTTCCTTATTTTCATAGTTTGTTGCGTTTCATCTCAAGTTCCATAGACGAGAAGGGACTAAACTATTGTGTGCGCGCAAATAATATGCAACAATGATATAGTAATCATATAACACGATAAGCAAGCAATCCAATTTCATGATTTAATCTTAAGGTCATTTTCACACAAGGCACACAACAAACAAGCCGTGTAACACGACAACATACGAACCACACATGTCCATACCTGGTCCAGAAGCAAAAGGGTTGTCTCACACACAGGGCCCCGGTTGGCGTCCGTTACAGTCCTAGAGTTAATTTAAACAACTTGTCAGTTTATGGTTGTATGTGACGACTGTAGTGACATTTTTCCTAGTTTATCCTAGTTTATCGGGTGTATTTCTTAGGTAAGTTTTTGGGTGTTCAACTTATACTAGTCCCTTAGAAACTTTCCAAGTATTAACCTTAGACTCTATCAGCTCCTTGGACATTTACAGTGACGTTTTACATGTTAACTAAGCCCTTCCCTCTAGTTAATGTTTTAGGGTATACTTAAACACCAACGTGTAACATATTTATCCAAATTGACCATTCACCCACATTTTCCTCACAATAACCCTTCTTCTTATAACCAACACTTTAATTATTGAAACCTCATATTATACCCCTGAATTAATTTATATCATTACTTAAATTCTCAAAACCTTTTTAGGATTGTATACTAATCCCTCCAAATATTAAAATATCCATTTATGCCTAAAATTTTCGATAATTACATATACTCCCGTAACAATAATTTTTGTTATTCTTTTGACTTAATATTAATATAAATTTAAATACTTTGAATAATTATCCTTATCATTTTATTTTGGTCAACCTCCATAGGTGGTCAAGGTTGACCACTTAGATTATTCTTTGACTAATTTGATAGTATTTACGAAGATACCCAAGGTTTCCTAGCTTTACATTTGACTCCTTTTATTCTTATATATATAAAAAATATATCCATATTTTGTACTTATAAAAATCCAAGGGCTATTTCTTTCGGCCATCGTTACTGTTTATACCTTATGTTCCTTTTATCACGCCTTGACCTCTTTTTTTTTTATTTGTTATTTATATAGCGACTTATATATATATATACATTTATATACGGTATATAAAAAAAATTAGTTTGAGCCATAAAACAAGTTTATAAGTATGTCTAGTTTTTTTTTTTTTTGAAGATGTTCCCAAATTGTTAGTATGATAGTTTTGCATCAGAATTAATATATCCTCATAAGTCAATCCATAAATTGATTAATGACTATTTAGATCACAAAATAAGTATCTTTATATGGCCTAAATATATGGCCTTAAAAATAGCACAAACAAATACTTTTCATAGTGATTTATAACGTCTCCAAACTTCACTAAAAATCACGATTTATACCTAATTAATTTTTTTCTTTGTTTTTGTCTTTTAAACATTTCCTATATTCTTGGTATTAATAATCATGAACACTCAATCTAATTTTCATTATGTATTTCTTTCCTATCTTATATCCACCATTGGTTACTTACTATCGAATCAAATATATATATTTACATACATACGTATACCCGTTATTTGTACTCACATTATAGTTTAGCATTGCTCACATACGTATATATCTATATCTATTTATACGCTACCAACTACACTTTAAAACCCCTCCCGTGTATACATATATTCCTTCTTGGTTGTATATTAGCATTTTGACAAATCGAATTTACTTGCACATAGTAACCTCACCTGCACGTATACATATATATATAGCTAACTTTCTCCTCATCCTAACTCATAACCATCCTAGATCAATTCGACCCACACTTATACTTATATGCCCATTACTAAGTACGCATTTAACTTCATAATGTATGCATGTGTGCAGATCTTACGTTTATTGCATCATGCAACCTCTATTTAATTAAAGTTCAACTTACGTTTTTTTTTGAAGACTTCTACAGCAGCGAGTGTGGGCAGTCTATGGCATGCAACCCATTTTATTTGTTTGTTACATCAACCGCAGGAGGAATCAGCTAGTGCATTTGAAGACAATCAACGTTATCAGTTGCTTGTTCTTACCTTGTTTTCCCAGGTTACCTCACGTTGTTTTCCTTGACTACCTAACTCAAACATTTTCCAGAACCACACCACAATCCTCCCGGCAATCAGGACACGAGATTTACCACCCAAAAATCAGTTCTCAGTAACCCGACTTCACTAAATCAACAGACAAACCTATGACCAGATTTGCCCCACAATTACCAGCTTATTTCCCTTGGATCAATCCCTCCTGTTCCCAGTAATTATCAAACGCAGTTTAACCCTTCTTAACCTAGGTGTTTAAACCACCATTTTTGCCAGTAAGTTAACTACACAGCACCAGCATATCCCAGCACACTATTATCAGATTTATCTAACTTCAGACAGAATCATACACAAGGCACGCATAGTATGGATTCGGATTACAACCTTAGGTGTTTGGGGGCTGTTTTTCCTGGTTAGTTCTTGGTATTCCTTGGCATACTTCACACCTAGATAGAATCAAATGCCAAGGTGAGTTTGTGTTTCATTTCAGGTGTAAAACAGCGAGAGCTGGTTGCCAAGATTCTCGGTAAATGTTTTTTTTCTTACCTTCCTCAGGAGGGATTACTCCCTGGGTTTTCTTCCCAGTCTTAGCTGTCACATTCACCACAAACAAGGCCCTACATAGCCGGTCAAGAACACGCAAGAGTTTCAGATCAATGATGCTTTTAGGCCGCCTGCCTGCCAGCGAGAACTTGGTCAGTGTGAGGTTGACCAGGAACATGCAGGTACGTGTGGGAGTGGTTGCGAGATTGTAGCTGAGTCAGGGGAAGTCCAAGCCGCGAAAAGCAGTAATTTCGCTGAGAAAAGTGTTGATAACCGACTGAAGGAAGCAGGTTATTCACCGGGAGCAGAAAAGGAGGGTATTAGTTTGGTGGTTGAGCTTTTTCATAATACCTCGCCGTTACCGCAACCAAGAGAGGGTGTGCCGGCAAGAGATGACCTAGGCAAAATTATTAATGCAGAGAAGGAGGCCGAGGAATGTATTGATCTGTTGAGACAGTTAGGTTGCAAGATTCCAAATCCTAGTTTATCCAAGGCGAATATCATTCATCAAATTCAACCTCAGTCTAGAAAGTGAGAGCGAGGGTAGGATGGTGGTTGTAGGGCTGCAGAATATAAGAGGATTGGGGTCGAAGGAGAAGCAAAGAAAATAAGGGAGGAGATCAGACGCTCGAAATTATCTATTCTTGGACTTGTTGAGACTCAACACTGTGGCTCGGCAGCGCTAAAAGTCCCTCGTTGCTGGGGTAAAAAGAAGACAAGTCTAGCTTGGGATGAGGACCCTAGTCAAGGTAGGTCCGGAGGAATAATAATAATGTGGGATGAGGAAGAAGTGGAGGTCCGAGGGGTTGAAAAAGGGGAGCGATGGGTGATGGTTGTAGTGAAAGCGAGGGAAGAAGGAGTTACGAGTGCAATAACGGTGCTGTATGCCCCCTGTTGTCTGGTTGCACCGTAATGCTGTGGTCTTTCGAGAAGAGGAATGCAATGTGGATCGTATTGTGCTGTAGGTCAAGCTTGGAGTTTGGCGTTGGTCGAAAACATGGTGGAGAGATTTTCCCTTGACGTGTAGTGCTTTCGTAGGTGTTGTTTCTCTGAAAGAGTATTTGTAATAGGTTGTGGGGCCTCTCCTGGTGTGATTTTGTGTGTGTTGTGAGCATGTGTCTGCTCTAGTTGTTGCGAACTCGTTGTTGTTTCTCCTTCTTTGCTTAGTTGTACCTACAGCTGTACTCGGATGTGGTGGGTACTCTTTTTCCCTCCTAGTACTTTTTTCCCCATTGGGTTTTTGTCTAGGGGGGTTTTAATGAGGCCCGGTTAACCCGTCCGCCTGGTTCTCCAGGATTTAATAAATGGAATATCTCTAATTATAAAAAAAAACTAAGGTACAGAGAACTTGACAGGTTGGGGCCTCACATTGGGTTCGATTTCAAGATAGCCCTGGAGCTGGTTCTGGATGATTTTCAGCGCAAAACCGAGGGGGTTTCCAAGTGGACTCGTGCATGCAACAAGTTGAGTAACAAGGGAGGTCAGAATTAAATTTTCGGACCTCAAACAGAGCAGACGAAAGCAGTTTACGTGTAACAATTTCTATTGCTTGCGCTTACCTATCGGGGTTCTTGGAGAGGATGTTTGTTCTGAGCCTTACAGGGATCCTATCAGCAGACTACATGCAATGCCCTCGCGTGAAAAATGCAGAAGTTAGAAGGGATGGGAAAGGATTCTCAGGCAAAACAAGACAAGGAAGAAAAACAGAAATATAACAGAACAACCGATAGGATTTACCTTGCGCTAGAATACAAGCAGGAATGGGGTGAATTCTCTTGTTCTAGAACTTCCCGAGATCCCACCAGTAGAGTTGCATGCAAAATGCTCGCGTGAGACATGCAAGGGATTAGAGGGATTAAGTGAAACTTTCGAATAGAACTCAGCAAGGAGTAGAAAAGAACAGAATTGAAAACACCGGAAAAGCCCGGTAGCATTACCTTGCTAGTTGAGCTCGTGGTGTTTCAGATTCACAGGATGGGTAGAAGTTCCTAGATTCGGACATGCAAGTGAAGGACCAACAGTGAAATACCCCTAACATTTAAATAATTAAATATAAGTAAATAAATATTATTTGAACAATTATAAATATTATTTGGGGGTTTATTAAACCCTAAGAAAACATGTAAACACTTGGGCGTTAAAACCACACCTAAACATAAACGAGCGTTAGAAGCCCGACCTTAAGTTAAATAATTATATAAGCTATGGACATTATACGAATTTAACTAAGGATCATTTTATGATCTTTAAAATACAAGTCCTCAGTTAGAACTGAGTAAAAATACAAAGTACTCGGAAGTTCTCGATGTGGGTCCCATAAAGGCCCGGGAATGCCTAGGAGGAGTGCCAAGTATAAAAACCCCTAGTTAGTTTCTAAAATTATTATTAATTATTCTAAAGAGGATTCCCAAGTTACTTCTTCAAAAATAAACAAAGAGCTCGGGGGAAATCTCTTAACGCTCCTTTACCTCGAGAGTGCCCCTTTAGCCAAAAATTGAGTTACAAGTTTATATAACCCCATATAATTTAATGTAACACCTTAATATATTATTATTGACTAAATAATGTCAATAAACACTTGGAAGTCATAGCGACTAATTAATTCCCAGAAAAAAATCCTTAAAGCACAAAGACGCACCTTCGGGTGTCACGAAAATGCGTTTTACGCAATTGACTTGAAGTTTTTAAAAGCCACGAGTTGATGAACTTAAAAGTGGATAAAATGACCATCTAAATCAATTGATGGCAGTACTAAACTCATAGTATAAATAGGGGCGATTTTTAGGCCAAAAGGTACCTAAAATCAACATTTCTACCTCAAAACTTTCATCTTTTATCATAATAAAAATGTACCAAATAAATGCTGGAACCTATACACATTATTATGGTCTTAGTACAATATAGTGTAGCAAAAATTAAAGGAAAAATAAGTCTCATTTAGTTCAAATCCATGCGGAATAAATGCCAAGTTTGGCTAGTCTTAACGTAGTTTTTTTTATATAGGTAGTGAATCATTTTGGCACCACCATGTGACTATGACTAAGCATGTGTAATCAGTAAATGGAGCTCACAACCGTACAACCTGCAAAAAAAAAAAACATGAAGAATGGATTAGTAAGTAACGATATTGATATATATATGTATACTAACAAAGTCTAGTACTAGCACCCCTTACGTAAGTCTAACAATCCAGTCCAGCGATTATCTGCACCTGCAGAAGTAAACAAAATAACAACAATAATCAAACTAATATATATCATAAACAATGGCCTAGAGTTAATTAACCTGCTAGTTTCTATTACCTTTGTAGCCGTTAACCTACAACTAGGAAAATGCCAATGCATTTATGCTCCACCCAGCCGAAAGAATGTAATCACTTAAGTGAATTATTGAGCTAAATAAACATAAATTAACAAAAGAAAAGACCTATACTACAGCAAGATTAGTTGCTTGGAGATTAACAAAACAGAATTGGATTTCTCCATTACCGTAAGCTCAAGGGGTGTGCTGTTGCATGTCCGAATACCTACAAAAAAAATAATAAGACAATTAACTAAGCAATATTAATAAGCTAAAAAAGTTCAAGTGGTTTTCTAGCTAGTTGATCATCGCAATATGCATGATATGGAGTTACTGTGCGCTGTCCACACCTGCAACACAAGAATTAACAAAGCAATTATTATACATGAATACTCCATTAACGTGAGGCAAGTGATGATGGAGTCTCCACTTCATTCTGGTCCAACCGAGCGCCACCTGCAGGAGAAAACAAATCAGGAAATGTAAACAAGCTAAGACCTAGTAGAATAAAGTGTACAAATTGAATACTAATCACTCATTGTAACCGATTGGTACAGCACTATAGGAATGATTAATCCCATCAATTCCCACCATCCGATTGCCTAGTCTATTTAGGTAAATAATTGTGTAAATTATTAAACTAAAACAAGTCATGAAATATGGTAATTAGAATAATATTACCAAGTCCAAATTTGCTTTCATTCCTTGCTACTAAAAGCTCTACGTGAATTCTATTCCCCTTGCCATCATTCACGATTGGTAAGTTCAACATTTAGCTCCCTCTCATTTCTCCATTCCTATGTTAATTCCAAAGTTCTAATAAGCTCCATTAATGGTGTACTAGTTCCTAACACCATTTTAATGTAATTTCCTAGTTAATTCTATCAAGTCTTGAAGCAAGAATCATCCTAGCTATTTTACAAGAAATCGCCAACAATTGTTCTCCAAGGAGTTGTCTTGATTCAACATCAATTCAAGGAGTAATCAAGGTTAATCTAAGGTATTTTCATGTTTGAAAACTCTAAACAAATTACTCCATATGTCCGAAAAACTTGGTCTTCTAAATCCATACTCTCTTCATTATTTCATGAAGGAAACTTGGATCTACAATCATCTCAAGGTGTATCAAAAATACCTTGATAAATTCCTAAGGTAAACTCTTGTAAAATTTCTACAAATATTATTTATGAACTCTTGTTAGAAGTCTAACAAATAAATCTCCTATATATGTACAAGGAGTTCGAAATGACTTCATCAAAATAACATTTGGAGAGCTTGGAAATTCAAGGAAAAATCAAGGACAAGAATTGTCTTGATTTAAGGGTAAGTTTATATAAATAAGGTTTATTAAGTTTAAGCTTAAATTAAGTTTCAAATTTTGGTATAAAAATTATGTATAACCATTACATAAATTAAAACCGAAAACTATAGGTTATATTGTCAAGAAAATAATTTATAACATATAAGGTAAGATTATTACCTTAAGGTATAAAGTTGTGTCACAAAAATTAAAAGATGATACACACATGTATTTAATATAAAGTTTGAAACAAGTTTTAAAACCATATTATAAAATTAAATTAAAGTCGAGGACATAATATGTAATTTGGGTGATTTTCGAAACATATAAGTGTATTAATTTATTTTATAAATTTTTGGAACATTAAAAATAGCAATAAGTATTTAAATGGCTAGTTTATAAAATTATGTGGCCAAAATGTAAATTTTGAAAAGTTTGGGGTGCTTGATAAAAGTTACCGAGAATAAAAGGGTGAGTTTGGTATATTTATAGTATAATATAAGGTAGGAATAAATATTATGAATTTTGGAGAATTTAAATAAGTGTTTAAGTGTTAAAATAACAATTTATAAAGTTTTGGGACTATTTTGTAATTATTGGGAAATATAGTGTATTGCCGAGAATTATTTATGATTTTATGGATTTATTAAAGTATTAATTATGAAATTAAGTCTTGGTCAAAGTGTTGACCAAAAACTTTGGGTTAAAATGATTTATGACATAAAATATTAAGTTTATAAAAGTTTTGGGGTGAATATGTAATTTATGGAAGTATATATGAAACATAGAAAATTAATGTGGGCGAAAATGCAATTTAAGAAAAGATATGGGTTACTTGGGTTATTTTAAGAAATAAAATATTTAAACTATAGTTTATAAGTTAATATGTAACTTATATAAAGTTTTGGGGTTAAAAGTGTAAATATAGAAACTATATGATTTAGCCGAAGAGCTTATGGGCTTAATTGATAATTTATAAGATTTGTGGTATTAATTTGTAATTACCGACATAGTAAGAGTATTTGGTGATTTGTAAAAATAAGGTGGTTAATTAATATTTACAAAGGTTAATGAGGGTAATTAGTGGATTATAAAAGTTATAAGGTTATTTGGCAATTTATAGAAGCTAATATAATTGTTTTACAATTTTCTAAATTTATAAGGGTATTTAATAAATTATAAAAGTATATGGTTATTTGGTAAGTTGTAAAAGTTAACGGGATCAATTATGGTTACCGGAAAATTATATGTGGTTATTTAATAATTTATTAAGTTGTTGGGTATAATATATAAATACCGAGTTAATAAGATTGGTTTTGTAATTTAATAAGGCAAGGAAGTGAAACTAGGTAATATAATGTATTATGGTATATTAAGGAATATAATATAAAGTTTATAAAATAGTTTTGGTTATAATAAAAATGACCAAGGGATATAATATAAATGATAAGTGGAAATAATTATAAGTATATAATTAATGAGGTAAAGATGTACCGTATAAATGATAATTCATTATCACATGTGAGTTTCACATAAAATAATGAACTGCTAGGTTATCAAGAACCACTGTTAAAATAACAGGGAAAATAAATAACATACGGAGTTATTATACGACGAGTATAAACACTATAGTGACATTACTGTAATATTTAGTGAATAGTTGTATTAATACTACCCGGTATTGCATGTTTAAATAACAGCATACGGGAAGGGACTACTAAACAGGAGTTTGTCAAGCTAGCAATTTCTTGGTGAACGGTATGTTAATTGTGTGGTCTGAATGTCCTAAGGATTATCCTAAGGTCCAGACATTGTGTGTTTAAATGTCAAGAACGATATCTATGATTTTATGTGAATGATATTGTATGTGGAATTGCTCAAACTGTTGCGTTGTATTTTTTTATACACGAATGTCTTGTGACTAAAGTTTATACATCTAAACTAGAAAAAAAAAGACTAACTGACCTTAGGTATTATTGAACCTAACAAAGGTCAACTGTTATAGTCTTAACTCAAGGATTGGTTATTATGTCACTGACAAAAAGGGCTAACTTAAAAAGAGAGGAATCCAGATCGTTCCGACCTTCTGGTTGCGCATTGTGATCACTATGAGGGACTCAAAAAGGGAGTCACTCAAAATCCATCAGCCACATTCGGGGATGGCGGAGGGCACTGCCGTTGGTGCACAGGTTCGACCGGATCGGTCAATTAACCAGGGCCACAGGGTCAGCTGGTAAACAGTTCCAATGGAACACAAGGGACATTCGTCCACAGGTTATTAAGGTTTGTCTTAACACGACACTTGAGGTAACATTAATTGAGAAAGGTTAAATGATTGGTTTAAGGGATAAGAGCCAAGTGACTAACTAACAAGCACAGTTTAATACGCGTGTCTTGTTTGATTATTGTTATGGTTTACTAATGCGTGATTATTGGTTATTGTGGTGTGGTTATTGTTGTGTGGTTATTGGTGTTGTGTACTATTGTACACTGGCGTTTACTGGTTGATTGTTATGTGTTAGTTAAGTGTTTACAGTTGTTACTGTTATTATTGTAAACCGGTATTTCATGTAAAGAATCTAATATCAAGATGGCTAAAACGACTTAAGGAATCTAGAAGACTTAGGACTACATTTAGCATACCAGCATAGTTTGCTGAGCCCTTCATTGGGCCAAACATTTCAGGTCACTGAAGAATACACAAGCCGGAGTGCGGGGAACAGGGTAGCCGCTGTGTTTTTATAAACACTTGTGGATTTGTTATGTATTATATTTTGGAGGTTGTTGTATTTCAGTTAGTTGCTCATTTAGTTGGTTTTGGTTTGTAATAATTAGAAGTGCTCAGTATCTGTTCATCACAGCGTGAGAAGTTGTAATGTTGGAAAGTGTAAGGATGCCTTGTTACTCACAAGGGTGAGTGACGGCGTGTAACACCAAGGTTAGATAGTTTTATTTTCCGCTGCGATTCGCTATTTATTATGCTACGAATTATGACGTCATTACAGGATTAGGATTAGGGGTGTTACAAAAAGTGGTATCAGAGCGGAGTACCGCTCTGATGAAAGATACTGAGTCTAGGACAATGAGCATAGGAATGTTGGGTTACGGGAAAACGTCCGTGAGGATTCGTGACCTAGAAAAAGAAAACCCTAGGGATATTTAATTGCTAGTAGTTAGCTTACTTACATGTTTTGATTGTGTATGTGATACGGTGTAGCAACCGAGTAGAAATAAAAATATACTATCTTAGATGTCGACCAGCGAAGGACCACGAGGAGACAGCAGTGGACGCAGTAGCGAGACACCGGCGGATGTTCCAACAGTACAAGACCTAACAACAGCCATGGCAACTTTCGCACAGGAACTAGGAGTTCAATTTACGGGAGCCATACCCCACCCGCCGCGGCCCAGAGAAACCAACTGGTTGAAGAACGTTGCAGACGCGAAGGTACCAACTTATTCAGGGGAACCGGACCCCGCCGCACTGGAGAAGTTCATTGCAGAGCACCAGAAGGCGTTCAAGACTGTCGGAGTTCCAGAAGATCAACAGGTCAACATCGCCGCATACAACTTGAAGAGCGCAGCTGACATTTGGTGGCGGACTATTGAGGGCCACCGTAGAGCTACACCGGAATTTGAATGGACAGAGTTCGTAGAAGTGTTGCGGGAGAAGTACTACCCCGAACACCTAAAGCAAAGAAAAAGGCAGGAAATCAAGTCCTTAATCCAAGGGAGTCAAACAGTTGACCAGTACCACGCGCGGATCACCAGTTTATTGGACAATATACCAAGAGTCGACTAATCCGACGCAGGAAGAAAGAAAAGGAAGATTACTGATGGAGATAGAACAACCTCGGGCGGTTACTGCAAGAAGCAGAAGAAATTCTTTGAAAAGAAGAAGGGGCGGAAGGATTTCCATGGTCAGAAGGCGAAGGAGCAGATCCCTCGTCTGACCGGCCCAACTATTGATGCTCAGCCACTAAGAACGGTACCACCAAGAGGCAACAAGCCAACCCGACGACACTACTACTGTAAACGTTGTGGAAAAGATCACCCAGGCGTAGATTGCGCAGGAAGGAAGGTGGAGTGCCGTCATTGCAAAAGGAAGGTCACAGGGATTATGAATGCTTTTCCAACCCAGGGAGTCGGGTATACAAAGGAGCTAGAGGTTCGCAGAGGACACCAGCTGTGGAAACGGGCGGACCCGGAGGAGGACAAGCGCCGCAGACTAATGCTTATACTACAGGACCGGGAGGACAGCCATCCTCATCCGAGATCCGGAAAGGAAAGGAGATAGTTCCATGAAGAAATACCCTGTACACAGTGGGAACTTCAGGCGCTGAAGCTAGCGCTTAGCGCGAAACCGGTAAGCCTGGAACCTAAACTAAATGCATGATGCATAAATATGTGTTATGGTATCAGTCGATGGGACTTATATATGTGATTAGTGAGTATCAAAATTTAGAGAGACCTAACTTAGGTAACTTCTCACATAATAGGATACTTCAACATTGTTTTACATTACCTAAGAGACCGTGGTTACCTGAGCCTATGAGCGAAGGTCGGGAATATCCCGAGGCATAATGCCAAGTAATTTGACCCGCATGATCCTACTCAAGAAATACTTAATTATAAATGAATAAATAACTATCATAAATGAATATAGGATTGGGGTACTAGTTGTAGCATTCTCCACAGGGAGATGATGCTGAGTTATATGGTGACAAGAAGAGGATGAAAAGGGAAACAAGATTATTTTAAAGTCAGGAGACGCATTGATTTATAGTGGAGAATCCAGGTTAGTGTACCATGGGATTAAGAGTATTAAACAGAATAGCCTTGGAATATAAAGGGAGAGAAAGTACAATGAGGAATAACAAGTTAGTTTTACATGGACTGCCAAAGGGCATTGTCAACTATCCAAACTTACAGTAACTACAAATTATGACCTGCCTAAACGACGAGCAGAGGTCATGAACAGAAATACATTAATTAAAACTTAAGACTACAAGAACTGTCAAAAAAGCTCACGTAAAGAGCAAACACTGAAATTTTATGGGATACCCAGGCACCGAGCTTACCGCTCAGTGCGAGTCTAGGGAATCTTACAATCTCTTATAAACTTCGAGAAAAAAAAATAGTAAGAAACCTTGAAATATGACAATTGAGAAACAGAATCTCAAAAATAATATCTAGCTAAACATCCATAATGGATAAGCACGGGTTTTAAAATACCTGAGCAAATACCAAGGGTCTCAGCTAGTACAAATATATAACAACGCTGGACTCCTAATTAAAAAAATAGAAAAGAAAGAACAAATCTTGAATATATATTTTCTAAAGTGGGGGAGAGTTACCTAATTAGCACAACCAAATGCTATATATAAATATAATTTGGAGGTTATTAACCTAAAACATTGAGGGTATTAATACATTTCAGAGGGTTGAGTACCATAAAATATACCTACCCTATCTTGAGACACATGTCCTATACTATTCTTATGATTCAATAGGAGCATAGGTCTACAATGACAGCTCAAATTATGAATGCGAATAAAGGATCGCAGTAAATCAACTAAGGTTAAAGCATATATAATATAAACTTTAGTATAAACATGATAACAAATGACTCTCCTTGACACTTATAATAAATGCAGTATCAGTTGTACCAAAGGCTTAAACTAATACATACACTGAGATTGAGTGTAAGTTATATAAGAGTGTGAAAACAATATACACACAAAAATGAGTATGGAAGTAGGGAAACATACCCTAGGTTTGCAACCATTATTTTAAACGTAAACCGTCTTAACGTTATATACTAAACCCTGTGATTCTAAATCCTCTATTTGACATACCTAACCGACTTATTTTTGGAAGCCATTGAGCTAGTGGATTAACCACGTTTCTAAGGGATAGAAACAAATAATAAGCCTTGATTGTCCTGTTATTAAACAGTAGAATTCAAACTGGAAATCCTTAGTTTGAGATGGTACTAATATTAAGAGATACTTGACTAGGGTGAACATATGATTCACCTGATTTATGGATTTTAGATGGAATAAAGAAAAGCCAAGCTTTAAGGAAGAGGATATAATACTTTATGGAATGTAGTTGTTGATTGAGTTATGGAAATTTTACTTAAAGTCTAACTGTGACTGTCTTCGTTCTATGAGATGATAACTAAAGTATAGGCAATACTTGAGCCTGGATAAGCGAAATATTAGAGAAGCCTTTTAAAGAGAATAGAATATTCTAAGGTATGCAAGCCCATGATGGGAATTATTACTTGTATGATGGATTTAAGAGTTGAATTGATTGATGGATATAGTTATTAGACAGTATGAGCCTAGATGCGTTAATAAGAATTTATCTTTAATGCCAAGAGGAAAAACTGGCTTCCCCGCTTGATGATTTGATCATAAGAATATTGTTCTGGGGATTTTGGTAATACCCTAGATTCAAGTATAGGTTATAACAGTTATTAGAATAGTAGTATATTGATCAGGATATAATGTAGTACTCACCACGTCACAAAGTCTAATAAGATAAAATTTGGAAGATGACAATTATGTGATTGTTTGATAATTGACGTGGGAGGTCGAACTTGATCCTGGTCAGATCAAGGGAAAACCAAACACAAAATGGTGTGGAAGGATAGTTCAACACTGACGCTGACCCCGTTAAGGTTGGATGATTCCTGAGACTCCTTACAAGTGGTCACAAATGTTTCTGTGATAAGTAAGTATTTATTCCTAATTTTAATATAAAAATTTAATAAACGAAGTATATGGGTTGTAGAAGGTGTAAGTTAAGAGTTGAGTTGTCTAGGATACCCCGAGGAGATTAAATAGCTAAAATAACTCCGCATATGTTGGAAAAATAGTCAATTATGAAGGAAATACTAACTATTATTATCCCATGAACCATATAAATAATTAAATAAGAGATCAAGAGATAATAACTCGTAATAAGAGTATTCTCAACTAGATTCTAAGTTATGGCCATATTGCCATCAGAAGGGAAAATAGACTTTAAGTCTTTCTTAGGAATTTAAAACCCAATATATTAAATGGGAATCTACCTATAAACGTGGTAGAATATAAAGGGTATAAACATTATACAAATACTCACCAGAGTTGATTCACAACCACAATAACATGTTTAATTGAGAGGAAACTACACCTTGTTAGAAACCTTAACAGGAACCCTACTGTGGTATACCTGATGAACAGACGATAATAATCGTGTATATACTACCAATAACAGGTGAATCAATAACATAAAGCAATTTTTTTTTTGTAATATACATAAGATGCACGGCTCAACCGTAGCTCATACTCTACATTGAAAATGAAAGCCGTATATGGCGACAGTAAACTCACATACCGGAATCACAAGATAATAACCTAGAGAAAGAGATTGTGAGTATGCCCCAATAGGCGATTGATGAAAGTGTGTTATACACAAATAGTTAAGACAAGCCATAAAATAAGATTGGCAATGTACAAGATAGTAGATCACCTTCACCCATACATTAGGGTTCCAAATATAAAAGCATACTAATGCTCTAGAGAACATATCAAATAATACATAGATCCTTGAGGGATAGACCTCGTAAACGGACAGAAGTCATATGTTGACATCCATAGGAGAGATCTCGAGTTCGCAGTAGGCGATCGAGTCTTCCTTAGAGTTTCACCTATGAAGGGAATTTTTAGATTAAGGTAGAAGGGCAAGCTTAGCCCGAAGTATGTAGGACCGTACCTTATTACGGAGCGAGTGGGCCCATTAGCCTACAGATTAGACTTATATGTTGAGCTGGAAGAGTGCACGATGTGTATCACATAACTTAAAGCCCGAGACACTCGAGCTAAATCCTACATCTAGATATGAGGAGACCCCAATTCACATGTTAAACTCCAACACTAGGGACACAAGGAATAAGACCATTAGAATGGTCAAAACTCTGTGGTAAACTCACGACATTAAAGAGGCGACATGGGAGTTAGAAGACTCCATGTGAGACAAGTATCCAACCATTTTCTTTTCGTTTTGTGTATACTTGTAGGGGTACGTGGGCGTAACCCTTTTTAAGGGGGGTAGAGCACCACATGCGACTTGCATATTTGCAGTCTATATTATTCTTGTGTATGGTTATTTGTGTTTGATGGTTTGTTACGCATGTGTGCAATTAATTAGATGGTTATGTCCTATGTGACATTTGGTGATTTATGTTATGTCCTATGTGACATTTGGTGATTTATGATATGTCCTAAGTGACAATTGAATGATTATTTGTGTGTCCTATGTAACACTTGAATGTTTATGAAGCACTTAATTATTTTACAGTATATTTATATTTATTCCTACAATCACACAAGAGATTCACTGCCAAGGGTTTACGCCTCTGCACTCTGTAGGACTGAGGATTTGGTATTGCACTTGTGCAGTGATGACCGAGTGGGATAGCTAGGAAGTTGGAACATGTATGGTTTTACAGTATTTATTAAGTTATTATGCAGTGATATATTATTATCACGAATAGAGAATATTTGTCTATAGGAATTATATACACTCAGAGTAGTGATGGAATATAGTAGTGTCAATACAGTATTGACACCCAAGAATGGTAAGTAGACAGGAGTAGATATGAGGAACTTGATTCCATAGGATGAACAAATATAAATTATGACTTCGGGACGAAGTCCTTTTAAGGGGGGTAGACTGAAATACCCCTAACATTTAAATAATTAAATATAAGTAAATAAATATTATTTGAAGAATTATAAATATTATTTGGGGGTTTATTAAACCCTAAGAAAACATGTAAACACTTGGGCGTTAAAACCACACCTAAACATAAACGAGCGTTAAAAGCCCGACCTTAAGTTAAATAATTATATAAGCTATGGACATTATACGAATTTAACTAAGGATCATTTTATGATCTTTAAAATACAAGTCCTCAGTTAGAACTGAGTAAAAATACAAAGTACTCGGAAGTTCCCGATGTGGGTCCCATAAAGGCCCGGGAATGCCTAGGAGGAGTGCCAAGGTGGCACGAACCCCTATAAAAATTATTCTTAGAGTTTCTAAAATTATTATTAATTATTCTAAAGAGGATTCCCAAGTTACTTCTTCAAAAATAAACAAAGAGCTCGGGGGAAATCTCTTAACGCTCCTTTTACCTCGAGAGTGCCCCTTTAGCCCAAAAATTGAGTTACAAGTTTATATAACCCCATATAATTTAATGTAACACCTTAATATATTATTATTGACTATAAATAATGTCAATAAACACTTGGAAGTCATAGCGACTAATTAATTCCCAGAAAAAAATCCTTAAAGCACAAAGACGCACCTTCGGGTGTCACGAAAATGCGTTTTACGCAATTGACTTGAAGTTTTTAACAAGCCACGAGTTGATAAACTTAAAAGTGGATAAAATGACCATCTAAATCAAGTGATGGCAGTACTAAACTCATAGTATAAATAGGGACGATTTTTAGGCCAAAAAGGTACCTAAAATCAACATTTCTACCTCAAAACTTTCATCTTTTATCATAATAAAAATGTACCAAATAAATGCTGGAACCTATTACACATATTAGTATGGTCTTAGTACAATATAGTGTAGCAAAAATTAAAGGAAAAATAAGTCTCATTTAGTTCAAATTCCATGCGTGAATAAATGCCAAGTTTGGCTAGTCTTAACGTAAGTTTTTTTTATATAGGTAGTGAATCATTTTGGCACCACCATGTGACTATGACTAAGCATGTGTAATCAGTAAATGGAGCTCGCAACCGTACAACCTGCAAAAAAAAACAATGAAGAATGGATTAGTAAGTAACGATATTGATATATATATGTATACTAACAAAGTCTAGTACTAGCACCCCTTACGTAAGTCTAACAATCCAGTCCAGCGATTATCTGCACCTGCAGAAGTAAACAAAATAACAACAATAATCAAACTAATATATATCATAAACAATGGCCTAGAGTTAATTAACCTAAGCTAGTTTCTATTACCTTTGTAGCCGTTAACCTACAACTAGGAAAATGCCAATGCATTTATGCTCCACCCAGCCGAAAGAATGTAATCACTTAAGTGAATTATTGAGCTAAATAAACATATAATTAAACAAAAGAAAAGACCTATACTAGCAGCAAGATTAGTTGCTTAGAGATTAACAAAACAGAATTGGATTCTCCATTACCGTAAGCTTCAAGGGGTGTGCTGTTGCATGTCCGAATACCTACAAAAAAAATAATAAGACAATTAACTAAGCAATATTAATAAGCTAAAAAAGTTCAAGTGGTTTTCTAGCTAGTTGATCATCGCAATATGCATGATATGGAGTTGTTGTGCGCTGTCCACACCTGCAACACAAGAATTAATAACAAAGCAATTATTATACATGAATACTCCATTAACGTGAGGCAAGTGATGATGGAGTCTCCACTTCATTCTGGTCCAACCGAGCGCCACCTGCAGGAGAAAACAAATCAGGAAATGTAAACAAGCTAAGACCTAGTAGAATAAAGTGTACAAATTGAATACTAATCACTCATTGTAACCGATTGGTACAGCACTATAGGAATGATTAATCCCATCAATTCCCACCATCCGATTGCCTAGTCTATTTAGGTAAATAATTGTGTAAATTATTAAACTAAAACAAGTCATGAAATAATGGTAATTAGAATAATATTACCAAGTCCAAATTTGCTTTCATTCCTTGCTACTAAAAGCTCTACGTGAATTCTATTCCCCTTGCCATCATTCACGATTGGTAAGTTCAACATTTAGCTCCCTCTCATTTCTCCATTCCTATGTTAATTCCAAAGTTCTAATAAGCTCCATTAATGGTGTACTAGTTCCTAACACCATTTTAATGTAATTTCCTAGTTAATTCTATCAAGTCTTGAAGCAAGAATCATCCTAGCTATTTTACAAGAAATCACCAACAATTGTTCTCCAAGGAGTTGTCTTGATTCAACATCAATTCAAGGAGTAATCAAGGTTAATCTAAGGTATTTTCATGTTTGAAAACTCTAAACAAATTACTCCATATGTCCGAAAAATACTTGGTCTTCTAAATCCATACTCTCTTCATTATTTCATGAAGGAAAATTGGATCTACAATCATCTCAAGGTGTATCAAAAATACCTTGATAAATTCCTAAGGTAAACTCTTGTAAAATTTCTACAAATATTATTTATGAACTCTTGTTAGAAGTCTAACAAATAAATCTCCTATATATGTACAAGGAGTTCGAAATGACTTCATCAAAATAACATTTGGAGAGCTTGGAAATTCAAGGAAAAATCAAGGACAAGAATTGTCCTGATTTAAGGGTAAGTTTATATAAATAAGGTTTATTAATTTTAAGCTTAAATTAAGTTTCAAATTTTGGTATAAAAATTATGTATAACCATTACATAAATTAAAACCGAAAACTATAGGTTATATTGTCAAGAAATAATTTATAACATATAAGGTAAGATTATTACCTTAAGGTATAAAGTTGTGTCACAAAAATTAAAAGATGATACACACATGTATTTAATATAAAGTTTGAAACAAGTTTTAAAACCATATTATAAAATTAAATTAAAGCCGAGGACATAATATGTAATTTGGGTGATTTTTGAAACATATAAGTGTATTAATTTATTTTATAAATTTTTGGAACATTAAAAATAGCAATAAGTATTTAAATGGCTAGTTTATAAAATTATGTGGCCAAAATGTAAATTTTGAAAAGTTTGGGGTGCTTGATAAAAATTACCGAGAATAAAAGGGTGAGTGTGGTATATTTATAGTATAATATAAGGTAGGAATAAATATTATGAATTTTGGAGAATTTAAATAAGTGTTTAAGTGTTAAAATAACAATTTATAAAGTTTTGGGACTATTTTGTAATTATTGGGAAATATAGTGTATTGCCGAGAATTATTTATGATTTTATGGGTTTATTAAAGTATTAATTATGAAATTAAGTCTTGGTCAAAGTGTTGACCAAAAACTTTGGGTTAAAATGATTTATGACATAAAATATTAAGTTTATAAAAGTTTGGGGCGAATATGTAATTTATGGAAGTATATATGAAACATAGAAAATTAATGTGGGCGAAAATGCAATTTAAGAAAAGATATGGGTTACTTGGGTTATTTTAAGAAATAAAATATTTAAACTATAGTTTATAAGTTAATATGTAACTTATATAAAGTTTTGGGTTAAAAGTGTAAATATAGAAACTATATGATTTAGCCGAAGAGCTTATGGGCTTAATTGATAATTTATAAGATTTGTGGTATTAATTTGTAATTACCGACATAGTAAGAGTATTTGGTGATTTGTAAAAAAGGTGGTTAATTAATATTTACAAAGGTTAATGAGGGTAATTAGTGGATTATAAAAGTTATAAGGTTATTTGGCAATTTATAGAAGCTAATATAATTGTTTTACAATTTTCAAAATTTATAAGGGTATTTAATAAATTATAAAAGTATATGGTTATTTGGTAAGTTGTAAAAGTTAACGGGATCAATTATGGTTACCGGAAAATTATTTGTGGTTATTTAATAATTTATTAAGTTGTTGGGTATAATATATAAATACCGAGTTATAAGATTGGTTTTGTAATTTAATAAGGCAAGGAAGTGAAACTAGGTAATATAATGTATTATGGTATATTAAGGAATAATATAAAGTTTATAAAATAATTTTTTATAATAAAAATGACCAAGGGATATAATATAAATGATAAGTGGAAATAATTATAAGTATATAATTAATGAGGTAAAGATGTACCGTATAAATGATTTCATTATCACATGTGAGTTTCACATAAAATAATGAACTGCTAGGTTATCAAGAACCACTGTTAAAATAACAGGGAAAATAAATAACATACGGAGTTATTATACGACGAGTATAAACACTACAGTGACAGTACTGTAATATTTAGTGAATAGTTGTATTAATACTACCCGGTATTGCATGTTTAAATAACAGCGTACGGGAAGGGACTACTAAACAGGATTTTGTCAAGCTAGCAGTTTCTTGGTGAACGGTATGTTAATTGTGTGGTCTGAATGTCCTAAGGATTATCCTAAGGTCCAGACATTGTGTGTTTAAATGTCAAGAACGATATCTATGATTTTATGTGAATGATATTGTATGTGGAATTGCTCAAACTGTTGCGTTGTATTTTTTTTATACACGAATGTCTTGTGACTAAAGTTTATACATCTAAACTAGAAAAAAAAAGAGACTAACTGACCTTAGGTATTATTGAACCTAACAAAAGTCAACTGTTATAGTCTTAACTCAAGGATTGGTTATTATGTCACTGACAAAAAGGGCTAACTTAAAAAGAGAGGAATCCAGATCGTTCCGACCTTCTGGTTGCGCATTGTGATCACTATGAGGGACTAAAAAAGGGAGTCACTCAAAATCCATCAGCCACATTCGGGGATGGCGGACGGCACTGCCGTTGGTGCACAGGTTCGACCGGATCGGTCAATTAACCAGGGCCACAGGTCAGCTGGTAAACAGTTCCAATGGACACAAGGGACATTCGTCCACAGGTTATTAAGGTTTGTCTTAACACGACACTTGAGGTAACATTAATTGAGAAAGGTTAAATGATTGGTTTAAGGGATAAGAGCCAAGTGACTAACTAACAAGCACAGTTTAATACGCGTGTCTTGTTTGATTATTGTTATGGTTTACTAATGCGTGATTATTGGTTATTGTGGTGTGGTTATTGTTGTGTGGTTATTGGTGTTGTGTACTATTGTACACTGGCGTTTACTGGTTGATTGTTATGTGTTAGTTAAGTGTTTACAGTTGTTACTGTTATTATTGTAAACCGGTATTTCATGTAAAGAATCTAATATCAAGATGGCTAAAACGACTTAAGGAATCTAGAAGACTTAGGACTACATTTAGCATACCAGCATAGTTTGCCGAGCCCTTCATTGGGCCAAACATTTCAGGTCACTGAAGAATACACAAGCCGGAGTGCGGGGAACAGGGTAGCCGCTGTGTTTTTATAAACACTTGTGGATTTGTTATGTATATATTTTGGAGGTTGTTGTATTTCAGTTAGTTGCTCATTTAGTTGGTTTTGGTTTGTATAATTAGAAGTGCTCAGTATCTGTTCATCACAGCGTGAGAAGTTGTAATGTTGGAAAGTGTAAGGATGCCTTGTTACTCACAAGGGTGAGTGACGGCGTGTAACACCAAGGTTAGATAGTTTTATTTTACGCTGCGATTCGCTATTTATTATGCTACGAATTATGACGTCATTACAGGATTAGGATTAGGGGTGTTACAAACAGAGATTGGGTTCGATGGAGACATGGAGTAGATTAAATCGCCAAGGAAGTTCGAAATTACAAGAAGCTGAGAAGAGTGGGTTCCAGGTTTACCTTGCTGTTGGGTCTTGTGTTGTTTCAGGTTCACACTCCCGGTAGTAACTCCAAGATCGGACATGCGAGTGAGAGTTAAGGAGTTTCAGTGATGATAGAGATGAGAAGGGGCGATAAATCCCCAAGGAAGGAACTGGGGATAGCGTGAGACGTTTCGGGTAGAACAAAGAAAGGAGGAGAGCTTACCGACGCCAGCAGTTACGGGGAGTTGAGAATTTCTCTGGACTTGCGCAGGCGTGGAGCAGGGTGGGAGAAATGAAAGGTGGTGTGTGCTTAGAAATCGGGACTTACACACCCCAGAAGGAAGGGGACACGGTTTGGAAAACAGAGAAAGTAAAAGCTACTGAGTTATGGGCATCGTAAGTCGATTGTGGTACATGGCTTAGTGGGGTATTGACTACTGAGTAGTTAATTTAGTGTGGGTTAGTGGTTACCAGATTAGGGTTAATCGGACGTATTAGACGTGGGTGGAGCATTGCCATCTTGTAATGGAATTATGTAGTTCGTAAGGAATTAATTGAATGTCTATGTCATGGAATATAAATCGGTGAGTATCGAGCCTTTATGTTATAAGGTTACTTGGTAGTTGCTTGTGTCTAGAGTTGCAATTTATTCCTGAATATGAGCACAGCTCAACCGGTCCAGACGTTCACTAGAGATTCCAATGGTGTCGGGTTCGAATCATGGCAGGAGCGCATTTGCTCTTTTTTTTGGAATCAGCTAAATACATGCTTAAGCCTATTTCTTGTATACGTAAATACATACGTGCGACTATTTTATTTCTGTCGCGCTTTAGTTATATATATATGTCTATATATATACATGTGACTATTTTATTATGTCACGTTATTACTTATACATGTACCGTTGTGAACTATATTCACGTTTTCGGTTTAGAAGTGTGCATATATATATTTGAGCTTATATCAGCGTATTACGTACCGATACGCACATACGATGTTATCATTATTTACTATGTATATATATTTTTTGAGTATGATCATAATTGTTACTCATAGTTTAATTCAACCCTCACGAATTTAAACTGGTAATTATTCGGGGTATTTCAGCCTACCCCCCTTAAAGGAACTTCGTCCCGAAGTTGTTACTTCCTTAACCGATGTTTTATTTCTTGTTTATTCTTGGGATCAAGTCCCGCATTCATTCACGACAAAGTGTACATACACGTACATACCATCCACAAACACAATCCAAAACACACAAACCTACTAACCATCAACGTGTGGTTGTAGGCATACACATAGTGGAAGGATCAAGTCACGCAATTCCACGGTTCTATTTCACCATTTGTGCTCATAAGCACCATGCCACATCTGTGGCTTGACCAAGTTCTCTATAATGTTATAATTTACCGGTAATACTCAAATACTGTACTCAGCAGCAATCAAGTGAACAATTATTCATTCATAACCACAATGCATTCAACTCAATCCACACACATTTCACACCCATAGCAATCAAAACAACACTTCAAATGAGCAGAAACAAGTAAAAACGCAACGCGCCTACCCCCCTTAAAAATGGATTACGCCCACGTAATCCTTATTATATCATGGGGAATTTTAGTTTATATGTATTGTAGCTCACAATATAATCTCATCAAAGTCCTTGACCATGTTAACGGCTTAGTTTCTGTCTCAACGATTCTTATCGGTTTTCATACCGATCTATAACCGGATTCTGGTTTAGCCTCTCTGGGTCTAAGGTGTTGGCCGATATGTCACTTGTTATTCAACTGGTATGTGTTAGATTCGGTCCACCAGCTTCCCCTGCGTGACTCTGCTAGCCTTCGGGCTTAGTTTTCCTTTCCTACTCTTTTGTAGTGCATGGCTTAGCTGCACACTTTTTAATTTAGGAGTAAAGGTCTCTTGACGGATATGGGGTATTTTATACTTGGTCCTAGTGAGTCGTAATTTGTCTATCCATTCCTTTGGAGGTTGGATAACTGTTTATTAGGGCAGCACTTGTTGGGGCAAGTGCGCCGTGTAGGTTGAATTATTTTTTTCAGTGCATACCTGTCGCGGTATTTATGCGTTCACGTTTTCGTATATTCTCATATTCGCCTTTAAGCGTCTGAATTGTTCTTTCTAGCTGCCCTTTTGGCTTATATCCATATATGCTCCGCAGTAACGACTTAGTTCTTAATATTTCTTCAATGTTACAAACGTGTCATTGTTACAACGTCATGTTTAGTTTATATTACCGTTCATACTTATGTGGAGCTAGCTAGTTTATCCTCCTAGCTTTATCACCTATTTTGTACCTTAGTATGTACAATGATTTAGATCTTTCTTCATCTTCAAGTAATTCTTGTTTTCCAGCCGAACTATGGCTTTGCCATTGTCGTGACCTCAATTAGTTTCAGTCGAAAGGTTACCGAATTAAACACGTTACAAGTTTTTATGATTGTGAAATCATTTAACATAGGATTCTTTTAGTTTTCTTACCGTCATCATTATTCTTATTATTGTATCAGGCTGTAGCTTCCTGACTAGCTTGGCTTCGTCACAAGGTCTAGAGTTATTATTATGTTCCGCCAGAAGCTAAAGTAGTTGACTACTACCGGTTACGTATTGCATTTGATCGCGGTAGTATTTTTATGTATTATCTATTAGGTTAATGGTAACATTGCACCATTTTAATCCTCACATATCTGTATACTCATGTGTTTACCCTCCAAGTTCTGAATCATGTATTAATGGATTTTACACGCATGTGTCGTCTGTCATCAACCTCGCTTCCTTGGTAATTTCCTAATCCAGCTTATAAAAATTTTCACCTATTTGTAGTTTAAGTGACCACTTGCAGGGGATTTCGAGAATCATCCAACACTGACGTGATCAGCGTAAGTGTTGGACTACCCCTACACCCCAATTTGTGCTCGGTGCCCCTTGACCTGGCCAGGGTCAAGTTCAACCTTGCAAGTTCAATTTAAACAGCCAATCAATTTCGCCAATTTCCACTCTTATCTTACTCATTCCTAGTCATCTGGTAAGTAATTCGTGGACTAGTGTCAATGGTTTAAAATCTTCAACCATATAAACATCTAGGTGTGTACATACATATATTCTTCTTATTCATGTATATCTAACATCTACATACCCACGTGTTATAAGTTTCAAGGTCGTATCTATATTACAGTAATCCTCTGGATTTTCCAGGTTCCTTTCATTCTAATTTTCGTACCGTATGTACATATACATGTTCATTTACTTATATGCGTAGTCTCATAATGTTTAAATTCTTGTGTTAGCCAACTGGGTATACAATTGTATACTTCCAAGTTCTTATCTTATTACGATTTCCTCTAGGCTTACAAATTAATACTGCATCTACCAAGTGATTCTTTCATTATCTGACCCATTGATTTATTCCTCAATTAAGTCCATTAATCTTCTTAGAATTTCTATATTTCAATACCCGATTATTCATAAATATTCGGTTGGGTTGGAACTATTCCTCGTTGGAGTGCCTAGTAAATTTGGCTGTTTTCATCCTGTTTGACCGTTTAGGCCCACTTCGATCAGACTTCATTTTACAAATTTTAATTCTTTGAAACGACCATCTGTAAAGTCCAATTCTATATGTATATATATTTTGTTGTTATTATAATTTTGTTAAATTTAATCTGTTTATTCGGATTCCCATCTTAATCTTTTCTGGGTCTTGTAACCCTTCTATCACCTCCGCATGATTATTTCTTGTATGCATCCACCAAACTAGTGGTAAGTATTCAGGGATTATCACCACCGAGATCCCAATATTTATTTTCGGTCGTTAAGTTATAACATTCACTCAGGTCGGGTGTGTTTGACTTACTAGTTGTGACCTCCTTTAATTGAATTTCATTTACTCCTTGGGTTTTACTGATATCAAGTCTTATCTGATGTGTGTGTATATCCTTGTATGATCAGTTTGCTAAATCACGTTTAGAGTTCCCCGTGTTTATTTATTTACGTTTTACTCGGTGAAGTTTGCCTTTGATTAAAAGTCCATTTGTTTTACCAGATGTTCCTCTTTAGTCTTTTGATTATAATTGCGACCGTCATAGTGTAGACACCAAAAATTCTCACCCCATAAAGCAAATTGCGAAATAATAAGAGGGGTCGTCGCCTTTCCTTTTCAAAACATATGAGCATGTGTGCCAAAACGAAACCATAATTTTATAATCGTTTACAAAGCATTTCATAAAAACAATTCTTTGAAAATGAGTTTCCAACGACAATACGGTTTTAAACTCGTCCCTTTCGTTTTATTCACTTTTCTTATTATTGCTTATTTGTTTATTTATTAAGTTATCTCTTAGTTTCATATTTATTACTACTTTTTATTACCTTTTAGTAGTTACTTCTTATTTTATCATCATTATTTCCAGTATTATTTCTATCATTTTATGTACGATTTACTACTATTTTCTTTATTCATGTTTGTATATTTCGCCACTTATACATAATTGATTCGTTTTTCATTTTTATCATATTCATCGGTGTTTAATCCCCGTTACACTGGTGCTATTTTATTATTTTATGAACATGATATTATGTTATTCCATTTGTTTATATCTCATTATGACTTATACTTTTCTTTAGTTAATAATTTCATTCCATTAGATTAACTCTCATTTTATTGTATACTTTCTTTAAAAAAAGAAAGAAAGAGTAAAGTAGCATTTTGGAGGAGTTATCTAGTCTTGGCCAAGGCTTTTGTATTGTTTTTCTTATATGCATAGCAAAATCCGACTTAGTATAACTAGTTAACTTGTTCCCCTATGTAACCCATCAATCCTGGGTTCGATTCCTTGTGAGACCATGGGGGTTGATTTTTGTTTCACATAAGTTTGCCCATAGAACTCTTGTTTTATTTTTCGCAAGCATGAACTGAATATTGTCACAGCTCAATTGGTTGAGGCTAGTGAGGAGTTCGAGTCATGGGAGGGACAACACCCGATTTTATTTTTCGATAGAACGACCCAAACGCGGCCTATACCCCAGCCCATGCCAAACACGGCCCGTTCTCTCAATTGGATCCGACTTTTACCTTAAATAAAGCCCATTGTTGTATTTAGCCCATAGAACCATCAAACAACCTCATAGAAACCCTGATTCCTACATTATAAAACAACAAAAAAGAAAACCCTGCAGTATGGGCATTTTTTTTGGGCCGACGACATGCTCTGCAAGTATGGGCATAGTTCTTGAATTATCCCCCCAAAAAAATTCACTGCATGTCCTCGTTACTCCAAACCTGAAGACAGTGGATGATGGCGAGCTCCATTAAAAATCTCCACCCCACCTTCATCCTTGGACAGGGGCCACTGCAAAAATCATCGACCACCACCTCCTTCCTCTATCGCTCATTCCCCTTCTCTTTGTTTTTTTTTTCCACTTCTGAAACCGGAGATAACCCCGATCTTCTTCCTCCGTCGCCTTCAGCACCAAGAGAAACCGAAAACAAAACTTCATCCGCCACCACCGATGTATCGATCATCACCCTTACCCTCTGTTCATCTCTTTCTCGGTAATTTTGCAACCAACTAGTAAACAAGAAAACATCCATGCTATGCACCCATCTCTATTATCTTCCCTTCCGTCAGGTTTACAACCCAAACTGTCGAACAAATACATACATGCCTTCTTCCTCTTTACACTCACGGTGTTTTTGTAACTCAACTGACGAACAAGGAAGTACAGACTCTGCCCCTCATTCCTATCTTCCCTCACGGCAAGTTGCAACCTAACTGGCGAACATGTATATTCTAGACTGCTTTTCATTCACATTACTCCAAAAAAAAAAAACTATACATACGCTTTAGTAAATAGTAGGGTAAAATGAGTGTAATTAATCACTCGTAACTGTTGTATTCCATAGTGTCGTTTTATATAGTAGAATTACATGGACTTATAATATAGTAATGAGTATGGGCCTTTATACAAAACAGGCCCATGACTTACAGTAGACCTAGAAGTACCGGGCTAATACTATGGGTTGTATTATCCCCCCTCGAATTAAAGGGGGCTAGTCAAAGGCAGCTTTGATCGTTGAGAAAAAAACTGGCTCGTGGTTAGGGGTTTTGTTAAACAATCAGCGAGTTGATCTGAAGAGGGAAGATGAGTGACGGTGAGGCTGCGATTTCGAACCCGTTCTCTCACAAAGTGATAATCCAGATCGACATGCTTCATGCGACTGTGCAAAATTGGATTTGA
The DNA here is from genome assembly GCA_023374045.1 of Limonium bicolor. Lineage (NCBI taxonomy): Eukaryota > Viridiplantae > Streptophyta > Magnoliopsida > Caryophyllales > Plumbaginaceae > Limonium > Limonium bicolor. Next base: position 403,918,551 of record CM041776.1, on the reverse strand, counting down.
AGCTACGTATGTGGAGCTGAGGTTATCGCAGAATAGATTTGGGGGCGATAGAAGGCGTAACCCTAGTTCAGCCATGAGATGCTGAAGGCAGAGCAACTCAGCAGCAGCGACCGCAAGAGACTTGTACTCTGCTTCGGTACTGGAGCGCGCAATGGTGGCCTGCTTTTTAGAGCTCCAAGAGAGAAGATGTGGCCCGAGAAAGATCAAGAAGCCACCGGTGGATCTTCTGTCCAACACTGAGCCTGCCCAGTCTGCATCAGCGAACGCCTGAAGATCTCCAGGAGGAGCAGCAGCAAAGAAGAGACCGAGACTGTTGGTGGCACTGAGATACCGTAGCAACCGCTTCACTGCTTGCCAGTGATTTTCGCGAGGTGAGTGCATAAACGGGCACAACCTATTTACCGCAAATGATATATCTGGTCTAGTGAAGAGTAAATATTGCATGCTGCCAATAACACTTCTGTATAGACTTGGGTTATGAAACAGAGGAGAGTTGATTGTGTCTAGATCGTGCGATGGGGTTATAGGAGTGGTAGCACCTTTGCAATTTTGCATTTCTGTTTTGTTGAGAAGATCATTGATGTATTTAGTTTGAGTGAGCAACAAACCCTTCTGGTTGCGGATAGCAGAAACTCCAAGAAAATACTGTAGGTCCCCAATGTCTGTAATTGGAAATGCTTTAGATAAGGAGGAGATGAATTTGGTCAAAAGGGTAGAAGTAGAGCCAGTGAGAAGAATATCATCTACATAGATGAGAACGTAGACAACATCATTCCCCTGATGATAGATAAATAATGAATGATCTGACTGTGACATCTTAAACCCAAGCTCCAAAAGATAGTCACTAATTTAGCATACAAGCACACGGGACTGTTTTTAACCATATAGAGTTCTTTTAAGTAAACAGAACTGATCGGGGTAAGTAGGGTTAACAAAAACCTACGAGGCTGTTTGTGTAAACTGTCTCAGTTAGATCCCGTGCAAAAGGCGTTTTGCACATCCATTGCTTAAGAGCCGGCTTTAGAGACAGACAACAGATGCATAAGTCTGATAAGTAGTGTGTTTGACAACAGGCTAAAAGTCTCACTATAATCCGCCGTTGTTTGAGAAAACCTTGGGCAACTACCGTGCCTTTTTGCGCTCAACTACTCCCACTTTTCCTTTTGGTCCTGAAAATCCATTACATCCCTAGGATGTTCATATTATGAGTTTTGGGAACTAAAACCATGTTTGGTTCGTGTGAAGAGCTTGAAATTCTTATCCATGGCTGACAGCCATTCAGTATTTGCTAAGGCCGTTTAAGAGTAGGTTCATCAGGAGTAGAGGAGAGGTGGTGTGACATGTTTGTTTATAAGGAATGTGCCATCAGTTCTCACACGGGGCTTTAGCTATTTGTTTGGATCTGGTTGTCATGGATGGCTTGGGAACAGGAGGGTGGGGAAGTTGGTTTGCTTTGAACTGTCTGCAAAAGGTTCTGGACTGTCAGAGAAAAAGAGAGTGGAAGAGAGGAATCGTGAGTGAGTTGTGAGGATTGGTCAGGTGGCTGTGTTGTCTCTGTGCTCTGGAGATTGAGGGGGAGAAGAGCTGTAGGATTGTTCTGAGGTAGATTGTGTTTCAGGAGATTTGGAAGTAGTGGGAATTTGATTGGTTGTATCAGGGGAGGTAGATAGATCAGGAAGGAGTAGGGACACGTTTTTAGGAGAGTTAGAAGAGATGGGATGAGGTTTAACATGTGCCATAGGAAATGAAGTTTCATCAAAAACTACATCTCGTGAGATGTACATCCTTCCAGTTTTGGGATCTAGACACATGTACCCTGTGTGATTGGAAGAATACCCTAGAAAAAGGCATTGAGTAGACCGAAATGCTAGCTTATGAGCCTGGTAGGGACGAAGGTTAGGATAGCATGCACACCCAAAAGCCTTTAGCATAGTATAGTCTGGGGTTTTATGAAACATAACCTGATAAGGAGATGAGTGATTTAACACAGCTGTAGGGGTTCTGTTCATTAAATAAACCGCTGTTCTGAACGCATATGACCAATAAGAGAGGGGCAAAGAGGCTTGAGCCATCAATGTAATGCCCTTATCCACAACAAATCTGTGACGGCTTTCTACAGCTCCATTCTGTTGATGAGAATGGGGGCAAATGATTCTGTGATTAATTCCTTCTTGCTGAAACATTGGGGTCAGGGCCTTAAATTCTCCTCCCCCATCAGTTTGAACTGATTTAATGGTAGAAGAATAATAGTTGCTCACTAACTTAGAAAAGGTAGTAAACACTGAGTGAACATCTGATTTCAAACGCAGAGGGAAAAGCCACATGTACTTTGTAAAGTCATCAACGATAAGCAAAAAATACTTAAAACCATCAACAGATTGTATATATGCAGGGCCCCATAGGTCCATAAAGAGTAACTCAAAAGGAAACTTAGTTTTGGAAGTAGAGGTGGGGTGAGGAAGAGCATGAAGTTTGCCTAGGCTACATGAGGAACAAAACTGTAAAGGAGAGTTGACAGTAGGTAAATGAAAAGCAGAAATGGTTCTTTTGGTGGTAGAAACTGAAGGATGGCCTAGCCTCCAATGCCATATAGTAGGAGAAGCCTTGACACTTAGGTTCAGCTGAGGAGATGTTGAGGAAGTGAACTTGGGAAAGACATAAATGCCATCTTTAACTGGACCTTGGAGCAGGACTTTGTGAGTATGGCAGTCCTTCAAAAGAAAATGATGTGGGTGAAACTCAAAATAGATATGATTGTTAAGGCAAAGCTTATGAACAGATAATAAGTTCTTAGTCAAGTGAGGACTGTGAAAAATATTATTGAGTTTAAAAAGCCGTGTTGGAGTAGATAAGGTGCCCATACCTTGGTGTGAAATAGAAACATTAGAACCATCACCAAGATTAATAGAGTCAGACCCAGCATAATCAGACCCTGAGATGTTTAGGCGAGACAGATCACCAGTGAAGTGGTGAGAAGCTGCAGAGTCAGGCAGCCATTCAGAGGCAGTAGAAGTAGGGTTGTAGACTGTGGTGTTGGCAGTGAATGTGCTGGGAATAGGGGCCTGATGAGAGTAATCATATCTGAAATAGCATGTGGTAGCCTGATGATTCTTTTTCCCACAGATTTGACACGGGATTCTGTTATCAGGTTGTCCTGAAAAATAAGTTTGTTGCTGACCACCACGACCATTAGTTTGAGTATTACGACCTCTGCCACGATTACCTCTGCCCCTTTGATTTCTTCCCCTATTTGACCCGTAGAAATTGCCAAAATTAGCATTGTTACCAGCCACTGTTGCATTAGCAGTAACAGTACCCAAAAACTGTTGATTCTGCTGATTTAACGTAGCTTCAAATTGCAGTAAGGTGCTGAGAATATCAAAGGGGTTCATCTGATCTTTAGTAGCATAGATTATAGTAGACACCGGGTTATACTCCACCGGAAGGCCTTTTAAAAGATATGTCTGAAATTCACCATCACTAACAGTTCGACCAGCACTACCCAGAGAATGGACAAGACCTCTGGCACGATTAAAATAATCTGTTATTCCTTCATCTCCCTTCTTAGTGAGACTTGCAATCTGCAAGTGATACTGACCCAATTGAGCAGCACTCTGAGCTGCATAAATACTATGGATTCTGTCCCATATTTCCTTAGAAGTAGTGCAGCCAATAAGAGAGACTATAACAGTCTCAGTGAGAGTCATGTGGATAACTGACATTATAAGTTGGTCTTGGTTTATCCACTTAGCATACTCTGGATTAACCTTATCGTCTTGTGTTTTTGCAGGAGCAGGATATGAGCCATCGATGAATTTATATAAATCATTGCCACGAAGGAATGGAACAATTGTAGTATGCCAGAGGTTAAAATTAGTTTGGGATAACTTGATTAAGTTACCTACAGCAGAGATAACATTTTGTGGCCTGGAGGATGTCGATGATGATACAGAATTTGTGATGGATGAAGATGACGAGTCATTGGCCATGAGTGTTTGTGCGCGCCGCCACCTGAGCTCAAAGCTCTGATACCATAGTAAATAGTAGGGTAAAATGAGTGTAATTAATCACTCGTAACTGTTGTATTCCATAGTGTCGTTTTATATAGTAGAATTACATGGACTTATAATATAGTAATGAGTATGGGCCTTTATACAAAACAGGCCCATGACTTACAGTAGACCTAGAAGTACCGGGCTAATACTATGGGTTGTATTACGCTTTGCACCTCTGTTCATCCTTCCCTACCGTATTTTTGCAACCCAGACTGTCGAATAAGCACATACACACACAGGCCCGTGCCTCTTTCATTCTTTTCATTTTGGGTAATTTTGCAAAACCAGTTGTTGAACAAAATACACATGCTCTGTAAGATATATTCTCTTCACTCCCATTAATTTTACAACCCAAACCGTCGGACAAGGAATACACATGCTCTATTTTTATTTTCATCCGCTTCACTCCCTCCACGTTGTGATTTTTGCAAGTTCAACAAAAAGCGAACATACTAGCTTCACCGTTTCTATTCTGCTCACTCTCGGTGATTTTGACAACCTGACTGGCGAGCCAGGAAACATACCTATTATATGCCTCCTTTCGTTCTCTACAGCTGGCATAAAAAGAAGCATATTCCTCTGGATCTGTTCCACTCTTTCACTCATGGTAACTTTGCGAATCTCTGGCAAACGAAGGGTATACAGCTCTGCATCTTCTCCATTCTCTTCACGTTGCTGCGTACAAGGACTACAGATGCTCCAGCCTCCAGCCTTTGTCATTCTCTTCAAATGTTGCTGGCAAAACAAGGAGCGAACGTGATCTTCCTCTCTTCAAACCCAGCTGGCGAAACAAGGAACAAACACGCTCCCGCCTCAATCATTCTCGTCACTCATGGAATCTCTCTGGACCTCTTTTCCGCGCTACCCTTCATTCTCTTGACTTGCGATCGCTGGCGAACAAGAGCATCAAGCTCCGTCTCCCGTTCAATCTCTTCACGACGGTGTCATTGCAACCTAACTGGAAAACGAAGAGCATACAGCTCCAGAGCACCAGTTTTCTTTCACTCTCTTCACGGTGCAAGCGGACGAGGGATATACATGCCTCTTCTTCACGTCGAGACTGCAAAATTGGTATTTAGCCTTAATTGAAATATTTGTTTGACTCTCTGAATGCTATGATGAAGTGAAAAGTTATGAATATATATCGATATATATTGCTGATGTTCTAATCTCTATTTGTCATGTGTTTACCGGTTGAATATATATTTCATGTACATGCGCAGCGTATTGCTGCTTTGTTTTTTTTTTTTTTTTAATCTTCTTATGTACTATTATTTGTATATGCATAGAGTGTGTAAGCTGAGATTTTACCATAATTTATTTGTTTGTGGTTTAATCAATCGAGTTGTTTCTTTTATTCATCGATTTCTTTTCCTAATTTGCTTTTTTTTTTAGACTTTGGATAATGACTTCATAATCAAGCCGTAGGTGTAACATTGTCACATTTCCTATTTTTTAGGTTCGTAATTGATAGAAGAGAAAAGTGATGAAAAATAACGATAATAAAAGAATTAATAGTAAGGGATTAGCCACTAATTTCGTTTATTGCTTTTCCTCTTTTAGTTTTGCTAAATCTATAGCAATACAGGGTTAGCTTTTTTATGCTGTGGTAACTTTGTTTTTACATTGCTATATTGATTAGAATAATTATTCTTAGGGATTACTAATAGGTATTTTAGCTCTGTTACTTTATTCTGAATTTTGTTCCTGCATTGCGATTACGTTAATTTGTTATTAAATTGTATTTGTTAAATCTTGTTGTATATGTATTGTTATTTTATTTGTTTGACATATCCATTTGTATTGTATTATAATCTGTTGAGTTGGACCAGTTTGGGTTGCTGCAAACCCTCAACCTAAATTCAATTTCAAACTCGGGCCCAACTCATTGCTAGCCAAACTGGGCTAGAACAGGTGGCCTTAGATAGCCTTTTAGATTGACCCGATTATTTATGGATTCTCAAATCCGGTGTAAAGAAGCCCTAGAAGGTACCCCACAACTAGCTCATTTCTATTTGCTTGGTGGGGAACAATGCCTTCCAAACTTTTTAAAGCCTACCCCAAACCACCCCTAATTTCATTAAAAAACTTTACCAAAAAAAAAGAGAAAAAAGCAATAAATTCAAAATTCATTCTCATTTCAGTTAGTTTAAAGTCTTCTCATTCGTTAATCCTTCCAGAATTTTCAACCCCCGATCTCATTCCAAAATCAGAATTGTCTCTCAAGATGTTACTTCATTTTATTCTGTTATCAAAAATTTATCAAAAAAAAAAATCAATTCAGATTTTCAGAATCAAGTTTTGCAAATGAATGTCCAAAGCTGAAGCCCAAAACCTCAAACAAGGCCCAAACCAGGCCCAAACCTCAAACAAGGCCCAAACCAGGCCCAAAACCTCAAACAAGGCCTAATCCGGCCCAAAACCCTCAAACAAGGCCCATCCGGCCCAAAACCTCAAACAAGGCCCAATCCGGCCCAAAACCTCAAACAAGGCCCAAATCGGCCCACAAGCCCAATCAAGGCTCAAATCGGCCCACAAGCCCAACCAAGGCCCAAACCGGCCCATAATTCCAATCCAAACCTGGCCCACAATCCGAGGCCCACCAAACCCAGACTTGCGGCCCAAGCCCACAAAGCCCAAGGCTCGAACCCATAAAACCCAAGGCCTAAAATAGGCCCAAGTCCACAAATCAACCCACATCAAAAGGCCCAAGTCCACAAATCAACCCACATCAAAAGGCCCAAAAGCCCACACAAGGACCAATCCAAATCACACTCCAGTCCAAATCAAAAGGCCCAAGAGCTTCAACCTGGCCCATAACCAACTTCGGCCAAGACCATGTCTGGTCCAAAACACAATCAGCCCACTTCAAAAAGAAAATCAGTCCACCTTTCCTACAAGCCCAATTCAGGCCCAAACTCAATTCGGCCCAAGTCCCTAAATCAGCCCAAGCCCACAAAAATCAAACCAAACCTACAAAAATCAAACAAAGTCCACACAAATGTCAAACCTTGACCAGAAAACGTTGACCTTAACCAAAAATGTTGACCTTGACCAAAAACGTTGACCTTGACCAAAAAAGTTGACCCAAGCATTGACCAACCTCACTTCAACTCGAACTTTGACCCGGCTCATCTTCCAATGCAAGTCAAACCAAAATCAAATCAAACCCAATTCACTCAACCTAGTTCAATTCAAACCCAAGCTCATTTCATCCAGTCCACACTCAGTTTGTAAATGTCATTCAAACTCCAAAAACCCAAAAAAGAATTTCAAACCATTCTTTTATTCAAACTTCATTAAGTTTTCACAAGAAACCATTTTGTAGAATTTTAAAAAGGAAAAACTCTTCTCACATCACAGAAAACTCTTCTCAAATGCAGAAAGTTCTTCTCACATATACAGAAAGTTTTCTCCTAAAATATTTCTCAAAATCAGTGTTTCTTTACAGAGAATTCCGAACAACTTCAAACACTTTCCGGGAGTTAGAGACGTTAGGGTTCGACCGAGAACATCTCATTTATGGTGTTTCTCTGTGAACCCTATTTTTCGACATAGATTCATTGCCCCATCTTTCGAGCCTCGGCACTTATTATTAGTTAAGTGTCATGTTCGAGGGGGTACATAGGGTAATCCCTCGGGATTATCCGCCCTTTTTATAACAAAAACGATTCTTGTTTTTAAAACTTTAAGAGAGACAATTCTAAATAAACCAATCCAACCCTTCCCATAGAACCTCATATACCATAAACATTTCTCAATCCTCTTCTGAAATAACTCACCTACAACTCCTGAATACTCCCGAACAACCTTAGTCATCAGAAACCTGAAACATCTTCAAAATCCGAACACCTGTAAACCAAAATATCCTCTTCCATGCTCTATCAATACTTTCAACTTCCCAAATCACCTCAAAAATTTGACCATCCTAAAATCCAAACTTTATAAACACGAAAAACTCCTCAATTCCACCATAGAATCCAAACACCTCTCAACTTCACAAAATGACCAAAATACCCCTCAGCTCTACAAAATGACCAAAATACCCCTCAGCTCTACAAAATGACCAAAATACCCCTCAGCTCTACGAAATGACCAAAATACCCCTCAGCTCTACAAAAATGACCAAAATACCCCTAAGCTCTACAAAATGGCCAAAATACCCCCCAGCTCTACAAAAATGACCCAAACACCCCCTCAGCTCTATGAAATGACCAAAATACCCCTAAGCTTCATAAAATGACTAAAATACCCCTCAGCTCTATAATGACCAAAATGCCCCTTTGCTCCTCAAAACTTCCAGCATCCTTTTAACCTCGTGAAAGTCGAAACAACCTCAAACGTCTCAGCATTCAAACCAATTTCACCGACCAATATTTCAAGACCAGCCTATTTCTCCAAACTCTTGGAAATCATCTAATCCTCAACCCACACTCAATCCTATCCTTTGGCTTTTAAATGAATCTCTCTAAAAAGGTTTTGAAAGAGGGTAATCCCGACAATTGGAGACCGAGGTTTCCTCGGGCACCAATCCGAAGTCATGGTCATTACCACTTCCGAGGGGTGTAACCCAGTACGAACCCACAATAGAATCTCTACAAATGACCAGATAAGTCCTATCCATAGGGAACAACCTCAGAGTCAACTAACGGTTCTTAGAACCCCCCTTCTTCTCCTTTCCTAGTTCTTTAGGTCAAACTAGGTGGCGACTCTAGTCAATTTCCGCCCTTAGGGCATAAGTCCGCGTGGAGCCCATTGAGAGTGGGTGTAGTGCTCACTAGCATTCCCCATAAGCTTTCTGGGAAAGACGGACGATAGAGTAGGTTTGAGGGATGCCAGGAATAACGGGTTTTCACCCTCCACAGTATGGCATCTTAGGATCTAGGCTTCTTAGTCAGACCATAATTAGGTAGACCCCCCTTATACCGAAAAATCACCCTCCACGCATAGTTTCTCCTACATTAGTGAGGCCGCTCTTCTGAATCTATTTAGAAACATTTGTCCTTGAATGTAGCGTGTTTTAGATATTTACATGGGAGGTCAGATTCATGGGGTGAAGTTGAGAGGGTTGCCGCATGTCTGTGTTTTGAGGTATCCCAACTAACATTTTGGTATGGATTGAAGTAGTTTAGTCATTTGCTATCTGTTACATCAGGATGGTGTTTCCGAATTTGACTCCCTTTTTGTCATGGTCGTTTGTTTATGTGTTGCAGTTTAGTAAGGTTATTATTCAGAATATTGTGACGACCTTAACTGGGGTTATAGTGAAGCTTAGGCCAATAACTCATCGAACGATCTTGTATTGGTCTGTTGTTAGATTTACAAATAAAATAAATTTTAAGTCTTTCGTGTGTAAGTCTCCCGGGGCAAGTTTTATGCATGTCTTGAACACTCAGCTAAACCTCACCTGAATATGGCACTAGGTGCTCTTTGGTATGTATATCTTGTGAGCATAACTTTTTTGGTACTTGAGTTTTCATTTTATGTTTTCACTGTGTTAATTAGTAAGGCTTCGTATCAGCTCCCTCTTAGCCATAATGAAGGATAATAGACGATGTAAGAGGTTTATCCATTATGGAACCGAATTCTTCAGCTATCAGCGACATTGCTTGCTAGTATTCTAACAGTTCCTCTTTTGGACTGTGTTCATCCATGATTGGGATTTAATTTTCTGTTGTACAATTCTTCCTTTAGTTGATCTCCGTGATCAGGATACTCGATAAATGGTTGAAATATAATGGCGAGTTCGCTACCATTTCTTTATTTGTTGGGCTGTGTTAGGGTGGCAACTTGTGCCTGATAATATTGGTTACTTATAAAGTTCAAGAGACCTATTTATGGTCTATATCAATGTGTTTTTGATCTCCGAGAAATGCGAATTAAAGTTGAGAAGAATTATTGTGCAAGAAGCAATGGGAAACAGAAAGAATCAAAAGGAGACGTTTGATAAGCATGTTGTATGTTTCTTGTTCACCGGTGGTAGAAGCAGGAGGGAATGACCAGTTATGGTCATCAGTTTTAATTGTCTGAGATTGAGAGATTTGAAAAGAAGAAGAAAGGAGGTGGTGGCGATGCGTACCAATCGCCAGTTGAGGCGTTGTGTCTTTCAGGTAATGCAGAGAATGGGGATAAATGTAAACAGGAGCAGGGAATTTATTGAATCCGGAAATATTAGATTGTAGTGTATAAAATTGTGTCATGCTTTATTCAGCGTTATCGATCGTACAAATTTTATGGTGTAGTTACGTCTCAAACTATATTCTTCGATTTCATTATTTTACGAGAGGTTTTCTTAAATTACCCTTTCAAGTGCTCGAATTGCAGAATTTATCTCAATCCCAATCTTGGCTTAATTAATTTCTTATTTAAGCTTTATTCATTCATAAATTTTAGGGTATTTCAGTCCCCTTTGCTTGTGAGGTAGGGTCCTATCGACTGCTAAGCATGTCGACCCAAGTTGTCGCTAAAATTGGTCCCTCCACGGGTATTATCCTTTTGGCAACACCTATTGTATAGTATAGTCTTTTCTTCTTGGGTTGATAGTATAACATTAAGTAGATGCCAGATCGGGTTTCCCCGAGTAAGAGGAGGCTTTCTACCTCTCTGGCGTTCCTTCTCTGAGTTTTAAGAGACAATTAAGGATATGAAGGTTGGGTGTAGGTGTTTGTTGGGTATCCAGTATTACTGGTGAAGAACCCTAACTAACGCGCCTCACGTACAACCCCAACCCTTGACTCACTGTCAGAATTCCTAATTCCAGGTTTTCCTATACTCGGTACTTCTCTGTTCCAGTCATCAGAGCGTAACTACGCTCTGATACCACTTTCTGTAACACCCCCAAATAAACATCCAACAATACAATCATCGTTCCTCGCCATATTACAAGTTAACTATGCAGCGGAATAAACTCCATCCGGGTGTCACAGACGCCAACCACCCACGTGGTTGACACGACCACTCTTCCAACACCAAGTTACGGTCTGTATGACTGGAAACAGCCCTCAACCAAAACTCATATACAATATAAGATACAATTCCCAAATGCCTAGTATATACACCATAGCTACTAGGTTAACTGAAACATTACATCCTGAGTTTAGTTCTACAGGTTACAGTACATAAATTAGACAGAACGATTCATAAGTCTTGCCCAGATGGACTACCCCCATGATAGTCCTTCACCTACACTCCGTCACGCTCCAGATGATCACCTGTAAAAATAAAGGACTCAGCAAAACTATGCTGAGTATGAACGTGTGTAGCCCGCATGTTGCCGGGCTACACGACTACTTGGTCGAATATGATTAAGTCCAAATTGCATGCTATAATAAAACAGTAACACACAGCATACAACATCAACATAGCAACTCACAACATGGTGGGCATAGAGATAACATCAAACACCTCAAGCAAGTAAAACAAGTAGAGCTTACAAAAGAATTTGAATAATGATGATCCTCACAGTGGGATCATTCAACGTTGAGTGTTTTCATCTCTTTTTCTTTGTTTCCATCATGTGTACTTCTCTTTCTCTTTCTTTGCACCAAGTCTGGGGATGTAGGTTAGTTCCCGTGACCATATAGTATAGGTGCCCATCTTTCTTTGCTTCTTTATGGATTAATTTTGAGTTCTCTTGTCACCGCACGTTGGAGGACGTCTCCTCCATAGCTAGTCCCCCATTCCCAACGTCGTGCGCCGAGAAAGCGGAGTCACCTCTAGACTCCAGGATAAGCTCCACCAATTTGTCACTCCCCCATTCCCGACACTAAGGGTTGAGAAAGCGGAGTCCCCTCTAGACTCCAGGATGTGCTCCACATAGAAGGGCGAAGGATCTGATGCAGATGCCAACTCCCGAGTATTCCATACCGCGTGGCCCAAGATGTTGTCTTCCCGGGTTATTCTCATGTTTCAACAGTTGAGATTTGCTCTTCATTATCGTTAATGAATAGACACCATAGTGGGTGTCATGGTACGTCCTCAATGGTTAGAGAGGAGTTTCCCTTTATAACGTTTTCCTTATTTTCATAGTTCGTTGCGTTTCATCTCAAGTTCCATAGACGAGAAGGGACTAAACTACTGTGTGCGCGCAAATAATATGCAACAATGATATAGTAATCATATAACACGATAAGCAAGCAATCCAATTTCATGATTTAATCTTAAGGTCATTTTCACACAAGACACACAACAAACAAGCTGTGTAACACGGCAACATACGAACCACACATGTCCATACCTGGTCCAGAAGCAAAAGGGTTGTCTCACACACAGGGCCCCGGTTGGCGTCCTTTACAGTCCTAGAGTTAATTAAAACAACTTGTCAGTTTATGGTTGTATGTGACGACTGTAGTGACATTTTTCCTAGTTTATCCCAGTTTATCGGGTGTATTTCTTAGGTAAGTTTTTGGGTGTTCAACTTATACTAGTCCCTTAGAAACTTTCCAAGTATTAACCTTAGACTCTATCAGCTCCTTGGACATTTACAGTGACGTTTTACACGTTAATTAAGCCCTTCCCTCTAGTTAATGTTTTAGGGTATACTTAAACACCAACATGTAACATATTTATCCAAATTGACCATTCACCCACATTTTCCTCACAATAACCCTTCTTCTTATAACCAACACTTTAATTATTGAAACCTCATATTATACCCCTGAATTAATTTATATCATTACTTAAATTCTCAAAACCTTTTTAGAATTGTATACTAATCCCTCCAAATATTAAAATATCCATTTATGCCTAAAATGTTCGATAATTACATATACTCCCGTAACAATAATTTTTGTTATTCTTTTTGACTTAATATTAATATAAATTTAAATACTTTGAATAATTATCCTTATCATTTTATTTTGGTCAACCTCCATAGGTGGTCAAGTTTGACCACTTAGATTATTCTTTGACTAATTTGATAGTGTTTACGAAGATACCCAAGGTTTCCTAGCTTTACATTTGACTCCTTTTATTCTTATATAAAAAAAAAATATCCATATTTTGTAGTTATAAAAATCCAAGGGCTATTTCTTTAGGCCATCGTTACTGTTTATACCTTATGTTCCTTTTATCACGCCTTGGCCTCTTTTTTTTTATTTGTTATTTATATAGCGAGTTATATATATATATATATATAAATTTATATACGGTATATAAAAAAAAATTAGTTTGAGCCATAAAACAAGTTTATAAGTATGTCTAGTTTTTTTTTTTTTTTTGAAGATGTTCCCAAATTGTTAGTATGATAGTTTTGCATCAGAATTAATATATCCTCATAAGTCAATCCATAAATTGATTAATGACTATTTAGATCACAATATAAGTATCTTTATATGGTCTAAATATATGGCCTTAAAAATAGCACAAACAAATACTTTTCATAGTGATATTATAACGTCTCCAAACTTCACTAAAAATCACGATTGATACCTAATTAATTTTTTTCTTTGTTTTTGTCTTTTAAACATTTCCTATATTCTTGGTATTAATAATCATGAACACTCAATCTAATTTTCGTTATGTATTTCTTTCCTATCTTATATCCACCATTGGTTACTTACTATCGAATCAAAATAATGTATATTTACATACATACGTATACCCGTTATTTGTACTCACATTATAGTTTAGCATTGCTCACATATGTATATATCTATATCTATTTATACGCTACCAACTACACATTAAAACCCCTCCCGTGTATACATATATTCCTTCTTGGTTGTATATTAGCATTTTGATAAATCGAATTTACTTGCACATAGTAACCTCACCTGCACGTATACACATATATATATATGTATGCATACATATATATAGCTAACTTTCTCCTCATCCTAACTCATAACCATCCTAGATCAATTCGACCCACACTTATACTTATATGCCCATTACTAAGTACGCATTTAACTTCATAATGTATGCATGTGTGCAGATCTTACGTTTATTGCATCATGCAACCTCTGTTTAATTAAAGTTCAACTTACGTTTTTTTTTTTAAGACTTCTTCAGCAGCGAGTGTGGGCAGTTTATGGCATGCAACCCGTTTTATTTGTTTGTTACATCAACCGCAGGAGGAATCAGCTAGTGCATTTGAAGACAATCAACGTTATCAGTTGCTTGTTCTTACCTTGTTTTCCCAGGTTACCTCACGTTTTTTTCCTTGACTACCTAACTCAAACATTTTCCAGAACCACACCACAATCCTCCCGGCAATCAGGACACGAGATTTACTACCCAGAAATCAGTTCTCAGTAACCCGACTTCACTAAATCGACAGACCAACCTATGACCAGATTTGCCCCACAATTACCAGCTTATTTCCCTTGGATCAATCCCTCATGTTCCCAGTAATTATCAAACGCAGTTTAACCCTTCTTAACCTAGGTGTTTAAACCACCATTTTTGCCAGTAAGTTAACTACACAACACCAGCATATCCCAGCGCACTGTTATCAGATTTATCTAACTTCAGACAGAATCATACACAAGGCACGCATAGTATGGATTCGGATTACAACCTTAGGTGTTTGGGGGCTGTTTTTCCTGGTTAGTTCTTGGTATTCCTTGGCATGCTTCACACCTAGATAGAATCAAATGCCAAGGTGAGTTTGTGTTTCATTTCAGGTGTAAAACAGCGAGAGCTGGTTGCCAAGATTCTCGGTAAATGTTTTTTTTCTTACCTTTCTCATGAGGGATTACTCCCTGGGTTTTCTTCCCAGTCTTAGTTGTCGCATTCACCACAAACAAGGCCCTACATAGCGAGTCAAGAACACGCAAGAGTTTCAGATCAATGATGTTTTTAGAGGCTCTAAAACAGAAAGGTACTAAGGTACAGAGAACTTGACAGTTTGGGGCCTCACATTGGGTTCGATTTCAAGATAGCCCTGGAGCTGGTTCTGGATGATTTTCAGCGCAAAACTGAGGGGGTTTCCAAGTGGACTCGTGCATGCAACAAGTTGAGTAACAAGGGAGGTCAGAATTAAATTTTCGGTCCTCAAACAGAGCAGACGAAAGCAGTTTACGTGTAACAATTTCTATTGCTTGCGCTTACCTATCAGGGTTCTTGGAGAGGATGTTTGTTCCGAGCCTTACAGGGATCCTATCCGCAGACTACATGCAATGCCCTCGCGTGAAAAATGCAGAAGTTAGAAGGGATGGGAAAGGATTCTCAGGCAAAACAAGACAAGGAAGAAAAACATAAATATAACAGAACAACCGATAGGCTTTACCTTGCGCTAGAATACAAGCAGAAATGGGGTGAATTCTCTTGTTCTAGAACTTCCCGAGATCCCACCAGTAGAGTTGCATGCAAAATGCTCGCGTGAGACATGCAAGGGATTAGAGGGATTAAGTGAAACTTTCGAATAGAACTCAGCAATGAGTAGAAAAGAACAGAATTGAAAACACCGGAAAAGCCCGATAGCATTACCTTGCTAGTTGAGCTCGTGGTGTTTCAGATTCACAGGATGGGTAGAAGTTCCCAGATTCGGACATGCAAGTGAAGGACCAACAGAGCTTGAGTTCGATGGAGACATGAAGTAGATTAAATCACCAAGGAAGTTCGAAATTACAAGAAGCTGAGAAGAGTGGGTTCCAGGTTTACCTTGCTGTTTGGTCTTGTGTTGTTTCAGGTTCACACTCCCGGTAGTAACTCCAAGACCGGACATGCGAGTGAGAGTTAAGGAGTTTCAGTGATGATAGAGATGAGAAGGGGCTATAAATCCCCAAGGAAGGAACTGGGGATAGCGTGAGACGTTTCGGGCAGAACAAAAAAGGAGGAGAGCTTACCGACGCCAGCAGTTACAGGGAGTTGAGAATTTCTCTGGACTTGCGCAGGCGTGGAGCAGGGTGAGAGAAATGAAAGGTGGTGTGTGCTTAGAAATCGGGACTTACACACCCCAGAAGGAAGGGGACACGGTTTGGAAAACAGAGAAAGTAAAAGCTACTGAGTTATGGGCATCGCAAGTCGATTGTGGTAAATGGCTTAGTGGGGTATTGACTACTGAGTAGTTAATTTAGTGTGGGTTAGTGGAGTTACCAGATTAGGGTTAATCGGACGTATTAGACGTGGGTGGAGCATTGCCATCTTGTAATGGAATTATGTAGTTCGTAAGGAATTAATTGATTGTCTATGTCATGGAATATAAATCGGTGAGTACCGAGCCTTTATGTTATAAGGTTACTTGGTAGTTGCTTGTGTCAAGAGTTGCAATTTATTACTGAATATGAGCACAGCTCAACCGGTCCAGACGTTCACTAGAGATTCCAATGGTATCGGGTTCGAATCAAGGCAGGAGCGCATTTTGCTCTCTTTTTTTTTATTTTTTTGGAATCAGCTAAATACATGACTATTTCTTGTATACGTAAATACATACGTGCGACTATTTTATTTCTGTCGCGCTTTAGTTATATATATATGTCTATATATATACATGTGAAATACCCCAAACCTTAATATGTTAATTAATTATGTAATTATAATTTTCTAAGGCTAATTAAGTCCTTAAAGATCATTGGTGAGGAAATAAAAACCAAAAAGAAAAAGAAAATGTGTAAAAGTCACAAAACATGAAAACGCGTATTTAATTATTTTAGGAGGTATATAACCTTCACTAGGGTTATAAATATATTTTTTATACCCTAATTACACACTAAGAACATGTGGGAAAAATTCCGGAAGAAAACGGATCCAAACAATGCGTTAAAACGCTAACGGACTCTTAAAGCGCGTTTTTCGAGAAAACCCGAAAACGTGACTTTAAACGGTCAAATGACCCCGTAAAAATTATAGTGGATCATATATCTATAATTAAACATTAATGGAAGCTTAAGAACCATTAAAATTAAAGAAACGAGAAAATTCCGGAAAACGGGTTCCGGTTAGTGAATAGTGCAAAAAACTAGAACTTGTGGGGTGTTAAGTGTAATAAACCAAAATGCCCCTCCTTCCATTTGTAAAAATCTGGCATCCCTCCTCTGCACACCAACATTTTTTCCCCCTCTCTTTCAATTAAATTGGTCTCTTATCTTACAAGAGACAAAAAGGCATAAAGTAAAGCAAGTACACTATTGCTTTTACCTTCTCTCTCTCCCATTTCTCCTTCTCCTGTCCGTTTTTTCTCCTTCTTCAGAGAGCTACTGCTGCTCTCTTCTTCCTCTGCCGATTTTGAAGCCTCCAAACCAGCTCAACCTTTCCTCTTCATTTTACAAGGTTTAAACCAAGTCAAAACACCAAAAAAAATACATATTCTTACTCCTCTAATCTTGGAGATCCTTTTCCTCTTTTCAAAATCTCCAAACCTTGAAGTTGGTCTCCATGGCTGGAGATCCATTTGAAGGAAGAAGAAGGCCATTGTGAGCTAAATCATCTCCTTGTTTGTTTAAGGTAAGAAAGAAGCTTAAAAACTCTCCTTTCTAGCCTTTTCCTTGCAACCGAAAATTCCATGGCTTAAGCTCCCATTTCTCTCATTATGCTAGCCGATTTTTCCTTCAAGAAAGGTGCTGGAGCTTTGCTTTGGTTGTTGCCAAAAACTTCATCTAGAAGTTGGAAGGTAATATCTCTTTTGAGCTTTAAACACTCTCCTTCATTCTAGGGTTTATTCCTAGAGTTTAAGCAATTGTTAGTGATTGTGTACTCCATGGGTATTGGATGTAGCTGGGCCGGTTTTTAGACAAGGAACAAGAGGAAGAAAAGAGCTATAAGAAAAGAGGATAATTTAAAAGAGGATTTGAGTATTCAAGGTGAGAAAACTTACCTTAATGTATATTTCATACGCACTAGTATATTGGGATGGGTAATGAAAGAATGAAACCAAAACCTTGCTAGAAATGTACTTGGTGGAAGTATAAGAAATTGTGAAATGTTGTTTGTATTGAGGGCTTGGAAGCCAAGTGATTTGGGAGTTGTATTTATATTGTTGGCTTATGAATTTTGAATTGAGTTTATGTGCTGGTAGGACCCCTTGAGGGTGTGGCTAGTTTAGGATTTACTTTGGTGAGAATTGATGAAGTTGAGGATGTTAGGTTTATGGGGAGGTTATGGCGAAATTTTGGTAGGAAATGAGTGTTTTGATGATGGCATGGTGAATGGGAGAACTTAGGTGTTTGTAGTGTTGAGTAGAGTGGTTTACTAGCCTTAAAATGGTACATGGAGAATGGAGATAAGAGAGTGCAAAATCTGTAGCATAATGATGCTTGATAACTTGGAATTTCAAGAAAAAGAGTTGGTGTTTGTAACTTGTGAAACAAGGAGTGAATGTGGGTTTTAGAAGTGCATTTATGTAGGAATGATTGGTAATGGTCATTGATGGATTTGGTAAGTTTGATGGGAGGTAGAAACAAGCAAGAAGAAGTAAGAAATGCAAAAGAGTGTAGAAATGCAAAGTGTGAGAATTTGGATTTGTTGAATTTGAGCAAGAATTAGGTGGTGGATTAAACCAAAGATTTGGAGAGGTTTAGTGCATGTTTTAAGGTGTTTAAACATGTAGGAAACATGTGGAAAGATTGTGGAATAAGTGGGAAAAGATTAGGGTGAATTTGGAGTTCAAAATGTGTAGAAAAACAGTTTTTAAAATGGGGTCTGTTCTGGACCGCCCCTAGGGACCGCCCCTGTGGGGAGGTCCAATGCAGTTCTGCAAAACCGTGTAGCTTCTGTTGTGGACCGCCCCTGGGACCGCCCCAGAGGGGCGGTCCAGACCAGAGAAGAAAAAAATTTTGTTTTAAGCCTTCTAATGATGGGGGATTGGATGGTAATGGTTTTAGATGATGTTTAGGCCTTGTTTAGTGACATGTAAAGGCCTTAAAATGTGTAAACAAGTGTTAGGTTGATGTGAGAGTCGTGAACTTAAGAACACAAGAGTAAAATTAAGTATAACGGGGTAACGGGGTTAACTATGGGCATACTAGTCGTTTAACAATTGTATTGCCCCGATTTAATGGAAACAAATGTAATGTTACCAGTTGTTCAAAGATTATTCAAGGAACATAAGAGGACACAATAGAGTGGACCTTGGTGACAGGTATGGTTTTCTTGCAACCTGTGTCCTACCGGGTTACACCGGCTTGTATGCCAACTTGTTTTCTTTGTGTTTGCCACCTTGCAAGATAAAGCATGAAATGAGTTTACAGTAATTCATTGATGTGGCGTAAATGATTCCGATACCGTTTAACCTTGATTACGTGTTAAACCATAGCTAACCAACTCTAGGATCACATAAGAGATCGGTATTCAGATTAAACGTCCCACCCCACGGGAACGTTCTAACTACGGCTATCCGTGCTTTAGTTGTATATTGTGGTTATGTGTGTTGTGTGTTGCCTTGTTTAATGTATCGTTGTTAAACGAATGTTGTTGTCCATGTTTGTCGAATGGGATGTTACCTCCCTTGTGTGTGACTAACCAAACTTGTAACACCAAATGGTGTATGGATGTGATAAGTTCCATAAAGGAACTTCTAACTAATATGTATATATTATGGGGGGTGAGGAATCCGGTCGTTCCGGTCGCGCGCGTTGTTTGGGAGTTGATGTATATATTTGAATTAACTCCTACTCTGTTATGTTATGGTTGTTTTTCCTTCTTGGATTACAATCACCCACAAGCTTAACCAAGGCTTACCTACCTCGTTATTATTCGGGCTAGGGGGAACTCTGTTATGTTATGGTTGTTTTTCCTTCTTGGATTACAATCACCCACAAGCTTAACCAAGGCTTACCTACCTCGTTATTATTCGGGCTAGGGGGAACTCTATTATGTTATGGTTGTTTTCCTTCCTTAGATTGCAACCACCCACAAGCTTAACCAAGGCTTACCTACCTCATCATTGTTGGAGCTAGGGGGAAATTGTGTATGGTGTGATCGGTCCTATATTACGGCCGACACATCTAAGTGAAGTAAGTGTGTACGGTGTGCTCGGGCCTATATTTCCTCCGGCACATCCTAAGTAAAGTGCACGTTCTCTAAGAAGAACGCTATCAAGTTGTGTACATGTTATTAAGTGAAGTATGTCGTTATGTTGTTTACGTTGATCTCCAAAATCAACCCCGTACAAATATAAGGGGTAATTAAGTTTAACCCGAATAAATGGGTATGTGTCGTCTAGCAAGGAGTAGCTCCATTAGGGTAGAACCCTCAAGGGCCCAAGAACACAATAATGTGATCTAACCAATGTGATGTGTTGATCTTATGTTTGTATCCTATTCATTGGATGTGTGATTTATAAACATATTATGTGTGTATAGTTTCGTGCATGTTTTAAATATAAATAACCTCATGCTCAGACGACAAATAGTTGTGCGTGGCCCGGTAGTATGCGGGCTGCTCGATTACCATACCAGCAAAGGTGCTGACCCCCTTTGGGGGGCCCCCATACTTTTCAGGAACAATGGAGCTGACAGCCGTTCGAGAGTATGACAGGGTAGCTGTTTATACTTGGATGGTTATTTAGTTGTTTATGTAGTTGTAAGGGATGTAAAACCGAAGTTTGTTAATCGGTAGCTGAAAGTATAGACTCGGTACAGTTGTAACGTAAATGTATGTATTTCAGTTTAGAAACGGTTGGTAATGTAAAGTGTAGTGCTCGGTAATCTTGTCCATCAGACCGGTACGTTGTGTATGTATTATCCTTGTTAGCCACGTGGGTGGCTAACGGCGTGTAACACCCATGGATTAAGTTAAGTGTTGAGTTGTAATTCCGCTGCTAAATGTTGTTAAGTATGGTGTTTGTAGTTGGGGTGTTACAACATGTGACTATTTTATTATGTCACGTTATTACTTATACATGTACCGTTGTGAACTATATTCACGTTTTCGGTTTAGAAGTGTGCATATATATATTTGAGCTTATATCACCGTATTACGTACCGATACGCACATACGATGTTATCATTATTTACTATGTATATATATATTTTTTGAGTATGATCATAATTGTTACTCATAGTTTAATTCAACCCTCACGAATTTAAACTGGTAATTATTCGGGGTATTTCAACCGCCATGTACAAGCATCAATATATATCTTTCTTTCTATTAGAAGATGAAGATTAGTTGCTACAATGATATGGGATGATTGGGTCTATATATTGTGAGTTTTCTTTTAATAGTGTATAGGCCCGTTCCGGTTTCTATCAGTCTACTTACAATAGAAGTTCAGTATATGGGCCTCGTAGAATAAGAAAGGCCCAGAGTTATATTATCAGTCCATAAAGAGCTTACATTGTAATAAACAAAGCCTTACTATAAATAGGCTACAATACACTGAATACAAGATAGAAAAGGAACATTTTATCAAACCCTATTCCTCATTATGGTATCAGAGCCGTAAAGGTGACATCCACCTGCTCAGATGTCGGCGACTCCTCCTCCTGGCACTGTAGGAGAAACACCCAGTAATACCAACAACAACACACACATTTCTTCTTCCTCAGGTACTCAATCGATTCTCTCTGTTACGGGAAACTTAATCAAATTATCTGAGACTAATTTCAACCTCTGGAAGACCACCATTGTTCCTTTTCTCAGAGGAAATGATCTCTTTAAATTCTTGGATGGTTCTCACGTTTGTCCTGCAAAGACAAACAACAACAACGAATTAAACCCAGACTATAGTAAATGGGTAAATCGGGACCAGTTGATAATGTCTGTTATTCACATGTCATTAACCGAAACTGTTGTTGTCTCAGCAGTAGGCTGTGAAACTGCTAAAGGGCTTTGGGATTTATTACATAGTACTTACGCTGCTCACACTGCTGCAAACCTTGGTCATATTTACTCTCAGTTAGCTGGAATTAGCAAAAAGGGAGATGAATCTATCTCTATTTTTTACAACAGGGCCAGAAGTTTGGTTCATGATCTTGCTGGCGCTGACCATAAAGTCACTGACAGAGAATTCCAAACTTTCCTGCTTCGAGGTCTACCTACAAAGTACAGATCTATCTCTACTATTATAATGGCCAACAGAGAGCAGCTTGCCCCTTTGAAATTCTCAGCAGTCTTCTTCAATTTGAGGCTACTCTCACTTTTCAGTCTCAACAAATTAACCAGTCTATAAGTACCAATGCTACCTCAGTGCAGTCTGATTTCAAAGCAGGTTACAATAATTCAAGAGGCAGAGGGAATAATCGTGGATATTCAGGCAGGAATAACAGAGGAAGAGGAAGAAATTCCTCAGACAGAGGAAGAGGAAGATCCAGTAACACTTATTTCTCTGGTCAAGCTGATAACAGACCCCAGTGTCAAATTTGCTATAAAAGAGGAAATGAAGCTCGTGATTGTTTTCACAGATTCAACTACTCCTACCAGTCAGCTCCTCCTCAGTCTTTCACTGCTACTTCTACTACTAATCAACCTGTTGTTGGTTCTAATGAGTGGATTCCAGATACAGCTGCCTCTCATCATTTCACGGGGGACTTTTCTAGGATGAATTTGGGCTCTTATGACTACTCAGGAAATGATTCTATTTCTTTGGGTGATGGTTCCACTTTACCTATTACCCATCAGGGTATGGGTTCCTTCTCTACTTCTATCAGAAATTTTAAACTCAATCACATGTTTTACAGCCCTGCTCTCACCAAACACTTGTTGTCAGTCAATAAATTCTGTGTAGATAACAATGCTTACTTTGAGTTTCACCCAACTTATTTTGTCTTGAAGGATTGCCAAACACATCAAACTCTTCTCAAAGGTCCTACTAGGGAGGGTGTGTACGTGTTTCCCAGGTTTTCTGCTCAAGCAACTTCAACCTCTACCTTTCCCACATCACAACTCAATCTCAGCGTAAAGACTTCACCTACCATTTGGCATTGGAGGCTGGGTCATCCATCTCTTGCTACTACTAAGTATACTTTATCCACTTTTAATTTGCCTGTTTCTAGTCAGCAGCCAATGCAATTTTGTTCTGCATGCTGTTTAGATAAAACACATGCCTTACCCCATTACTCCTCTACCACTGTTACTAAGGCCCCTTTTGATCTCTTGTACATGGATGTTTGGGGACCAGCTTATCAAGCTTCTGTTGATGGTTATAAATACTTTTTATTAATTGTTGATGCTTTCTCTGGTTATATGTGGCTGTTCCCTTTATCTTTAAAGTCGGAGGTTCATCAAGTGTTTGTCACTTTTTGCAATATGGTTGAAAACTATCACCAGTCAACTATCAGATCAGTTCAAACTGATGGGGGCGGTGAGTTTACAGCTCTCAAATCGTTTTTCCAGCAGAAGGGGATTCATCATCGCCTAACTTGTCCTCACTCACACTCCCAAATTGGTGCGGTTAAAACTAGGCATAGACATGTTGTGGACAAGGGAATCACATTGTTAGCTCAATCTTCTATGCCCATTTCTTTTTGGTCATATGCTTTTTGAACTGTAGTTTATTTAATGAACCGCACTCCTACTGCCTATCTTGCACATAAATCTTCATTTCAGGTTTTTTACTCTAAAATTCCTGATTACACTACCTTGAAGGTTTTTGGTTGTTGCTTCTATCCCAATTTAAGGCCTTATCAACAACACAAGTTATCCTATAGATCAGTACCCTGTGTTTTCTTGGGCTATTCTTTGAATCATTCTGGTTATTTATGTTATGACCTCCACAATGCAAGAATGTACACCTCTCGTGATGTGATTTTTAATGAAAAAGAATTTCCTTTTGCCTACCAACAGCCTAAATATCCCTCTACCTCCTTTCTTCATACTTACACTCTCCTCATTCCTAATTACACCTTGAGACACATCCCACTCCACATTCAGAGTCACCCTCTCTGTCTCTGTCTCTGTCTTCTCCCAGTCCCTCTCACAGTCCATAAATGTCTACTTCAGAACCTGAACCTGATCCTGATTCCTCAACCCAACCTATACCAAAATCCTTACACAATTCACCCCAACCACCACACTCACCTCAATCTTCTCCCACTGCTCCTCTACCCATTGTCCCCTCCCATCCTATGGTTACTCGGTCCAAGACTAATTCTCTCAAGCCACTGGTTCGAACTGATGGAACTATTAATTATCAGTCCAATGCTACAGATCTCACTACAGTCCCTGATGATCCTACTTTGAAACAGGCCCTAGCTTGCCCTGAATGGGTTCAGGCTATGCAGCAGGAAATGACAGCTTTGGAGGTTAATGGAACTTGGGATTTAGTTCCTCCAAGTCCCACTGTTAATCTTTTGGGTGTTAGATGGATTTTCATAACAAAAAGAGATTCCAATGGAAATATACAGAGACGCAAGGCACATCTGGTTGCTCAGGGTTTTAACCAAAGTCCTGGCTTTGACTACACTGAGACTTTCAGCCCAGTGGTTAAGCAATCTACAATCAGGTTAATACTCTCACTAGCAGTGTCTAATTCATGGCCTATCAAACAGTTGGATGTTCAAAATGCATTTCTGCATGGTGATTTTCAAGAAGATGTGTTCACCAAACAGCCCCCTGGTTTTGTTAACTCTCAGTTTCCTCATTACATTTGTAAATTGTGTAAGTCCCTTTATGGACTTAAGCAATCTCCCAGGGCCTGGTACGCAAAGCTGAGTTCTTTTTTGGTCGAGATTGGTGTTACCATTTCAAAGTCAGATCATTCCCTCTTTATCTATAAACAAGGCCCTGAGACTGTCTATGTCTTGGTATGTGGACGATATCTTACTTACAGGATCATCCACCTCTCTTCTCAAAAAGTTCACTTCCACATTCGCCAATCACTTTCCTATTTCTGATATGGGTAATCTTAGTTTTTTCCTGGGGGTTTCTGTTTCTCGCACAAAGGATGGTTTAACCCTCACACAGAAGCAGTACATCCTTGATTTACTACAGAAAACCAACATGCTTTTGGCTAAACCTATCTCTACACCCATGGCCACTTCTGAAAACCTAGATACCCCTGATTCCCCATTGTTCAATGATCCTAAACTCTACCGGAGTACCGTTGGAAGCTTACAGTATCTATCATTTACTCGGCCAGACATAAGTTATGCAGTCAATCGCACTTGTCAGTACATGCATGCTCCAAAATTAGCACATTGGAAGGCGGTTAAAAGAATTTTACGATACCTGAATTCTACCCAAAATTTAGGGTTGTTCTTCGAAGCCTCTTCTCCTGGAACTCTTCAGGTTTTCACGGATGCGGATTGGGCTGGGTCAGTTGTTGACCGTCGCTCTACTTCAGGCCATCTCGTTTTTCTGGGATCTCACCTCGTGAGTTGGAGCTCTCGAAAGCAGCAAACCGTCTCTCGATCTTCGATTGAGGCAGAGTACAAAAGCCTTGCAAGTGGTGCTGCTGAAGCGCTCTGGTTGTAAACTCTCATGAGCGAACTAGGGTTTTTTCTTCGCACTGCTCCAACTCTTCACTGCGACAATTTAAGTGCTACCTTCCTGGCTAATAACCCAGTATTACACAGCAGAGTGAAACATCTAGCCCTAGACTACCATTTTGTGAGAGAACGGGTTAAAAATGGCGGACTTCGCATCGCTCACCTCTCTTCCTCGCACCAACTCGCCGATCTCCTCACCAAACCCACAACCCCGTTAAATTTTCTTAATTTGCGGTCAAATCTCCCTCTAATCGGTAGCATTGACTCGAGGGGGGATAATAGTGTATAGGCCCGTTCCGGTTTCTATCAGTCTACTTACAATAGAAGTTCAGTATATGGGCCTCGTAGAATAAGAAAGGCCCAGAGTTATATTATCAGTCCATAAAGAGCTTACATTGTAATAAACAAAGCCTTACTATAAATAGGCTACAATACACTGAATACAAGACAGAAAAGGAACATTTTATCAAACCCTATTCCTCATTATCTTTTTGTTTTTTAAATTTGTTTTGATGAAGAATTTGAAAAGACTGCTCTCTCTTTTTTGAATCTACCAGCTCTCAGGCACGTCTTTTTCCCTTCTTATTTTTGTTTTCCATTTAACTTCTTCCCAAAATATGACTGACGCGGGGTTTAGCTTCCGCTTATGAGATGAGATATGTAAACTACAAGTGCGAAGTTATTTACCTCTTGTGTTAGTTTAGCTCTAACACATATAATTACCATATTTAAAAGTGGCAGTAAAAATTCACATTTCTCCGTCTAACTAGAAAGAGTTTCTAAAATTAGACAAAAGTTGGTACTCTTACACTTTTATATCCATTGAATTCGGCGAGAAACAAGGGATATAACACTATCATCTCACAGTTGTTGATTACTGAAGCTGTTCAGTCGATCTGAGAGAGAGCAAAAATGGTGGAATCCAAATCCACATCGGGAGCAATTGTATTCATAGATAATATTAATCAAGCCTTACAAGTAGGAACTATCTGGAAAATTTTCGACAAGTTTGGTCGTATCATTGGTATTCGTCTACCCAAAGCAACGAGGATCCGAACAATCACCAGGTATGGATTTGTGGAGTACAGAGCTAAGGACGAGGCGGACCAGGCCATATTAGAAACCAACGGCATGATAGTAGACGGAAACAAGCTTCAGACACAAACGGCTATACGTAGTAAGTTCATCCACAGCGCACCGCCACAAGGTCAGAGATGGATCCCACGCCCGCAATACAAGACCGGTCCACAACAGGGGGAGCCTTCTTTTCGTCATCGGCCGCAATACAAGACCGGTCCATAACAGGGGGAGCCTTATTTTCGTCATCGGTCGCCATCTCCTCATCACCAGGTGCCGCCACCATACAGAGATCTACGCTCAGAAGGAATCATAAGCTTGAACCCATCTCTGAGTATAATAGAAAAACTAGACAGAGGTGTAGTCATATCCTTGTCTGGCCATGCCAACTGGCGCGACATCTCGCGATTCTTGCACGAAAGGGGACAAAGCACGGAAGAAATTCTATGCTTATCACCAGACAAATTCTTAGTAGTCTTCGAATCCCACGGCAAAGTCCTGCAGTTCTTAGAATCTAATCTAGGGGATGACCTCGAATGAAGGAAAAGGTGGTGGCAGAAAACTGATCAAGCCTCTAGTAGAAACATTAACATATCAATTAGAGGAATTCCTATACAGGCTTGGTCTGACCAAGCAGTTCTCCAAATCACCAAGCATCTGGGAGTGGTTATTGAGATAATCTCTGATATGCACCGGTTGCCCAAGTTCATAGAGGTTCAGGTGCAGACAGAAACGTAAAGAATGTGCATTATCAATGAGGAGGTAGAGGTAAAGGTAGATGGAAACATCCACAAGGTTGGAATCATGGGATACTGGTCAGAAGAATTGACGCAACACAATCACGATAATCACTGTGCTCCGTCTTCTCCAACGCCAAGAGGCGCCGCTCAACCGGAGCCAGGAATTCAAATTCAAATTGCAAAGCCTGACGAGGGTAGTCAAACGGTGTCGAGTCAGGAGTCAAAAGGGCAACTTAATGATATTTTTGAAATAAAATCGCTACACCACTCACAGATGGTAATACCGTTCAAACCACAAATTAACTGAATAGGGGACTTTTTGAATTGGAGCGTAACCATTAATTCGCAGGATAACAGAATTTTTATATTAAGGAAGGAAATACCCTATAATCCGTTACTAGTGCCTAAAGAAATTCTGGAACTTAATAGTCGCTCCCACACTTCAGAAATTTCAAAATTGAAAAGTTGTTACTTGGACCGCGATTTGAATGACGCTTCAATTGGGAAAAGCAATTCGCCCAACTTTCCTCCCTCACTCCAGAAAGTCAATTCAGACCTGCAGAAGATTGTTGGCGGACAAAAACAGGTGGACTCCCACGCCATCGAGTTTGTCGGCAGACAGAATTAGGTCGACAGTCAGTCTGTCCCGTCTCAGTTACCTCTCTCCCCCTCTCAGCAATCCAGACCGACGCCAGCTTCCTTTTGTTTGCCTTCTCCCCATTCACTGCAGGCATCATTTAATTCTGCAGAATCACATGTACCTCATTCTGTCAACATCCCGTCATGCAACCACAATCTCCTCTCCCCTCTCTCGCCCGCAATAAATCTAGAAGTTTTGCTTATACCCAATAACCACTACGAGGATTCAACACCACAATAGTCAGACGTCAGTCCAACATCCTTAGAAGCTCAAAAGTACCTAAATTTTGGGAGGCAAATTAATTGTCATTATCCAAACCCTGATATATCACTCCAAAAAATTTCTCAGATTTTAAGGCGTAGCAAGCGAGTCGAGGAGCAAAAAAGTACTGCGTATAATGACAAATACGATTTGCTTTCAAAACATCAGGGGGTATTCAGAAAAGAAAATGGGAAATTCTCAGGCGAGAAGTAAAGGAAACCGGCACAAACATTGTGGGACTTCTAGAGATGCATCGGGCTCGACCTCCAAATGAGTGGCAGGGACTATGGGGACCCTGCAATACCTCTAACTCAATTGAGGTCCCCGCAGAAGGCCACTCTAGAGGCCTAATAGTTATGTGGAACCCAAATGTCATTACAATCCGCAATTCCAGTCATGGAAATTGATGGATAGTGTTGGAGAAATATGTGACTACTTCTTCAACCTAGGTAGTGTACCTATCGTTTTGCGGAATAGTGGAAATGTGGGTTGTCGTACTCTTGGGGACCTCGTTGTGGTTTAACTGATAGTGAAAATTAACTGAGAATTCTAATTTAACAGATTTTAACATTTTTAGGGAAAGGATTAATAGCTAACTGATAAGACAATAAAAACAATTAATTAAAACAGAAAAGAAATAGAAACTGTAAATCTTTTTTGTTTTAAAGAAGCATCCCGGGTTACTCTGCTTACCTATCTTATTTAATCATATTAATATAACTTTCCCACTTTAGCAAATAAACTCAAGAATCTTAATTAGTTTATTGACCATTCCCTGTCTAATAAACCCTGATTAATTTAAACAACAAGCGCAATTCCTTGTTCAAGTTATTAATAAATTAATCGCATTATTAACAATCCCTATTGGAGATAGATTAACCTATACGGCGAGGAATATCGCTTCTAGTCGTTAACCCATTTGACTTCCTGTGTCTAGAACCTTGTCTCAGCACCGCATTTTAACAAAGAACTACAAATATCACTTTAATAATTGTACAAGAGAATTAAAGCGCATTAAGGACAAGAATCAAAATACTGCTTAAATAAATTATACTGGAAAGCTTATATGAAACAATTATACAAAACAGGCTTGCTTCCTAACCCGGGAAGCTGGATTTATTAATCACACATAATTATACAGTAAAACAAGCGTAAGAAATAACATAGTCGGAACCAACGAAGAAGAACGAACAGACAATCGATTCCTTCGTTGGTTCTCTGGAAACTAACAGCATTTGGCTGATGAAGAAATAAAATAAAATGGAGAAGTAGGGGATAAGAAGATGGAATGGATCGTAGGTGTGAGCGATGGATTGTTTACTGGATGGATGATATCTTTTTGAGCAGAAGGCTCGTGGGTATTTATAGGAGAAGGAGAGGAAGGAAGGAGAAGGAAGAAGACAGAGGGAACAAGGGAACACCGCGTGAGGAAATTAAGGAGAGGATTGGGGCGGCTGAACGCGTAAGATAACTGTCGGTAGGCGCTCTGTCGGAGTAGATGGATATGGCAGAAGAAGTTGAAGAGAGTCGGCGAATAAGAAAACTGTTCGCGTCTGAATCTGGGAATTTTTAGACACGTCCGCATGTCTGTCCGCCTAAACTCACACGGACATCACACACGACCGCCCCTGCCTCCGCCCAGGCTCACGCGGACATCTCTGTTGTCCGCCTCTCTGTCCGCCCAGACTCACGCGGACGTCTCTGCTGATGTCCGCTCCTCTGTCCGCCCAGATCTACGCGGACGCCTCTGTCTGTCCGCGTCTCTGTCCGCCCAAGCATACGCGGACAGAATGAATATGTTTTCTATTTTCGCGCGATCTTCAACCGGCTCCAGATTCTTCGTTATAAGTCCGTTTTACTCGCCGTTTGTTGCGTTGGAAAGCTTGTGAAATAAACTATTTGATTCCAACACTTTTTCCTGTATTTGATACATAAAATATATCAGTCCATATCAAGACGTAAATCTTAGGAAAAACATACGATAAGTGAGAAATATTATCCTGAAAGTGAGCAAGTATAAGGTAAATTAAACCCTTAAATGTCTATGTATTTCTCACTTATCAGATAGCAATTGAGATGGAATGACAATCCATCCCTTTCACGGGTGTTATAATCTTTGTCTATGCACCTACGCAGGTTGAAGCAAGGATCCATATGTACGCGGAGATTCTGAGCCAAAGTTTCAACAACCCCATACTCATTGCAGGAGACATGAATGAAGTTATGAAAGGGAGTGATCGGAAAAGGGGTAGTGACTCTTGTTGTACGAGAGGCATGGAGGATTTAAGAGACTGGGTTAATCAGCTGAACATGATTGAAGTGGACCTTCAAGGGGCTAAATATACATGGAGAAGTAAGAAATCAATGAGCCGGATTGACCGAGTTTTTGCTCAATCGGAATGGTATGTGGCTTTCCCCGGGCTTAATCTCACCTCACTCCCTTGGCGACTATTGGACCACCAATTCATGAAAATCACACTACAAGACATTAACTGGGGTCCCAAGCCTTTTCGCGTTTTAAATGGGTGGTTGCATCACAAAGATTTCAAAATCTTTTTCAAAGAGGAATGGCAGAAGTTGGGGAACATTCCTCTAACATCAAAGATGAAGCGGATGAAGCAGTCACTGCGGCAATGGAATCGAGACGTCTATGGGATAATAGACAAGAGACTCGAGCTGGCTTTGAATGATTTAGAAAAAATTGATGTTGCAGCTGAAGATGGTAATGATGTGCCGGAGTCTCAAGGGGCAACTATTACTAATCAAGTATGGCAAATTCTAAGGGAAAATGAGAGATACTGGAGACAACTCTCGAGGGAGAAGTTCATCAACGAAGGTGACTCAAACACAGCTTACTTCCATCGTCGCGCCATGATTAATAGGAAATGCAATATGATATGCTCCTTGCATGTAAACGGGGTATTGACTAGCGATCCTATAGTCATTCAGAAGGTGATTCGTAGTTTCTACCTATGGCTGTTTTCAGGTGGTAATGCTTCTCGTTCTTCTCCTCCTTTATCTGGGCGGCCCCGGCTCACTATGGTAGAAGCAAACGATTTGATTCGAAGACCTTCCTTTCCTGATATCAAGCGTGTAGTCTGGTCGATCGATGGTAACAAGGCTCCAGGCTACGATGGACTCAACTTCAACATCATCAAAGGAGTTTGGGGTATAACTGGACCGGACTTCTCAAGTACTGTCCTCAGCTTCTTTGACACCAATAAACTCCCAAATGGTAGTAACATGACATGGATTACTCTTATACCAAAAACACAAGGAGCATCTCGAGTGGAGGATTTCCGTCCTATCAGTATGATAGGGTCGATATACAAAGTCATAGCAAAAATTCTTTTTGCACGGCTAAGTCAAGTAATTGGAAAGCTAGTTGAAGGCACTCAAACGACTTTTATCAAAGGAAGAAACATTGCCGAAGGTCCCCTCATTACCAATGAAGTCATATCGTGGCTTAAGAGAAAACACCTGCGAGGTACCATTCTCAAGATTGACTTTTCCAAGGCCTTCGATTGCCTCTCTTGGTCCTTCATTGACCTCATGCTGCACTTCTTCAGCTTCAATGAGATTTGGAGATTATGGATCGAGGAATGTATTTCTACCTCTCAAATTTCCATCCTTATTAACGGTGTGCCTTCACCTCCGATTAAGCCAAGAAGAGGAGTTCGGCAAGGAGATCCCCTCTCCCTGCTCTTATTTGTCCTTTGTGATGAGGGGCTTGGCTGGCTATTAGATGAAGTTATTCGCTCGCACTTGCGGAAAGGGCTAGATATAGGAGTCAATGAAACGCTCATCTCCCATCTTCAATATGCTGATGATACAATGATTTTTTGCTCCGCTGGAAGGGAGGAATTGGAGGTAGCGAAATCATGTATTACGGTGTTCTCAGAAATGTCAGGGCTGGAGGTTAATTGGTGCAAATCAGTGGCTATCCCTATTGACATGACCAGCAGGGATTTGGATGTTATAAAGGAGGTCATGGGCTGCAAAATCTGTTCACTGCCATCGACATATCTTGGCTATCCCATTGGTGGTAGTCTTTAGCGTATGTCTACATGGAAACCCGTTCTTGATAGGATCGTCAATAAATTGGCTGGTTGGAAGGCTTCTTCGCTGTCTAGAGCAGGTCGTTTGGTATTGATAAAATCAGTATTGCAAAGTCTTCCCATCTATTATCTGATTTTATTCAGGGCTCCCAGGAGTGTTGTGAAACAAATCAATAAGCTCCAAAGCTCCTTCCTCTGGTGTAAAGGAAGTCGTCGAGGCATGCACCTTATTTCGTGGAGTGCACTTGCAAGGCCCAAAGAACAAGGAGGCTTAGGAATAACGGATATTGAAGTCAAGAATGCTACACTTCTGTTCAAGTGGTGGTGGCGCTTCCAACAGGAGGATGGTAAGCTCTGAAAGAACATCTTATGCTCCGTTTATGATGTGGACATCTCGCTACCCATCACTGATGAGAAGTGGGCTCAAGTGAAAGTTCGGGGTACGTGGAATTAAGTCGATCCTGTCGATCGCCAGCTGGAATCCATCTCATGCTCTTGCTCTCGAATCCAATCTTAGGTGGATACTTGTTAATGGTAAAAAGATCCGGTTTTGGATTGATGTCTGGGTGGGAGCACAGTCATTAAAAAACATGTTCCCCAGGCTCTACTTGCTCACCGACCAAAAATATTCCTGCATTTTCAACATGGGTCAGTGGTTCGGTCAGAATGGCGATGGGTTATTATATGGAGAAGGCCTTTATTCCTCTATGAGCGGGTGCAAGCACAGCAGCTTTTCGATGTTACTAATCTTTGGTCCCCGCAGCTCACTCAGGAAGATGACCACCTGAATTGGCTGGCCTCCCCGGACGGCCGCTATACAACTAAGTCTTTCTTCAAACCAACTGGCCCATCCGGCGTCAATGCGCCAACCGCTTGGTGTCGAGCCTTCTGGCATAATTTCGCCCCACCTAGAGTGGAGCTATTGGTTTGGCTGGTTCTTCAAGGCCGTGTTCAGACAAAAGACCTGCTCTTTGCCCGCGATCTTATCCCACTTGCCCAGCTTCAATGCTCTCTCTGTCACTTTGCAGCGAAGACAACGGATCACCTTTTCGTCCACTGCCTTGCCACTCGAAAGCTCTAGATCATCCTCTTAGAATGGTGGGGTGTTGCCATCGTCTTCCCCCAGACTCCCGGCGCCCTCTTTCTAGTCTGGCAAGGAATGGCGGTGAGGTCTAAGTCGAAGCTGTGGGTTTCAACTTTCTTTTTTGCAATTTGGGCAATATGGAATCAAAGAAATAGAGTGGTCTTTGAAGGCGGGTACCAGACTGGAGCGAATCTGGGACATCTGTCGAACGACTCTGCATCAAATGGAACCGGTAGCATATTCATTTGCTTCCTCATGCAGTCTTATCTGTAAAAGATCTGTTCACTCTTATATTCGCCTAGTCGTAATTTTTGGTTTTTCTTTTCTACTAGGGTTTGCTTGTTGTCATAATTCCGGTGAGAAAGGCTTCGTCCAAGTATCACCTTGTAAGCTGGTCTTCTAGCCATTTATCCAAAAAAAAAAGTGCGATGTTATTTAAAGAAGGGAGATGTGAGGGGATGGAAACTGGTGGAGGGATTCCCAATAGGAGCTGGAATGTTTGTGTCCAGTAAGAGACTGGCTGACTTACTGCCGTAGTTAGTGTTGTTTTTGCTTGTATTCTTTAGGATCGACGTTAATTACAAACGAGCCTTGATAAGTATCATCCCTACGAGAAACCTCGCCCCCTTTGAATCCACGAAGCAGTAAATGGCATTTCTTAATTATGCTGCTGCATGCCTAGCCTTGGTGATTAAAACTTTGTACTTTAATAACCTTCTTATATTCAGGAAAAGCCTGTCGATGTCCCTGGGATATCCGACGAAATAACTAACCTTCTTATATTCAGGAAAAGCCTGTCGATGTCCCTGGGATATCCGACGAAATAACTTGCACTCTTTGTTTTTAGTCCTCCAACAATCCAAAAATGTTTCCTCTACCACTCTTTCAGCTTCCTCCCGCACGCACTTAGGTTAATTGATGATTGATCAAACATCGTAAGTTCACATATATAGAAAAACTGTTTTTCTGCATTTTTTTCGTAACCGAAAGATAATTATAGTAAAGTTGAGCTTTTGCAATGGAAATAACCGCAAGCAAAATTTAATGTGATTAAGATTTGATCCTCCAAAAATAGTAACTTTCAATCATAATTTATAAGAAATTGACATTCAATCAAATCCATCCGCCGCTCCAATCAAAGTAATATTAACCCTAAGATGCAAGGTTCCCTTTATAAAAAATTGGCTATTTTCCTCCATAACTGCATCCCATTTTGCATCTAAAAGGTCACTATAGCCGTACCCGTCTGTCTTTCCCAATTTGAAGGTATAGGTAATTGCTTTCTGCCGTCTTACAAATTCATAAGGCGTTGAATTTTCTCTCACAGCAAACTCAAATTGCACAACCGTATCAGATTGTTTCTTCCTAGTCTTCAAGTGCAAAAAGGAACCAAATGTGTCATGATCCGCTTCGTTATTGCGACGTTTAACCACAAGGTAGAAAATGTTCTCATCTAAGGTGAAGGATTGAGATTGAAGACACGTGTTGTTTTTGCACTCTTCTCTCGTCAAGTCAAGAAAAACCACACTTTGATTCACAGGATTTTTGAAGGTCACCACTGCAACAGGAAGTAAACTGTAGGCTCGACAATGCGTTGGAAAATATAGGAATCAATGATTTCAATCTCAACATTTACCTGAAGAGTGGATACGCATAGTGACTTATGTTGACCGGATGCTTTCATTTAGACCTGGCAATTTGGGTCGATGGGTTGGGTTGATATCAACCCTAACCCAACTCATTTAAAATATCATCAACCCAACCCAACCCAAAAATGGATGGGTCAAAAAATCATGACCCTAACCCAACCCGTTTAAAATCCTCCAACCCTAACCCAACCCACCCAACCCATTTTTTAAGCATACAATAATTTAGATGCATTAAGATTAGAAATTAATAAAAAAAAAAAAACCAGTGCTGACTGACACACTAATTAGGACGGAACAAATGGAAGAGATGTAATCTTTGCTTGATCGACCCAATTTTAAATGAATTCCATGTTATGCGAAGAATCTATAGTACTGCACCAATTTTCCTTGAATAGAATTACTCGTACTTTTTCCATAAGTTTATTTTTATCAATCTGAGCCTAGAGATCAACCTCTGTTGAGGAGAAATCCTATTTAGACATGCACATGATCTTAGTGTCGTTAATTAAAATGGGGATGTAAAGGAAAATCTTCATTATGCATTAGAGAAATACACGAAAGACAAATCTTTTAAAGCTAGAAATAATTTATAAACTAAGTGTTCAAAGCCTTAAACTATGCATGATACTTTTAAAATAATTACACCCATTTAAATTGAGTGCTCATGCCTGAGAAAAATACAGTCGCCATCACTTAGTCGTTACTAACAGTTAAGGAACTTTTATGCAGCACGCTATCCGGATTGTAGGCTTCAGAATTCAGTGAGAGGTCTATAATTAAGATCTTACAAAAACACATATCACCTATTTTTTTTCACCATCTAGATAATCTAAACATATCTATGTTCTCGAGAACGTAATGGTAGTGAGAATAAGAAAAACAAACCTTTGGTGAACAACGACGTAGAGAATAAAAATGGATGTGAGTCTGCAAGACGAGAGTATTAGGGTTTTCAATATTATGTTAAGGTCTGGTTGGGCCCTTTGTTTGATATGCAGCTGGTTAGGTTGTTTGCTTAGTTAAGATTGTGTGATATTATTAAAGGTTGGATAGTACAAGTGCACTTGGGCTAAAGGATAAGGTATAGTTGATTTGAAAATGATATATTATGTGAATTAATATTATTATTTTTTATTATTAAAAAATATTTTCGGGTTTCAGGTTGGGTCATGGGTTTAGATCTCTACCCTAACCCAACCCATAAAATTAGCTTATTACCCTAACCCAACCCAAAAAAAAATGGGTCAATAATCAAGACCCTAACCCACAAAAGTATGGGTTGGGTTCGGGTTGGGTTTCGGGTTGGGCCAAAATTGCCAGGTCTACTTTCATTCCATTAGTAAACAGCTGATGAAACATCAATAGGCTCAGTAATACTACTTCACATACTTCCAACTAGATTAATAATTTCTGAACATGAAGAACTCAGCTAATACTTGAAATTGGGAGGGAGATGAATATCACCTTGTGAAAGAAAGGACTTTTAGCAGCCAAAACCAACGAGCATATGTGTAGACTCTTTACTCTATATTCTGCATCGAGAAAAGAAGGATGACAGATGTAGATGCTAAAATTTTGAGACAAAACATTTAAAATTTCAAGGACAAGAAGTTAGACAAAAGCAATAATGTAGAGTAATAAAAACTGCCTTCTGTGATTCGAATTCTCCTCATTGCTCAGAGAACTAAAAAATCCTTCAATTTGCAGTACTCTCCGCTCTCCCTTTTCTCCTCCGGCGAGTCATTAAATATCAAGAGTTTTAGAACCCGGTCCCAGAATGCAGGATCGTCGAATGCAAAACCGTAATCAGGACTGATTAACTC
Organism: Limonium bicolor; assembly: GCA_023374045.1. Classification (NCBI taxonomy): domain Eukaryota; kingdom Viridiplantae; phylum Streptophyta; class Magnoliopsida; order Caryophyllales; family Plumbaginaceae; genus Limonium; species Limonium bicolor. Next base: position 403,881,856 of record CM041776.1, on the reverse strand, counting down.
AGGAATATAGTGCTGGTGTTGTTCCTTCTGCTCATCCATTATAACTCCAACTACTTACAAGAGAAATAGCCTCCACTGCAGCGGGGAGTTGTGTGATACTTAAATCAGTAGTTTTTAGTTTCGATAGTAATAATTAAGTATCTCCCCATTATAGGATAATGAAACTATAATAATAATCGGAGAAATAAGAAGAGACGGAGAAGGAGGTGCAGTGAGATACGCGGGGCGTACCTGCTGATTAAACGAGCGACATGAATCGTCGGTAATACTTGTGCATGTTTAATATACAAAACAAATCAATTAATTTATTCAAATTTTGAAAAATATAACCCCACCGTGTCCAACATTTGCTATAAGCGGGAAGTCTCCCTTTGGCGGGAGAAGAAACGGCGGGGCTTTGTTTTTTTCGTGGGCATGTTTACTTTTTTGTTACTTGATGTCAGTTGTTAGCTGAAATTAGAAAATGTAGGGAAATGAAATAGTTGTGGCAAAAAGGTGATGACGCTCACCAGGGGCGCCCCCATGACCCAGCCCGAGTCATTGTGGAGGAGGTACACAACGGTTGCACAGCGACCTCATAGAGTGCCTAGTCTGTGTGCTCGATGGAAATGAAATAGTTGATGTAATAATTTATATATGTGACATATAGAGAGAACAAATTAACTAATCAAATAAACTCATTTGATAATATGACAAAAGAATGAGGCAGATGTCTTTTCTTGCATGATTTACGTCATAGCTTCTTGCATAATGTATGTCACCGGTTATTCTTATCCTGACTCATAAATTGTACTGCAACATCATCTCCTCCTTTTACACTTTCTTGATCCTCCTTGCTTCCTTTCCTTCACATCGTTGTTATCCCTAAAATCTTTACCCTAGTTAAAGTGGAAAAAGAGATTCTCTAGATATGTGAGCTGTGATACTGTGAAAAATTGAAAAGGTGGCATGTATGACAAGAAGTCATATTAGCATAGTGGAGGGAGTGATGAGGTACAATGAGTTCATGGTTTGAGACTAACAACAAACAATTTTTTATACATTTATTTTCCATTCAATTCTTTTGTGTCTTTCTCTTTCCTTTTCTTTTCTTCTTTTAAATTAATTCTAATCTTTAGATACAAAATCGAATCTGTTGATTTTTCTATTCTACCGAGTTGTAAAAAAAACAAAAATTCAAAAAACTTTAGGTTTTATTTTTTTTCTAATCTTCCATGTTCTTTTCTTTTAGGTTATTTTTATTTTTGTTTCATATTATTACCTTTATTTCTAGTTTAACTTAGTTTTCTCTTGATAACCATCTCCTCTTTAAAATTCAAAAAAAAAATCTATATTTTACTAGCGTTTGATTAAAATATTGTCAGTTAGGATTTACATGAACTTTCAAATTCTTTTTGGACGCGAATATTGAAAACCCAAAAAAAAATGAAAAATACAAAAAAAAACAAAAATATTGTTGGTAGCATCCTCTTTGATTGTTTTCAAATTTCAAAAACAAATTCTATTTGTTTTGTTTTTACTAGTTGATTTATTTTCTTTTAGTTAGGTTTTAAAAATATTATTAACATCTTAGTTATTTAACCCTTTATTTTAGGTAAATTTTTATATTTTTACATTTCTTTTGCCCTTATTTCTCTATTAGCTAACTTGTTATTTCAATATTTAAAAGTTTTGTTTCATCGTTGCCTCCTATCTAACTTAGTATTTTTCTATATAATGGGTGCATGCTGGGCTGTGGATTTACTCCTGGACTTATATCAAGTCCCTGAATGTTATGGCCTTTCTCCTATTGGATGATAGGTAATTTTTATTTTTATTTGTTTTTTATTAAGTAATAAGAGATGTTTATGTCTATTTTTATGGGGATAACTTCCAACAAGCGTTAATTTCAAAACCCATAGACAATGATTTTTTTTATCTTCCTACATTTTAGTTAGATATTAATTAATAAAATTATATAATATGTATATTTATTTAAATTCACCTATATTTTATTATTTACTCCCACAATTTTCTAAACTACCAAATATTATTGAACTATATCTATGGATTTTTACAATTAATATTTACTAGTAATTACAAATTCGTTGCAAAAAAATACTTTCTAAAATATAATTTAGTTGTGATGTATACATTTACTTAAAGATTTTTGCTCTTTTCTTATCTTTCCTATATTTTGTATAAATATCAGAATATGAAAAGAATATTTTTCTAAGTTTACGTATTAAAAAATAAGATAATTTGATTTCTTTACTTGTCTCATGTGTTTGTTACATTTGACCTAAACATACATAAAAAAATACCGAACAATAAAGAATAAAACACCATAATCTAGTCAATGGAATACTATATTCCATGCAAAATTATTTTGATTTATTAGATGGTACATTCAAATAATAAAGAAGTTTGTTAGGATCTATCTAATTTTCTTTCTTTTATCCAACATTTTTTATTTATCTTTGATATTTTATATGATTAATATTTATTTCAAATAATAAAAAGCCAGTTAGTTCCTATTTTGTTAGGGGATATTGTTGTTTTTATTTTGTATTGGTTTTGTAAGTTGTAAATGTGTGGTACTTGTTCGTGCATGCAGCCGCTACTTATTCATGCAAATGACTGGTACTTATTTTTACATGTGAGTGGTACTTATTTATGAGTTTTTTTTTGTCATTTTCAATAATTTGTTTTAGTTCTGTAAGTTGATGTAGATGATACCATGTATTGTAAATGTGTGGTACTTCTTTATGCATGCGGCTGGTACTTATTTTTACATGTGAATGGTACTTATTTATGAGTTTTCTTTTGTCATTTTCAATAATTTGTTTTGGTTCTGTAAGTCGATGTAGATGGTACCATGTATTGTAAATGTGTGGTACTTCTTTATGCACGCGGCTGGTATTTATTGATGCTAATGGCTGGTTTATATGACTGATACTTATTTATGGGTATAGCTGGTACATCTTCCAACTTGTGTCTGGTACTTACTAAGAATTACTGGTACAAATGGCTGGTACTTATTTTACATATGGCTTGTACGTATATATAAGTGTCTGGTGTCATTTTCAACACTCTGTTTTGGTTCTGCAAGTTGATGTAAATGGCACCATGTCTTGTAAACTTGTGGTACTTCTTTATGTATTCGGTTGGTACTTCCATGCGAATGACGGGTACTTATTTGTATATATGACAGGTGCTACTTTAATAATAGACTGGTACTTATTTATGCGTATAGCTGGTACATATTCCCAAATTAAATACTTGTTGTGGATCGGTATATAAATGTCATATGATTGTGGTGGCATTTCATGTATGAAAAAGAGGTGCTACTTTAATAATAAAGTATCATCCAGTTATTGGTACATAAGAAACTAGTACTAATACATCCATCTATTGGTACATTGTCTTTCGTCAAATGCAACAGTCTTGTTTTCAATCTGTTTTTAGCCCAATCTTCAATCTGGTGTGCGAGATGCAACAGAGTTCCAGTGATTTCTCTACACAGGAGCAGGCACATGAAAAGAATGAAGAGAGGCGCGGAGCATGTATGTTGATTTCTTCACCGGTTATGGTTGCAAATTTACTGTGATCGAAGAGAACAAAAAATTACTGTGTAGTAGTGTGAATGAATGATACTCTAACAGATTTGTAAGCTTTACAAATCTGCGACTGATGTGTGTGTGAAACAGAGACAAAGAACAGCAGCAATTCTGCTTGTGTTTTGTATTACTTGTGTTTTAGCGTTATTTACATACCTAAATATCTCATATGTCTATCGTTTATATAGACAGCTTAAAGATAAACAAAACAGACTAATTTACATACCTAATTATCGCAACAACACGTGTAAATATCTTAACAACCATATTTTCCTAACAAACTTGAACACAAAATCTGCTAAAAATAAGGCTTATCCCAATACCCCCCCGCAAGACACAGGTGAGCCTGCTCACCAAGTCTTGGATTATCACTATCACCCATGCCCATAGAGTGCAACTGACTTCGATAACGCGTTCCTGGGAGGGCTTTAGTCATCATGTCGGCGAGCTGTGTCGACGTGGGAGTATAAGAAAGGTCAACCAGCCCTTGCTGAATCTTCTCACGAACGAAATGACAGTCAATCTCGATATGCTTGGTCCGTTCATGAAAAACTGGATTGCGAGCAATATGTATGGCAGATTGATTGTCACACTTGACTGAAATTGGTGTGATATTAGGAACCTCGAGCTCACTGAGCAGGCGACTCAACCAAGTTAACTCGGCTGTAACCCTGCGTAAAGAACGATATTCTGCTTCCGCACTAGAAAGAGAAACAAAAGCTTGTTTCTTAGTCTTCCAAGAGATAGGACTGTCACCCAAGAAAATATAGAATCCTGACACGGATCGTCGTGTATTCGGGCAGGCTGCCCAATCAGAATCACAATAAGCCGTGAGATCCAGCCGAGAAGTGGAAGAAACATTCAACATTATCCCATATCCCATTGTGCCTTTGACATACCGTAACACATGCAAAGCTGCGTCCATATGAGTATCACATGGTTGCTGCATAAACTGGCTCAAAACTTGAACTGCATAGCTGATGTCAGGTCTAGTGTTAGAGAGATAGTTCAGCTTACCCACAAGCCGTCTATAAAGAACCGGATCTTCCAAAGCAGTCCCTTGGCCCGCTAATAAGGTGGTACCAAGTACCATAGGACTAGCGACAGCCTTAGAAGCTTCACACCCATACTCTTTGACAAGCTCCTTGCAGAACTTACGCTGGGATAAAACAACGCCACGACTGGTAGGAACAAACTCAATTCCAAGGAAATAATGGAGACTTCCAAGATCCTTGATCTTGAAGTTTTCATCAAGAGCAAGCTTAAGGTTATCAACATCTTCTTTGTGCGACCCGACCACCAAAATATCATCAACATAGACAGCAACAAACAAGAAGCGACCACCACCTTTGACATGAAACAATGAATAATCATTCTTTGACTGTGCAAAGCCCATGGTGTGCAGAAATTGCGTTAACTTATGAAACCACTGGCGCGATGCTTGCTTTAGACCATAGAGAGACTTCTTCAGGAGGCACGCTTTATTCCGCCCTGCTACATCAAGGCCATACGGAATCTTCATATAAACTTCTTCGTCCAAATTTCCATGAAGGAAAGCATTATTAACATCAAGCTGATTGATATGCCACCCTTTATTTAGTGCAACTGTAACAAGCGCTCGAATAGTCGTCATTTTAACCACTGGTGAAAAAGTCTCATGGTAATCAAGCCCTTGACGTTGCGTAAAACCTTTTGCCACCAATCGCGCTTTATATCTCTCCAAAGTACCATCAGACTTGAGTTTTATTTTATACACCCATTTGCAACCTACCGTCTTCTTCCCTTTGGGCAAATCAACAATCTCCCAAGTTCCATTTGCTTCTAGAGCACTTAATTCACGCTGCATAGCTTCCCTCCAGTGAGGGTGCTGAACTGCCTCTCTATAATGACTAGGCTCTTCCGCATCAAACATCACACGAGAGGAACTGCTCAATTGCTGTGCCACGAGACTAATTGATGCAGTAGGCCGTGTATCGGTTAAGCTTTCACAACCAGTAAGAAGATTCTCCTCTTTCCTGCGGTATACTCTATCATCCAATATATCATTGAATAACGTGGCACAAACATAATCATTCAAATATTGTGGCTTATGTACCTCCCTGGAGGAACGGCGAAGCCCGTCACTGTCAGAAACTATCGCAGGTTCATCACGTGGTGGTGTGCTAGTGGAAGAAACCGGAGGGGTCTCATGCATGTCAGAGACAGAAGGCTGCGAAGGGGGCTGCATAACGGGCTCGCTCACGTCATACCAAGATGTTGTACCAGTGCTAACACAATCTGTACGTGCATCTATATTGTGTCGGCCGTCAAGCTTGTCTTTGTAGGGAAAGACTGCAGTGTGAAAACGAACATCCCTACATACCTCCATTCTTAGTGTTCTGAGATTCAGAACCTTGGAACCCTTTTTCCTCGGATCCTCTCCCATATAAACACAAGACTCCGCTCGAGGTCCAAATTTTCCTTCTTTAGGGCCTACGATAGTCTTGTAGCAAAGGCAACCAAAAGGCTTAATGGATTTATAATTGGGCTCCTTGTCATACAAAGCCTCAAATGGTGTCTTACCTTGCAGAGCTTTAGTAGGAAGACGATTGATCAAATAAACAGCATGAAGGATGCACTCACCCCAATATATTAAAGGAACATCAGACTGAAAGTATAATGCTCTAGCTGTCTCAAGAAGATACTTGTGCTTCCTCTCAACGACCGCATTTTGTTGTGGCGTATGCGCACAAGTGGTTTGGTGTATGATGCCTTCTTGAGCATAAAACTTTCTCCCATCATGTGAACTGCCCAATTCGCTGGCATTATCACTCCGTACAATTTTCACCTTAGAATCAAACTGTCTTTCAACCATCCGAACAAAATTAATAACGGCCGGCCACGCATCCCCTTTGTTTGACAACAAATGAACCCAAGTTGTACGAGTAAAATCATCAACAAAACAAGCAAAATATTTGAACCCATTATGCGTGACGGTGTTAAACGGACCCCAAACGTCAACATGGATCATTTCAAAAGCGCGTTTGGTTTTAATTTCTGACGTACCAAAAGGATGTCTTTGTGCTCTGGCCTTATAACACACATCACAAGCGAGCTGTTGTGCAGAAACACGCTGTTTTATTAAGCCCATATCGAAAAGTTTTTCAAACGGTACATGTCCAAGAGCTACATGTAATTCACGGGCTGAAGAATTAAAAGCAGAAATAAAACTCAAACTATTATTATTCCTTTCGCCGGCCCAATCTCCTGACCTGCCATGGCCCAAACCAGCCTTATTTTGTGCGCTAGCCAAACTTCCGGCCCAAGCGTCGGCGAGATCAACATCCAGGAGGTAGAGCCCGTCTCGTTCCTTCCCCAGCTGCTCACTCTTCCCTGTAACAGGGTCCTGAGCAAAGCATAATTTTGCAGAAAACAACAAGTTATGAGAATACTGCTCAACCATTTTCCGCACTGAAATTAAACTGAAACGAAAGCCTGGAACATATAATACTCCAGTTAAAACAAAATTCTCTCCAAATCTCACATCCCCGATTCTCCCAACATCCTGCTGACTACCGTCTGGTAGGATCACCATTTTGCTTTGCTTCAACGTTTTCCAGTTTCGAAAAAACTGATGAGACCCACTCATGTGGTCTGTTGCTCCTGTATCGAGCACCCAATCATCCTTGAAGTTTTCTGTCTTTACCACATTTTTACTCATCAAACTGTGACCACTAACAGAAAACCCTAAAAGCTTACCGGAGAAATTGCAATATGATGCCGCTTCATCTTTCACCGTGCTCTGACCGCCGGTTTGGATTAAACCAGCAATCTGCTGAAGAAGCTCTGGACTGAGCTGATTTATGACACCAATGGCTTGATTCGTATTCTGATTTTGATTTGTATTCTGATTCTCTGTCTTCGAAAGTGCAACAACATCTTTCCTTTTTCTCCTGGCTAAAACCGCGTCTCGACCGTGCAGATGATAACAGTCCGCAGCTATATGTCCAGCCTTCCCACAGTGAGCACACTTCTGCCTTTGAAAGCAATGCTCATAACTGTGACCGACCTTCTTGCAAAAATCGCAGGTCTGTCTTTTCTTTTCTCCCAATTTTCCTTTAATTGTTTCATTCTGCAATTTTGCGTTCGAACTGGAACTGAAGAACGACATGGCTTCTTCTTTGCAATTTTCATCGCCTCGCTGATTTTCTTCCTGAATAAGAATCGCAAAAGCCTTTTCCAAATCTGGGGTCTCCTTCATGGCTAGAATTTGTCCCCTGATTTGTACATAACTCTTGTTTAAACCCATCAAAAACTGAATTAGTTTGTCCTCCTCTTCTCGGCTATCTAGCGCTGCGCGCACCTCACAACTGCAGCTAAGTGGAGGTCTGACCATCTCTATTTCTCCCCACTTGTTCTTCAATCTGGTGAAATATGCAGTAATTGTGTCATCACCTTGCTTAATCTCTGCCAGTGACTGTTTTAATCCGTGGATCATTGCTAGGTTTTTCTGCTCATAACGTCGGCACAAAGTGTCCCAAATCTGTTTGGGGTTGTCCGAAAACATCAAACTCCCTGCTATTCGAGGCTCGAGTGAACTGGTGATCCAGGAGGAGACTAGCGAATTTGACCGCACCCATGCTGCAAGCCGCAGTGTGTCACTTGCTGCGGGCTTCTTGACTTCACCGGTAACAAACCCGAACTTGTTTTTGGCTCGAAGACTAAGCGTCATAGCCCACTTCCAACTGAGGAAACCAGTCCCGTCGAACTTTGGTGCCAAGTTTACTCCGGGATTTTCTGAACCATGAACATAAAGGGGAATCTGAGACGTCTATGGCGACGAAAGACGAAGAAGACTCGGTATTTTTCCCTTTCTCCTTATCTGCCATCCTGTAGTGTTGATTCTAGTGTTGATTTTAGTGTAGAAGCTCTGATACCATAACAGATTTGTAAGCTTTACAAATCTGCGACTGATATGTGTGTGAAACAGAGACAAAGAACAGCAGCAATTCTGCTTGTGTTTTGTATTACTTGTGTTTTAGCGTTATTTACATACCTAAATATCTCATATGTCTATCGTTTATATAGACAGCTTAAAGATAAACAAAACAGACTAATTTACATACCTAATTATCGCAACAACACGTGTAAATATCTTAACAACCATATTTTCCTAACAAACTTGAACACAAAATCTGCTAAAAATAAGGCTTATCCCAATATACTCACGCATATTCGGCCGACAAGTGTTTAATTGATTAGATTGATAAAGTAAATAAAAAGTTGCCAGCCAGGATGGATCAATAATATGAATAGAAAATAATCAGCTAATTAGCGATCGAGCAAGAAATCGGACAGATAGACAGACAAATTGACAAATCAATGGATAACAAAATCAGTATATACACTAGTAGAAAAAATGTTTTTAACCACGGTTATTTTGCCTATATACCACGGTTTGGAACCGTGGTTTATGCTCACGTCGTATATTTACAAATATCGATATACGACGGTTCGTAACCGTCGTTTAAAAGTGGTACTATATACCACGGTTTCGTATGACCGTCATTTAAGACCGTTTTCGGACGCGGTCTCACTGATTTTATACGACGGTTAAGGTCTGAACCATGGTATAAAGTACCTTTTATACGACGGTTAACTCCTGAACCGTGGTATAAAGTGCTTTTATATGACGGTTATTCCTACAACCGTGGTATAAAGTGCTTTTATACGACGGTTATACATATAACCGTGGTTTATAGTCTATGAACTTTTTTCCAAATCGTCGGCGATTTAGAAGCGCCGCCTTCACAGATCTCAATAGAGCACAGACACGAGAGAAGAGGCCAGAACATGTATGTTCCTTGTTTGCGATTTAGGTAGTATGTTCCTTGTTCGCGGTGGGTTGCAAAATTACCGTGAAAGAGAATTGATGAGGCGTAGACCATGTTCCTTGTTCGCCGGTTAGGGTTGCGAAAATTACAGTGAGTGGAGATGAGGAAGGCGCAGAGCATGTGTTCCTTGTTCGCAAGTGTAAGCTGCAATGAGAGAGAATGAAGAAGAGTTGCAAGAGAAAACAAGAGAATGAGAGCATGTGTTCCTTGTTCGCATGTGTTCGCGCGGTGTGGGTTGTAAAAAATTACAGTGAAAACAAGATAATTACCGTGAAAACAAGAGATGAGAGAAGTCGGAGCATGTTCCTTGTTTGCCAATAAGGGTTGCAAAATTACCGTGAGGTTGAAGAGAATGAAGAAGGGTTGCAGAGCGTCTGTTTGGGTTCCAAAATTACCGTGAGCGAATTTATATAAGAGAATAGAGAGAAAGAGCCGCGTTAATTTGGGCCGAAAATTGAAATTCCCGCTTAGACTATATACCACGGTTCACCAAAAAACCGTGGTTTAATATAGTAAGATGTGCAATATAAATGACGGTTCTCCAATAACCGTGGTATATTCACTATGGCGTGTACCTTATATGACGGTTGCCCTAAAAACCGTGGTATATAAGTAACTTATATACGACGGTTCTTTAAAAACCGTGGTATATTCACTCTGGCGTGTACCTTAAATGACGGTTTCCTTAAAAACCGTGGTTTATAAACTTTAAACCACGGTTTTTCATTTAACCATGGTTTAAACGCCGTCATTAAAAATCTTTTTTCTACTAGTGATAACAAAGAACAAACTAATAGACTCATGGGACGGTAGAAATTTTACCGGCCGCCGCTCTTGAGAATGTAAGAAATCTCACAGATCGGGATAGATTGAGAGTAAGGATTGCTGATTCCAACTTTTGTTTGGTAAGTAACTCCATCGCGATGTATGTCACCAAGCTTGACATCATCAATGTTCACCTCTGGTTTTGGGATGTATGTGATCTTCAATCTGGTGTTTTTCTCCAGATGCGGCAACTGCTTCAATATGTTGTGCGATATGGAGCAAAGCGGTGAAAAAACAGAAGAGCATAAGAGTTTTTGTAGTATATAGTGAACGACGCTATTTTTTGCGTAACTACCCACCACTTTTTTCTACTAAAATTACTATTTTGAATTAGTAATGGAAAAAACAAAAAAAATTCAAAATCTGACATAATCTCCACCCTCCAATATTATACCATCTAATCTAATGGTCAAGAATTACTCCAGAATGTTCAGGGACAAAATAATGCCATGATATAATCTATATTCTCAATCACAATGGGAACAAATAGGGGAGGGGATTACGTGACGGAAACCATATTTCCGTCGCGCGACGGAACAGGTGTTTTTTTTTAGCAGAAGAAGTGTGTATGCTCACCGTACCTTTTTCATTGGACATGCCTCACCTTTATACATGTTTGTTTTTAGTTTTTCATTACTGTTTGTCCTTTTAATAATACATAAAGTAATAATAAGTTATTAATTAAATAATTCACAATTATATAAAAAAATTATGGACTATATTCATATGTATATATGATTATTAAATTTATTTATTTAATTTGATAATATTTGTTGATGAACATATATCCTGATTGATTAATTTTTTAAAAGTTGAATTAATACAAAAACTCCAAGTTAAATATTTATACTTTTTAAAAGAAAAAACTTGAATGCCATCGCTATTGTATTATAGTTTTCTAATCTTATAATATTTGTTGTTGATATATATGTAAAAAATGGAGATATAGCAATTCAAAATACACCAATCAACTGATTAAAATTAAGAAAATTGCTAATATAAAAAATACCAAGCTAATATTTATATTATTTTTGAAATTAAAAAAAAATGATGTATAATATTTTAAAAAAATATTGCACGTTAATTTTTTAACCTTCATGTTATAAGTTATCATGTAGTGCATATATAAAAATCAAATGTTAATAAATACGTAATGTCGACTCCAACAATTCAGTTTATGTATAATGTTGGAAATGTTATGTATAATCATGACGTGGAAACGTTTATATATAATAATAATGGAATCAGAAAAACATGGAAACGTTTATATAAAAACGTGGAAACGTTTATATAAAAACGTGGAAACGTTTATATAAACTCGTGGATACGTTTATGCATAACGGTGGAAACATTATACTTGATTGTGACGTGGAAATGTGTCGTAGAAATGTTATATTTAATTATGGCATGGAATATATAATCGTTTACAATTCAGTTTATGTATAATGTTGGAAATGTTATGTATAATCATGGCGTGGAAACGTTTATATAATATATAATGGAATCAGAGAGAAACGTGGAAACGATATAAAAAACGTGGAAACGTTTACATAAACTCGTGGATACGTTTATGCATAAGGTGGAAACGTTATACTTGATTGTGACGTGAAAATGTGTCGTAGAAACGTTATATTAATTGTGGCATGGAATATATAATTGTGTAAACGATATATGTAATCATGGCGTGGTTAAATGATTATATATAAAAAAATGGAAAATAGTGCGGCATGGAACATCCATATATAATTATTGAAATGTTTATATGTAATCATGCCATGGGAACGTTATATATAATTATGGAATCGTGGAAACGGAAAACGTTTAAATAAAAACGTGGAAACGTGTATATAACAATGTGGAAACGTTTAAATAAAAAGATAGAAATGTTATCTGAACTTGTGGACTCCTTTATGTATAACAGTGGAAACATTATATGTAATTGTGTCATGGAAACATCATTTATACTTATAAAACTGTTTATATATAATCATGTAGTGGAAACGTTTATATGTAATCGTGGCGTGGAAACGTTATAGACAATCATGGAATTGTAGAAACGTGGAAACGTTTAAATTAACACGTGGAAGTGTTTATCTAAATTTGTGGACACCTTTATGTAAAATGTTGGAAACGTTATTTATAATTGTGGTGTGGAAATCTGTCGAGTCAGTGACGACAATACAAAGTATAGAACGACTTCAAAATAGATTACCCTACACCACACACCCTAAAAATCACCCTGTGAAAGCTAAAAACATCGAAGGGATTTTCAGAGTTTATGGTCTAGGAATGCTAAAAACCACCCTAAAAACCATCCTAGGAATGCTAAAAACGTCGAAGGTATATTTAGGGTTAGTAGTGCAGGGTTTAGGAACCCTAAACCACAAACCCTAAAAACCTGTCGAGTCAGTAACGACAATATAAAGTGTAGAACTAATGCCAAAAATATTACCCTACCCCCTCCCCAAACACCCTAAAAACCACCCAAGAATGCTAAAACGTCGAAGGCATTTTTAGGGTTTGTAGTGCAGGGTTTAGGGACCACAAACCCTAAAAAATTGTTGAGTCAGTAATGACAGTATAAAGTGTAGAATTAATGCCAAAAAGATTACCCTATCCCCCCAAACACCCTAAAAACCACCGTATGAATGCTAAAAATGTCGAAGGGTTTGTAGTGCAGGGTTTAGGGTCTAATGACCTCTGATTCACTTTTTAACAACCTTTGATTCACTTTTTGTAAACTTAAGATTCACAATGAATCTTAAAACATATGTACATACATAAAATCCAAGGTTAAAAAAATACGTAAAATCGACACCAATAACTCATTAGATTATTTCCAAATATTTATAGCTTTCAAGTTTATCAATCAATCAAGCTCTATAAACTGATAAAATGTAAGAAAATATTTGTATACATATAATGATTCAATAAGAACGAGCAAAGGAAAATATATATTGCAGCTACTGTCATCCTTTTCTAAATCATGATGGAAACAATTATAGTAGGATGTGTACATGTCATCAATGGAAACGTTTATAAATTATCGTTGATACTTAAACAAAAATGTTATGAGTATGTAAAATCCACTTCAACAACTCAATTTATTGTTTCCAAATGTTAATAGCATTCAAGTTTATCAATCAGTCTGTAAACTGATAAATGCTAAGAAAATATTATTATACACAAAGATTCAATAAGAGGTCAAAGGAAAAGATATATAACAGCTAGTGTCTTCTTTTCTATAATAGTGATGGAAACGATTGTAGAAGGTTGTGTAAATATTTCTAATAATCATTGGAGATGTTTATAAAATACTGTGGATACGTAAAAAAACAAGGTTAAATGAATATATAAAATTGACTCCAACAACTCACTTTATTGTTTCCAAAGATTTATAGTATTCAGGTTTATCAATCAATCAGACCTGTACACCGATAATTGCAAAGAAAATATTCTTATACACAATGATTTCTCTTCGCAAATGGACACATAAAGCTTGTAGTCAATAACTAATGTGCTATTGCTCGGTAAAAAAAAAGCTCTTATTAAATATATTGTATCATTAATCAATGACGAATGTACTTTTCATGTAATGTTGGGATTGGGAATGCAAAAATGTACTATTATATCATCAATCTTAAAATGTTCTCACGCAAGTGTAATATACAAAATATATAAATATAATTTGTGTGAATAAAATATATACGGGTTGTAGTCTTATTAAATAGATAAACAATTATAAAAGTAACTTAAGAAAAGCTTCTAATGAAAAATATTTTTATTTAGTTTTATTTGACTTGTGTCGACTTCACAAATAAACTGAATGAATCGTACTTTGTTGTATATAAAAAAAAAAGCTAGGCTTGTAAGCTTTTAACCGATAATTCTGGGAAAAGGTGACAAAAAATTAAATGATTGAGGTCGTGAGTGTACGGTTTTACAAAATCAATCTGTCAGATGAACATTGATCCAACGACCACTATTTGATCCGTCACCGACGGAAATTATACTTCCGTCAGAATATCCTCGCCGAACAAATAGAGGTGAGTCGACGCGAGAAAGTCTCACGTCCCAGCCAGCACATCCCGTCGGCATCCTTCAAGAAAATTCATTTGATGAAGCTAGACGGTTGTACTCTCATCAGTGAAAATATAGGCTCGTTCGGTCTTTGTCTCTTTGTGGTATAAATGTGGTATTTTTGAGTTTGATATTTTTAACAAAAATGTCAAACCGTCACTTCCGAACAACAATTTCCAAAACAACCACAAATATACCAGCACAAAATAGCCAACAATTTATGCTACAAAGAGAATGAATACCGTAAACAGAGGTCGGGTCAAAAAACAGTAATTAGGGGTGAGAATATTTTAATAATATTTAATAATTAATTTGAATTTTCAATAGTTATAATTATATTTTAAAAATGATATTATATATTAAATTTGACACAAAAATTAAATTAAAATTGAAATATATAAATTAATATATAAAAAAAGTTTGTTTTCCCTTTTTTATTTTTAGTTTATTTGTAAAGATTGGTATACTAAATTATAAGTTAATGACAATAATATAGAACAATAGTTTTAAACTAGCAGTGTTTTTCTAAAAAATTATACTAAAAAATATTTTGAGTAATTCTAATATATTCTAATTTATATAATCTGCAATAAAAAACTAAAAAATATATTTGTATTATGGATAGAAGGGGTACATGATTACTAAGAATGACATAATAATCCATTTTACTTTTGACTATATTTCTAAAATAATGTATAAATCTGAATATTTAATTATATGTACATATAGTAATATATAGGTCATATTTTTAACAACTAATTGTTTATTTTTTTGTATGATGTAAACATTAATAATGTTCACTAATTAATTATTATATTTCATTTTATTCAAATGTGAGCAAGTAGCCTGGTGTGTTAAACCATGTATAGTTACAATTGTTGTTATCCATTGATAGAATTGTGGTTGATAATAGTGAAGTTATTTATATAGACCTTAATATAAATGTTAACAAAATTGATTGTAATAAAAATTTGTTGTTTTCGTAATTAATAAATTATGTGTATACTAATCCTTATATTTGCTAGTAGTTTCTTTATTTTTATCTTAACAAAAAGTTGTTTTAAAATGTAATACAAAATTTTTAATTGTAACAGAGAAAATGATAAACGCACTGCACGTAATTAACTTATTCAAATACGCCAGACGAAACCGCCACATGCCAAACACCAGTTTTCAAAACAACCACAAAACAACCAGCACAATACAACCAGCAAAACATCACAAAACAACCAACCAAAACAACCAGACCAAAACAGCTACAAAACAACCACAAAAAAATCATACCGAACAGAGCCATAGTCGTCGCCCCCAAGTCTCGCTGTCTTCATACAATGCACAAAAGAAAGAAATTTGGTTTTGTTAAAAAAAAATTCGCCAATATACCTTTTCGGGAAAAAAAATTACTTGCAGTGATTTTTTTTCTAAAAAATTACGCGGAAGTACCAAATGGTGGCACAGAAACTGCACCAAGACAGTGTTACTTCTGAAAAACGACCAGAAACAGCGCTGCTCTTATGCAGTTTCTGGCTAAATCATCCAGAAACAGCGCTGTCTTGATGCGGTTTCAGGTTAAATCGACCAGAAATCTCATCAAGGCAGCACTGTTTATGTGCCAATTTTTTTTATAATTTTCAATCAGTTTGTGCGATGCTTAAACAGTCTCCGAAATCGATGAAATTTTGTAAGATGGTAGTCAAACAATTATACTTCGGACCTATGTCATTGGCCAAACGTTTCGAACTCATATAGGGCCCACACGACTTCATGGAAATGAAATTAAAGTTAGCTGTTTTCTGAATTTTTATAAACATCATGGTTTTTTACAATTTTTGATTTGTTTGTGTTGCTTAAACGGTCTTCGAAATTGATGAATTTTTGTAAGATAGTAGTCAAACAGTTATACTTTGTACCAATGTCATTGGCCAAGCGTTTTGAACTCATACGTGACCCACCCAACTTCATGAAAATTGTACCAGAGTTGGTTGTTTGCTGTATTTTTATCCAAGATGTTTTTTTTCAATTTTTGATCACTTTGTGCAATGCTTAAATGGTCTTCAAAATCCATAAACGTTTCTAAGATTGTACTCAAACAGTTATACTTCAGACTTATGTCATTGGCCAAGCGTTTAAAACTCAAATGGGACCCACACGACTTCATGAAAATGACACCGAGTCATTGTTTTTTGTATTTATATTAACAGATGGATTTTTCCAATTTTTGATCAGTTTTTACGATGTTTAAACGGTCTTCATAGTCGATTAAATTTTGTAAGATAGTAGTAAAACAGTTATACTTCATAGCTATGGCATTGGCTAAGCGTTTCGAACTCATATGGGACCCTCAAGACTTCATGAAAATGGCACCAGAGTTGACTGTTTTCTATATTTTATAAACCTGATGGTTTTTTTTCAATTTTTGACATATTTGTACGATTCTTAACTGTTCTTTGAAATCGATGAAATTTTATAAGATGAAGTCAAACAGTTATACTTCGGACCTATGTCATTGGCCAAGTGTTTTGAACTCATATGAGACCAACACAGCTTCATGAAAATGGCACAAGAGTTGGTTGTTCTCTGTATTTATATATATATACATTGAGAATTGATAATATTAATATTGTGGATTGAAATTTAGTTTCCTGATAAGGCTACCACTTCTTGAGCAGTGAAACCACGGTTGCCAAAAGTAGTGATGAGATCAGAGCTGTTGAAAGTAGGAGGACCTTACCCTGAAATGTCTTACCCTGGAATGAGGAGAGTATCGATCCTGTCTCACCGGTGCCCACCACTTCAAGAAATCACAAACCCAGCCATCGTTGTAGTACGCCCTTCCAACCGAAGTGTCTTTGCAGGAGAATGTAAGGTTTGATGGGGCTCCACATTTGCAATGAATTATTTAAAACTTTTCATTGATTTTAATTGTAAACATGATCATGACTTTAGTATAGTGTTTGTACTCTGTTTATATAATACGGTATTTATAAAGTCAAAAAAGAGTTATTGGACTCAACTAGCCGTTTGAACTCAAAACTAGTCGTTACAGGAAAAACAGGAGCATTTTGTGAACATCAAAACTCAAGCAGTGGCATATTTGTAAATTATAAAACTTAAATAGTGTCATATTGTAAACTATAAAACCAAACAAGGGTATTTTGTGTACTTTTAAAGTTGTTTTAAAAAAATAGTCGTTGCATAGTCAAACCAGCACCATTAATTTTTTTTATAAAAAAATTCAAACTTTTCACCAGGGTATTTTGGTCATTTTCCAAAGAGGGTTAACGTCGAATTTAACATCCGTTACCGGACAGTGACATTTTGTGAATTTCAAACTCAAATCGTGATATATTAGCGACAATTTCCAAAAGGGGTATATCGTGAATTACAAACTCAAATTGTGGCATATGGTGAATTTTCCCTTTTTTGACATTAACCTATATTAAATTTGAAGGTATATAAATGTGTGGTTATAAGTTTTTTGAGCGTTAATATATATATCATTCTAAGGTAATATTTAAATTTTAAATAAGTAGGCATTATTTGTAAATTAGACTCATATTTTAAATAGTTAAAATGTACGTATTACTTGATGGGGTTAGACTGTAACATGAGATCAAAGAAGTAATTTTGTTTCATAACATAAAAAACCTAAAAATAGATCGAAATAATTGAACTTACAATCTCACATATAGGAACATGTCTCTGCCACTTAATTATTATCAACTTTCAGTATTTTACTCAATTTGAATTTAGTAAAAGTATACTTTAAAAAGATATTTTTTTTATTATCAGAAAAGTTATGGGGTCCAGGACAGGACCCCACCTCGGTCCGCCCCTGTGCACCACTGGCATGTACAAGCATAGTGTGGATTCAATCAATATATATCTTCCTTTCTAGGGAAAATTCACGGGATACACTAAAAAGTTTGTTAATTCACAAAATACCACAGTTTTTTTTTAAATTCAGATGCCACAAAAAATAATTTTAATTCATCAGATACCATAAATTACTAATCCAAACCTTTTTAGACCAAAATACCCATACTTGTTAATAAACATAGTTCACGGTATATCACATAAATATTATTAATTCACAAGATAGCACAAAGCTTACTAAAATATATATTAAAAACAGTAAAAAAATAATAATAATTTAAGTTTATTATTTATTGGTTAATTTTTTTATAAAATAAAAAATCATATAATTAAAAATTTTGAAAAAAGATATCATTTAAAAGCTAAAAAACTTAATTTAAAATAAAAAATAGTTAAGCGAATGATAACTCAAATTTCTTATAATATTTTTACTCAAGTATTTTTAATAATGTAAATAATATTATAAAAAATAAATTATTAGAAGTAAATTATAAAAAATTAAATGATCATTCTCTTACCATTTTGTCTATTTTTGATCAATTTGTGGCTTCTCTAATATATTATAGTTTTAAAAATTTTGAGATTTTATTATCATGTATATGGTATTGTTATTTTTCAATTTTAACCCTTATATGAAGAACATTAATTTTACTAGTTACTTTTTCAACATAAGTTTATTAGTTTTTGTTTTGAATTAAAATAGATAATAATATTATAAAAAATAATATACTATAATACTCTTAACTATTGTTTAATTTTTTGTCAAATTATTTAGCTTGTATAGTATATAATATTTTTATATAATATCAATTTATATATTTAATTCAAAAATGCAACAAAAGTTATTAAATATAATTTGTAAAAGTAAGTAGCAAAAGTTAACTTTTTTTTATATGGGTTAAAACTGAAAAAAAAAAAAAATACCATATATATAAAAAAATACAAAAATAATGAAGAATAATAAAAGGTATTGTCATATTAGAGAAGCCACAAATTTGATTAAAAATAAACAAAAATAGTAAAAGAAAAGTAAATTACTGGGAACCTCCTTGAGGTTTTGGGATAATATCGTTAACCACCTTATGTTTATCATAATTATCGGTAGCCACTTGAGGTTACGGTATCTTTGACTACGAGCCCCCAAACTATAACTTCGTTAATAAATTGTTAATCATTTCTAACTGTCAACGTATTCACTAAATGATGTCAGACTGGACAAAAAACACTCCTTAATCTGCATCGTCTATGTCTTTCTCATCACACCGGTATTTTCCTATAAATGTCAATCCTAACCCAGGATTGGTCTACAACCAAGAACAAATCCATCCTTAGGTGCTGCATACCACATAAACAACTTTCTAAAAACGTGTGGGCTATTCCTAGGTTAGAGTTGACGTTTTTACCAAAATAGTTGTGCGATGGGAGAGACTTAGACGATGCTGATTAATTGTGTTTTTTGTCCAGGATGACATTATTTAGTGAATAAGCTAATAGGTCAACAAGGGGTTAACGATTTATTAGTGCGGGGGCTTGTAGTCAGAGATACCGTAACCTCAAGGTGGCTACCAATAATTATGATAACGCATTCGAAGACACTGGAGATTGCGCCAGGGTACAATATGGAGGAATGCCATTTGTCAAATGTATTGGGGAATAACTGAGAAAAAAAATACCGGATTATCCCAAAACAAGGGGGGGCCACAAGGAAGGACGCGAAAAAGAGGAGAAGGAAGGGGGGAGAAGCGGGACGGGAGAGAAGGGAGGGGGGAGAAGAGAGGGGGAGATGAGGAAAAGGACGAGAAGAAAAAGAGGAGGAAAAAAAGCGGGAGGAGCAGGCGCGGAAAGATGGGAGGGGGGAGGGGGGGAAGGAAGGGGTAGAAGGGGAGAGGGGGGGGGGGAAGGGGAGAAAAGGGCAAGCAGAGAACACCAATAAATTTTTATATTTTTTACTGTTTTAATTATTTTAATAAATGTTATGGTATCTTGTAAATTAAAAATAATGATGTGGTATACCGTAAACTATATTATTAACAAGTAGTGGTATTATGGTTTTAAAAAGTTTTGGGTTTGTAATTTGTGGTATCTGGTGAATTAAAGTATTTTTGTGGAATCTGGAAAACTTTTTTAAAAAACTGTGATATTTTGTGAATTAACAAACTTTTTAGTGGTATCACGTAAATTTTCCGTACTTTCTATTAGAAGATGAGTATTAGTTGCGACAATGATATGTAACGATTGGGTCTACCTGTTCGGACTTTTATTGATAAAGTTTGGTTTGCAAGCTTTATCATAAATGTCCCTCTAGTTAGCTATAGTTAACTAATGGTAGTTAGACAAGTGTACAATTGGTGGGACCAATTAATAAGTTAAACAAATAAAAAATTGACATGTGTACACACATTAATGAAAAAACTATTTAAAATACATTAATAAACACAAGTTTTCTTTTTGTTTAAATTTGTTTTGATGGTGGATATTGACAAGAGAAAATAGGTCAATTTGGACGTTTGGTGACAGGCTGGAGAATTTGAAAAGACTGCTCTCTCTCTTTTTTAAGGTAGTGTTCGGTTCCAATAAAAACAGCACAAATGGACAGCATGTTTGTTGTGGCATATGCTACTTTAGTCTCATTTATTTATTTTGTTGTTCGGTTAAAAGAACATAGCCATAAATGACAGCAAAAATTTCAACATAAATGTCCGCAGCAAATGCTACTTTTTTGTTTCCGCGCTTTCACTTTCGCTTCTTTTCTCCCTTCATAATGCAATTACTGTGACTATTGATTAAAAAAAACTACTTATCTTATGACCTTTTTTACAGGTTACTTTATTTGTTACAAATTACACAATGCTTCAAATAATTTATAAAAATAGTACTACTTCTTTAGCCAAATTGAAAAAAACACATTAATAATACTAATTTATAATATATTATTTGTAATACCACATAGATTAGCAAAATAAAAAAACCAATAAATATACACACTTGTTGATATATGAATTAAAATATTAAAAAAGTATATAGAAATATGAATGTATATAAATTTATTAACATACAAAGTTACAACATATTGTTTAGATTAGACCTGGCAATTTTGGCCCAACCCGAAACCCAACCCGAACCCAACCCATACTTTTGTGGGTTAGGGTCTTGATTATTGACCCATTTATTTTTTGGGTTGGGTTAGGGTAATAAGCTAATTTTATGGGTTGGGTTAGGGTAGAGATCTAAACCCATGACCCAACCCGAAACCCGAAAATATATTTGTTAATAATAAAAAATAATAATATTAATTCACATAATATATCATTTTCAAATCAACTATACCTTATCCTTTAGCCCAAGTGCACTTGTACTATCCAACCTTTAATAATATCACACAATCTTAACTAAGCAAACAACCTAACCAGCTGCATATCAAACAAAGGGCCCAACCAGACCTTAACATAATATTGAAAACCCTAATACTCTCGTCTTGCAGACTCACATCCATTTTTATTCTCTACGTCGTTGTTCACCAAAGGTTTGTTTTCTTATTCTCACTACCATTACGTTCTCGAGAACATAGATATGTTTAGATTATCTAGATGGTGAAAAAAAATAGGTGATATGTGTTTTTGTAAGATCTTAATTATAGACCTCTCACTGAATTCTGAAGCCTACAATCCGGATAGCGTGCTGCATAAAAGTTCCTTAACTGTTAGTAACGACTAAGTGATGGCGACTGTATTTTTCTCAGGCATGAGCACTCAATTTAAATGGGTGTAATTATTTTAAAAGTATCATGCATAGTTTAAGGCTTTGAACACTTAGTTTATAAATTTTTCTAGCTTCAAAAGATTTGTCTTTCGTGTATTTCTCTAATGCATAATGAAGATTTTCCTTTACATCCCCATTTTAATTAACGACACTAAGATCATGTGCATGTCTAAATAGGATTTCTCCTCAACAGAGGTTGATCTCTAGGCTCAGATTGATAAAAATAAACTTATGGAAAAAGTACGAGTAATTCTATTCAAGGAAAATTGGTGCAGTACTATAGATTCTTCGCATAACATGGAATTCATTTAAAATTGGGTCGATCAAGCAAAGATTACATCTCTTCCATTTGTTCCGTCCTAATTAGTGTGTCAGTCAGCACTGGTTTTTTTTTTATTAATTTCTAATCTTAATGCATCTTAAAATTATTGTATGCTTAAAAAATGGGTTGGGTGGGTTGGGTTAGGGTTGGAGGATTTTAAACGGGTTGGGTTAGGGTCATGATTTTTGACCCATCCATTTTTTGGGTTGGGTTGGGTTGATGATATTTTAAATGGGTTGGGTTAGGGTTGATATCAACCCAACCCATCGACCCAAATTGCCAGGTCTAGTTTAGATGTTACAATTTTTACTTAAATAATAATAAAAAAATTAAAATTTTATTGGTTATATAAATATTTTTATTTTCTTTGGTTTCTCAGGTTTTTTTATCATAAACTAAATACTCATAGTAATATATTGTTTGTGAATTTTTCTATTTAGTTTTACTAACAAAATAAAACTAGTTACGTAGTGTAATATAATAAATTGTATTGTAATACAGAAACGGTAAACACACTACATATAACT
Source organism: Limonium bicolor (assembly GCA_023374045.1). NCBI lineage: Eukaryota > Viridiplantae > Streptophyta > Magnoliopsida > Caryophyllales > Plumbaginaceae > Limonium > Limonium bicolor. Next base: position 403,858,995 of record CM041776.1, on the reverse strand, counting down.
AACTTAACCAAATATGCTGCATATATACCGCACTGCCAAACACCAGTTTTAAAACAGCTACAAATATATCAGTGCAAACCTGCTAGCAAATATGCTACAAATATGTCAGCGTAAACCTGCTACCAAATCGCAAAGGGTAGTGTGATGGAAGGAAGATCTCCGTCTGCGACGGACTTAATCCTGACCGTCTAATATTTAAAGTTTTTTCTACTCACTCAGAAGATGAGAGTAGGTTAAGTGATCGAGTGAAACAGTATTTAATCAAAGGGGAAGAGACCAATGCAACTTGCTCTTTTTGGCCACACAAAATTCAATAAACTACCCGCACGGGCATAGTGCAGTCGGATACTCAAGGTTGCTGAAAGCTTGCCAAGATGCATTGCTCCCGTGTTCGAATCCTGCTTAACGCACTTTGGTGGAATTATTCCTGCTCAACGCACATTGGTTCGAGGGAACCCAATGGGTGGCAGTTGGTTTGATTCTCCAATGGGCGGGCAATGGGGTTAGTCCACAATGAGCTAGGCACCCTATGAGGTCGTTGTGCAACCATGATATACCCCTCCACATAGCCTGGGCAAGGTCGTGGGGCGCCCCGGGTGAGCGTATTCACCTTCGAAAATTCAATAAACTGAATGATGATGTAATTCCAAATTTACAATCATTTTAGATATGTATATGATTTATATATGTGTTTAAGTTGTTTTAAATGAAATCCTTGTTTTTTGAAAAAGTGACATGAGAATTAAGAAGTGGTGGCATACCAAAATTATGTGAAACGTTCATATATAATAAATTAAAAAAAGAAAATTTACAAGATTCAAATTATTCTTACTAAAGCATAATGTATACATTTTTATTAAAATATAGCTATTAAAGTAATTTGACTAAAAAAATAATATATAGATGACTATAAATACTCGTCTTATATTTTTTTTCGTATCTCTTATTATAATTTATTATAGTACTAATACATTTGTTTACGTTTCTATAATAGTTTATTTAATACGAGTAACATTGTAATTATAAAATAACTCACAAATTACATAAAACCATTTTATATGGACATATATAAACATATACATATGACTATTAGAGTAATACTTTTCTTAATTCTATAATATACATATGAAAAAAATAAGTATACATCAATTCAAACTTAAATGTATGAATGAAATTAATAAATTACACAACGTTTAATTATCTTAGAAGGCTAACCCGAAACACGCCCTCAAATAAATCTTCAATGATTTAACATTTCTTCGGTATGTTTGGAATTTATAGTATTTTTTTGTGATTCATTTTGCACTCTTGTAATGTTGCAATTATCGACCCTAAACCCTTGACTTCAAACCCTAAAATAAACCTTCGATGACTTAGCATTCCTAGGGTATGTTTTGGGGTTTACCGATATTTTTTTAATTCATTTTGTATCCTTATAATGTTTCAATTATCTTAGCTGACTTTTTAACGATCCTAAACCCATGAATTCAAATCTTAAAATAAACCTTTAACGATTTAGTATTTCTATGGTATGTTTGGGTTTTAGGGTATCTTTTGTGGTTCATTTTTAAAACCTTATAACATCACAATTTTGCAGTAGTTTTTAGGGTTTGAAATTAAGGGTTCCACGATAATTAATACACGTTTCCACTGATGATTAGAAACATTTACACATCCTTCAACAATCGTTTCCATCACTATTATAAAAAAAGATGATACTAATGTTTATATATCTTTTCCTTTGACAGTTCTCATCGAATTATTTCGTATGAAAATATATTTTTAGCATTTATCAGTTTACAAAGCTTGACTAATAATAAACCTTTGGACTATAAATGCTAGGAAACAATAAACTGAGTTGTTGAAGTCGTTTACATATTCATTTAGGTCTTTATGTATCCACGATAAGTTATAAATGTTTTCACCGATGATTAGAAACATGTACACATCTTCTGTAATCATTTCCATCATAGTTTTAAAAAATATGACACTAAAGGCTATATGTTTTTCCTTTGGTTGTCACTATTGAAACATTGTGTATACAAATATTTTCTTACCATTTAGCAGTTTACATAGCTTGAGTGATTGATAAATCTGAAGGCTATAAACGTTTGGAAATAAAAAACTGAGTTGTTGGATTTGATTATACGTATTATTTAACCTTATTTATGTATCCACGTCAATTTATAAATGTTTCTAATGGTGATTAAAAACATGTACACAACCTTCTACAATCATTTTCATCACTATAATGGAAAAGATGACCATGAACTGTTATATATCTTTTCCTTTAGCCGTTCTTATTGAATCATAATGTATAAGAATATTTTCCTACCATTTATCAGTTTACAGAGCTGAAATGATTGATAAACGTGAAGGCGATAACGTTAGGAAACGATAAACCGAGTTATTGGATTCGATTTTACATATTTGTTAACCTTGGCTTTTACATATCCATGATAACATATAAACGTTTCTACTGATGATAATAAACATGTACACAATCTTCTATAATCATTTTCATCACTATAATGGAAAAGATGACACAAACTATTATATATCTTTTCCTTTAGCCGTGCTTATTGAATCATAACATATAAGAATATTTTTTTAGCATTTATCAGTTTACAGAGCTTAAATGATTGATAAACGTGAAGGCGATAACGTAAGAAAATGATAAACTGAGTTGTTGGATTCGACTTTACATATTCGTTAACCTTGGCTTTTACGTATGCACAATAACTTATAAACGTTTCCACTGATGATAATAAACATCTACACAACATTCTATAATCGTTTCCGTCACTATTATAAAAATGATAACACTGACTGTTATATATCTTTTCATTTGGCCATTCTTATTAAATCATAATGTATAAAAATATTTTCTTAGCATTTATGAGTTTACAGAGCTTAAATTATTAATAAACGTGAAGGTGATAACGTAAGGAAATGATAAACTGAGTTGTTGGATTCGACTTTACATATTCGTTAACCTTGACTTTTACGTATCCACAATAACTTATAAATGTTTCCACTTATGATAATAAACATGTACACAACCTTCCGTAATTGGTTCCGTCACTATTATAAAAAAGATACACTGTTATATATTTGTTCATTTGGCCGTTCTTATTGAATCATAATGTATAAGAATATTTTCTTAGCAATTATCAGTTTACAGAGCTTAAATGATTGATAAACGTGAAGGTGATAACGTTAGGAAACGATAAACTGAGTTGTTGGATTCGATTTTACATATTCGTTAACCTTGGCTTTTACGTATCCACAATAACTTATACACGTTTCCACTGATGATAATAAACATGTACACAACCTTCTATAATCGTTTCCGTCACTATTATACATAAGATAACACTCACCGTTATGTATCTTTTCCTTTGGCTCTTCTTATTGAATCATAACGTATAAGAATATAATCTTAGAATTTATCAGTTTACAGAGCTTAACTGATTGATCAACTTGAAGGTTATAAATGTTTAGAAGCAATCAACTAAGTTGTTGGATTCGATTTTACGTATTCATTGACCTTGGTTTTTAAGCATCCACGACAACTTATAAACATTTTCACAAATGAGTATAAACATATACACAACCTTCTATTGCAGCCGACGGTGGGGCTCTTAGCCTGTTGCCGGTTTCCTCTTTTGCAGTTGACGGTAGGCTGCATTTTTGGTTAATTTATTTTACCCATTTTGACAAAATTTACATTTTTATAGATAAATGGTTTCAAATTATAAACCAGTAAAAAATTACAATTATTTTATAAAAATTACAATTATTTTATAAAAAATTACTACATTAAATAATTTGATGATTATATATAACACTTCTCTAATAAAAATGTAATACTCGGTCATGAATAGATATTTAACAATCGTATATGTAATCATTGTAAAAGAATGTTATACTTTATTAAAACTTATCAATAATTGTTTTATTATGACATTGTAAATAAAACTATAAAAAAATACTAAAATCTAAAACATGTATACTGAAACGATCCTCCTATTAGTATTTATCTATACATGGGAGAGAACGACATGAGAGAAAAAAGAAATGAAATTCATATGACAATATTCAAGAATGAGATTAGAATATTGTAGAGGCTATCTAATGATGGAGATGCAATCCGTCTCTGACGGAAAAACTGTTTCCGTCACAAGATCTACTCCGCTGCCAAATATGGTGTAAACATGCTGCCAAAACAGCCATGCCGAACAAAGCTAAATCTACCAGCTCTCAGGCACGTCTTTTTTTTCCGTTGATTTTTGTTTTTGTTTTTCTTTTACTTCATCCCAAAATATATGACCGACGTGGGGTAGTGGGTGATTAAACATCAAAGTGATAACACGTTAGACACTTTATTTTTGAATGGGACAGACCCCCTATTCTCAACAAAGTGCTGTTCAAAAACAAATGTCATACAAACATATCTGCAAAGTTGAAAAACTAAGCACCTGATAACCAAAAGTGCAAACCAAATTTGAAGAATATGGAATACATCTAGAAAGCATAACAAACTAATTAAAACATCCAACGCAATTAGAAACGACCAGTCTGGACAAATCACTCATAACAGAAATCTGAAGTAATTATGCTTCATTTCAGAGCATATGCAGAGGCTACCCACTAGGACAACAAGCTCCAATGCATGTTGACATGTCTTGATGAAGGCTAAATTCACCACAAGGATGTTACTCGATATCCTGTTGTACACTTGATGATACCCTTGATTGAATCTTTGTCTCTTCGAAGCGTGTAGATCATTCACTTGGGTATAACTATCACCACACTTCATCTTCCAGATAGAGGCTCCATTGAACAAGAGAAATAACCATCTATAACATAAACTCCCAAAAATAACTGAAGAATTGGGCCAGTCAGCTCGACCATTATACTCCTCCCAACCATCCTGATTCGAACTAGCTCTGAAACTTGTAACCTCTTGAAACTCAAGAAAATCTAACAAAACAGAGTAGAGTAGTAATCCAAAGACCCAGAAAAAATAAATTTTCCACAAAAGGACCAAGACTACCCTTGTGCACCTGCACCACTCAACATTCCGATCTTGGAACTTGGAGAAAATAGCAAAACTAAAATCTTCATCAGTCCATCTTGACCAACAACACCCCATCAAGAAGCAAACAGAAGACCAGATTAGCAGACGAACAAACCAAAGGAGCGTCACTTACTCTTACGACAGTGAGATCCTATATAGAACAAAACCCTAGTCGCTACAATTCACTACCACGGGCAAGGGCTCCAACCAGTAACCAACATCAATTCAAGACAGGTCACACAACGACAACCAGAGACCAGAAGAAGAAACAATTGAACGAACTCAAACTGAGCACCGTCAACTATTACCGTGGAATCTAAGAGCTAACCAAGAAAATCTGGAAAGAACTCAAACCATGTAAATGACGATTTGATGAAGCCTCTGAACAAACCAGCCCCAACACAAACAGCTCTGCTTAAAACGATGCCGAGTTGATAGCCGAGTAAAAGGAACCCCAAATCTGCACAAAGGACCAGATCTAGAAAAGGAAACTTGAGGCAGAAAATCAAATTCCAGCACGGGAAAGCAACTCCAAGAGGCCGACACAGACTGATAGAGCAACTCCTACACTCTGATTCGATGAAGAATGAAGAGAGGAGCAAGATCTCCCTACTTGCGCAGAGGAGAAAAGAGAAACGATGAGTCGTTTCTAAAATCGTCTCATAGGGGAGAACGATAGGGCTACAGTGGTTCCGCCGTCATCTTTGGAAGTTGGGAGTGAATAATCAGATGTGTTGGTTGCAGACTGAAGGCTTTGGTCGCATTGTCCGTGAGGGGATGGAAACTGGTGGAGGGATTCCCAATGGGAGCTGGAATTAATGTTTGTTTGTGTACAGTAAGACTGGTTGACTTACTGCAGTAATTAATGTTGTTTTTGCTTTTATTTCTTTTGGATCTATGTTTCCTCACGAGCCTAGAATAATATCTTCCCAACGAGAAAGCCTCTTGGGTTAGGGTCTGAACACTTCAGGTTCCTGATTTGTCTGGATTCAATTTAGTCCTTTAGATCTAAGAGGTAAGTAATCTAATGGTCAAGATTTAAGTAGTTATTTTTATGTCATCTCTATTTTTTTAAATGAAAAATAATATTAATTAAAGTTCAGCCGACATATTTTATAGCCTATAATAACACCTATATTATAGATTATAATAATTACTAGACTTTTTTAATCCCATACCAATTACCAAAATCAATTTTTCTACCTTCATTCTCTTGCCGGTCATCTTCTACCTCCATTCTCTCTCAATTTTTTTTAAAGCAACCATTCCCTCTCAAATTAATTCACCAACCAACACATAATTCATTTACCTCAAATCCATTAACTCCTCATCCTTCAACTTCTACGATATTTGGGAAGGTCTCGAGTTCACATTCTTCTTGCAACTTCTCTCCCCAGCAACTTCTACGATAGGGTCTTGCATACACCATCCTGCAACTTCTACGATTTGGGTTAGGGTCTCGCATTCACCTCCTTCTCATTTACCCTCTGTAGTTCCTCATCTTCATCATCCGACGCCCAGGTAAACCTTCTTCTCTTACTGGATATCGGAGTCGGCGGGGGTGAACCTGCTGGTAGTCCTGACAGTTCTTTCTACCTTCTTCATAGCGACAACGGGAGCCACACAGAATCGACATCCCCTACACTCCAGAAAGTGAGAATGAAGTTGGATCAACACATTGCAAACGCCAAATAAAAAAGGATGACAACGGTGAGTATTTTTGTGTACTATACGGTGGGTCAGCACGTTAGGCTTCACCCAACAAGAATAAGGTTTATAATTATTGTATAATAAGCATAGGTATCTGTAAAAAAATATAGTGTTTGACTGATCAGAGCATTAGCAGACGAATTTGTGATAATGGTAAGTATACGAATGTTTATAAATCAAGTATTCGAATGTAATAGTGTGAAGTATACGAATGTAATAGTGCGAGGTATACGAATGTTTACAGATTAAGTATACGGATGTGACAGTGTTAAGTATTCAAATTTTTACAAATCAAGTATATCAATGAGATAGTGTTAAGTATAAAAATATTTACAAATTAAGTATACGAATGTGATAGTGTTAAGTATTCAAATTCTAGCAAATTAAGTATACGAATGTATAGTGGTGAAGTTTGTGATGATAGTGTTAAGTATACAGATGGTCATAGATTAAGTATACGAATGTAATAGTGCGAGGTATACGAATGTTTATAGATTAAGTATACGAAAGTGACAGTGTTAAGTATTCAAATTTTTACAAATTAAGTATATCAAAGTGATAGTGTTAAGTATAAGAATATTTACAAATTAAGTATACGAATGTGATAGTGTTAAGTATTCAAATTCTAGCAAATTAAGTATACGAATGAATAGCGTGAAGTATATGGATGTGATGGTGTTAAGTATACAGATGGTTACAGATTAAGTATACGAATGTAATAGTGAGAAGTATACAAATGTTTACTAATTAAGTATATGGATGTGACAGTGTTAAGTATACGAATATTTACAAATCAAGTATACCAATGTGATAGTGTTAAGTATAAGAATATTTACGAATTAAGTATACGAATGTGATAGTGTTAAGTATACGAATGTTTACAAAATAAGTATACGGATGTGATAGTGTTAAGTATAAGAATATTTACAAATCAATTATACCAATGTTGTAGTGTTAAGTATACAGATATGTACAAATTAAGTATACAAATATTACATGTATGTTACTAATTAAATGTAATTTTTATATACTATTGTTTTTTGCAACAATTGGCACAAAAAATGACCCGAAGCCATTTATGTCAACTTGTCGAGGTTCAACTACATGCCTCATTGATTTAATCCAGGGATTGAAGAGTGATCCTATAAGGTTGCTTAAGCAACAAGCTTCAGAAAAAGCTGGATTTGGTCAATTACTAACGATCCATGACCGTGTTGTACCACCAAGTGCACGGAAATGGTTCTACACGAACTTCAAATGGGAAAAGTCCAGCATGATAATGTCTGATGGAAGGACATTAACATTGTCTAAGAATGATGTCCAAAGAGTTTATGGATTGCCAATAGGAGGTTTAAAGATCATGACTGAGAAGGATTCAAAAAATACGATAGAGTCGTTTATATATAAAAGAGCTGCAGACAACAAGTGATAACATGCGAGGATTCCAACCACTTAGAATCACTACGAGAGCACATGTGCATGTGAAAGACCTATGCGAGAATATCAAAATGTGCAATGACGTCACTAAATACGTTCGTTTGTTTGTTTTAATCTTCATTGCCTCGTTGGTGAAGCCGAAATCAGGATATGGGATTGATATTGCTGATTATGCACATGCACTATGAGACATACGTAATTGCTCAGTATGATTAGTGTGGTCATATATATCATGTGTTACTGGATGCATTCAGATACCAAGTACTTTGAGGGAGATCTTCACCTGTTAGAGGTAAATTAATATATTGTAGTTAATAACTATATGTTATCTATGTTCGTATACCAGCAATACTATGACAAACGGTTATTATACTTGTAATCATATTTGCAGTGTCATGTACTAGACAAGTACATTGAGGGGGTGATTACAACTAGTAAGATGATTGCATCATCTTCGTCGTGCAACAGATGAATGTGCACCCCAACCCACCTTTCAATGTAGTAAACTTTCCTATCATGATTCTATCAAAAATACATTTGAGCATCACATTCGTACTTTGTCTCAGCTTTGACTGACTTTTTCTTCTCACTAACGTTAACTGTAGCGTCGGGATCTACTTTTTGGTTTTTTGGATCAATCATGTTGTTCACGTGATAACCTGTCTTACTGCAAGTAAACAATACATATTCTCTTATGTTGGACTTCTTGCCGAGACGGGTGTACTGCCTTCGTATACCAAATCCTTGGGTTTTTGCATAATCTTTATAGAACTTGTGACAACTGGGTATGTTGGCAAATTCTAGTTTGCGCAAATATTCTTCATTTTCAGGTGACAATGTATCTATTTCTGCATTATTAGATAACACTTCAAATAATATATGAATATGTGACTGATTATGTATACAAATACAATCTGACTAAGCATTCAATTTATTAGTGGACTATAAGGGAATGTGAATTATGCATAGTTAGTAAACAAATACTATTTGACTAAGTATTTGATTCATTACCGACATTGTCATCTTCAACATCGATGTTCAGACCTTGCATCTTGTCATCTTGTAGTGAGATTGCATGGGCAACACCGATATCATCTTCCTCACTGGGTGTTAAGTTGAGATCTACTAGACACTTTATATCTGGCTCAACGTTGAGATCAAATTATGGAACACATCCAGACTGAGGTGCATCATCTTTCGGGCTCAACGTTGAAATCATTGTGTATGCAATGTAGATATGATACCAAGTAACGGGAAAAATACTATATCATGCAAAAATGGTGGTGAAGTGGGATGAGGGAGAAGAAGCTAACTAGCTAGTATTAAGTAATTCAGGTATGCTATGTGAGAAACATATATATATATATATATATATGTCATGTTTATTTTCGTTTTGACTATTGATCTACTCATTCCTCAGTTCAGTTTTATGTCCAGTGATAAATGAAGAAATACCGACTCTATTGTTATATGTATACTATAAAAAGCCTTACTCAAATACTAGTCTGTGTTAAATTCATTTACTGGGTAAATATTAATACTACTATTCATTTCAAATACTAAGTGAGTTCTACTTAAATTATCATGTACACTTATAATCATATACTAGATATGAGAAGTATTAAACTACCCCATAATTATTACTTTGCAACATTGAAAAACGTGAAAAGATGTAAATATATTAAAAAATTTATAACAAAAATATACATTTTTAGTTTCTCAAAACATACACACTCAAATACTAAATCAGTAGTATATTAAGTACTCATAACAATATATTCAAGTACTAACGTCTTCTAAGCTCATATACCAGATATCACTTGACTATTAAACTACCACTTCATTATTATATATAATTTTTTTTATGTCAGAAGTGTCTTTTTAGTTTTTCAAAACGTATACACTAAAATACTAAATCAGTACTAGTTCAAGTACTCATAACAATATCTTTAAACACTAACATGTTCTACACTCATATATCAGATATCGGGTGACTGTTAAGTTACCACATAATTATTTCTTCTGCGATATTGGAAAACGTGAAAATTTTTAATACAATAATTTTTTAATATCAGAAATAATTTTTTAGTTTCCCAAAACCTATACATTGAAATACTAAATCTATATCAATTACATATAACAATATGTTGAATTACTAACTTCCTTTACAATCATATACCAAATATCATGTGACTATTAAACTACCCTAAAATTATTACTACTATACTATTGAAAAACATGAATAGATTTAAATATAGTAAAAAGATTATGACAAAAATATATTTTTGGTTTTCCAAGACACTAATCATTAACAAATAATTAAAATAACTAATCATTTATATAATTAAAAAAACATTCCACCAATAAGAATGCATCCAGAAAAATCTAAATTGGTTGTGAGACCAGATCTCAAGCCAAGCCCTCAGTGAATCGACGAAGCAGTAAAATATTGGCATTTCTTAATTATGCTGTTGTATGCCTAGCCTAGGTGATTTTTTTTTTTGTATTTTTATTATAACCATCCTATATTCCACAAAATCCTGTCGATGTCCCTCTACAATCAGCATGCATCCTCCTTACTTCGCAATCTTCATTCCCTTCCTGGGATATCCAACGAAATAACTTACTCTTTGTTTTTTGTCCTCCAACAATCTAAAATTGTTTCCTCTCCCATACATAGAAAAACTGTTTTTCTGCATTTTAGTAACCAAAGGATAATATAGTAAAGTTCACATTTTATAAGAAATTGACATTCAACCAAATCCATCTGCCGCTCCGATCTTTGTGGAAGTATCGATATGAGGGCACGATATTACAGCCCTTTCTCAGTCAACAAAGTAATATTAGCCCTAAGATGCAAGGTTCCATTTATAAAAAATTGGCTATTTTCCTCCATAACTGCATCCCATTTTGCATCTAAAAGGTCATAATAGCCGAACCCCTGTGTCTCTCCATATTTAAAGGTATAGGTAACTGCTTTCCGCCGTCTTTCAAATTCATAAGGCGTTGATTTTTGTCTCACAGCAAACTCAAACTGCACAACCGTATCAGATTGTTTCTTCCTAGTCTTCAAGATCAAGAAGCAACCAAACGTGTCATGATCCTCTTTCTTATTGTAACGTTGAACCTGAAGGTAGAAAATGTTCTCATCTAAGGTGAATGATTGAGATTGAAGATACGTGTTGTTTTTGCACTCTTCTCTCGTCAAGTCAAGAAAAACCACACATTGGTTCACAGGATTTTTGAAGGTCACCACTGCAACAGGAAGTAACTTGTAGGCTCGACAATGCGTTTGAAAAGATGACTTATTGTCGTCGAGAGCAATTGCATCTATCATTGAAGTAACTGCATTCGGATCCAAGTGATTGCTATTGAAAAATTCTCCAAGAACAGTCTTCAGCTTTCGTGGGGTCATGTGTTGAAAACGAATCAAGTCAAACATTTCTGCATTAAGAACTCTTCGTTGTTCTTCACAATTAAGAAAATGCTCCTTGGTCCATTCCACCAATAGATCATAAGCTGCATCTTCTACATCCACTTTAAGATCATCACGAGACAATATAGTTCTTATTCCTTCAAGAGATAGCTTGATTATGTCTTTACGGTACCTAAAATTTGAAGCATCATATTCAAAATCATACAAGAATATAATAGAAGTAGCTAATATTTGCATGAACAAAATAGAGATAGACATAGAAAGAGAATAATCTTAATTAGCTTACTTTGGTATGTCTTTCAAGACATTAGGAAGGAACTCTTTTGCTGCGTCTAGTAATGGTTGAATCTCATTGATAGAAATGATAGATGGAAGATCAGTGTAACATAATGCCAGCTCAGCAGTCATAGGAAACGATAACAGCAGTTTACAACAATATTTAACACATGAAGGAACAGAGAACTTGTCCGCAGTCAAAAGCACTTCCAACAAAGCATTTGGAGCATCCGCTGATAATGATTTGCTGTTGTAGATGAACTTTATTACACCTATAAAGGCTGCTTCTTCTGGACACAAGGCATCATGAATAACAATCGATCATTAGCATAAAAAATACAGTAAAACTTGGAAAATGGAACAGAACACTACCAATCAAAAAAAATATAAGAAGATTAAAAGCATCATGAACTAATACATCATTAGCATATCGCTACCATAAAATATAAGGATGAATGATTTCAATCTTCAACATTTACCTGAAGAGTGGATACGCATAGTGACTTCATGTTGACTGGATGCTTTCATCCCATTAGTAAACAGCTGATGAAACATCAATAAGCTCAGAAATTCAACTAATTAAGAATGCAGATTGGTTTCTTGATAAACCATGATACATATAAAACTAATTAAAGAACTCACTAATACTAGAAATTGGGAGGGAGATGAATATCACCTTGTGAAAGAAAGGACTTTTAGCAGCCAAAACCAATGAGCATATGTGTACACTCTTGACTCTAGATTCTGCATAGAGAGACACAGAGGATGACAGATGCAGATGCTAAAACTTTGAGAGAAAACATTCAGAATTTTTAAGGGACAAAAAACCAAATAATGTAGAGTTAGTATAACATACACTTGCCTTTCTGTGATTCAGGAATCTCCTCCTTCATTTGCTTTAGAGAACTAAATAGATCCTTCAATTTGGAGTACACTCCACTATTCCTTTCCTCCTCCGTCGAGTCATCAAATATCAAGAGTTTTAGAACCCGATCCGAGAATGCAGGATCATCGAATGCAAAACTGTAATCAGGAATGATTAACTCAGGAATATAGAGCTGGTGTTGTTCCTTCTGCTCATCCATTAAGAGAAATGGCCTCCACTGCACTGCACGCTGTTATAAATAAGTATAAGTGGGGGTCACGTGATACTTAAATCAGTAGTTTTGAGTTTCGATAGTAATAATTAAGTATCTCTCTTTTTTGATCCAAATAATTAAGTATCTCTCCATTATAGGATAATGAAACTATAAAAATAACCGGAGAAATAAGAAGAGACGGAGAAGGAAGAGAGAGATATACAGGGACTTAGCTGTATTTTAAATGGGCGACATGAGTTGTCATAGTCGGGTACGAGGAGGGTTGTATAATAAATTAGTAGTCTTTAATACTTGTACATCTAAATTTAGATCAGGCTACCTATCTTTTGAGCATTTTGCTCGTTTGTCATTCGAATTGTCCTAGAGGAAATTTTCACGACTACCATTTGGTTTCCATCCACTGTTAATCTCTCTCTAACACTGATCCAACCACATCCATGATAGTCTAAGGGCGCGTTTGGATCGTCCAGGGAAACGGAATGAAATCATAGAATGCCCTGAATTTTCTGGAATGTTTGGCTCTGTCCCATAAACAGAATCGATTACCCTCTGATACCCTTTATTGCTCTTTGGTTCTAGAAACAGAGGAATTGGTTTGTATTCTATAAAACTGAACATATATTGCATAATGTAATTATTCCATGTCATATAGTTGATCAATATTCTAAAATATAACCTCTCACAAAAAAAAGAGTATTAATGAACATAAGAATAAAACATTATTTTGATAGAAATTATCACTTGCCACCAAAAGAAGAATACAACTAATTGTCATAGAACCAAACTTGTCCAAGAAAAAAAGCATAATTCATCAAAGAAAAATAAAACATATCTTGCCCAAGAACAAAAATAAAAAATCTATATGTGAATCTGATTAAGCTGCTGATATTCATTTTTTTATCCATATGTGAATCTGATTTTGGACGCCGGACATGCTTTGTTGAGTTTTCAAGGTTAGAATAAAAAGAAGAACCCAAAGTTAGACTACAAAACACAGGTTTGAAGCTTTGAAGAAAAAAAATCTGCGACTAGAAGCTTCAAAATAAATAAGAGAACAAACAGAGAAACACATACTAATCCTTGCTTTAAAACCAAAAATCTCTGTCGCTTTGCTTTGCTGTGGGTTATCCTTTGTTGGGTGGGTTCTGAAATTTTGTAAACCTGTCGCAAGCTTTGAAGAATTTAGTAAGATCGGTGCACGAGAAACAAAATCTGGAATTAAAAATCTGGGCGCTTTGAAGAATTTAGCAAACCTGTTGCTAAATCTCGTGCACCGATTTTACAATCAGTTCACCGAGAAGCTTTGAAGAATTAAAAAAATCTGGAACAAAGAAATATACATACTACCGGTGCTGCTGATTAGAAACCAGAGAAGAAGAGAAGAAATCCCCAAAGTTATGCCTTGTCGACTGGTGCTGCTGCTGATTAGAAACCAGAGAAACCAGAAAAAAAAAACAAGTAAGCAGATACTAGGTGAATCAATCGTTTGAGCTTTTGCTGATTCTTATGCAGTTCTGTTAAAGAAAAAGAAAAATAGGGCGGGTGCTATGGGTAATGCCTTACTGCCGGTTACTTCTATTCTCCTAGCTTTGAAGAAAAAAATTGCGACGAGAAAGATGAAGATTGCTCACCTCAACTGAAAACGCCCATGTCCAGCACCGGAGGGAAGGCAGTGAGAAGGTTGTCGGTGAGAAGTAGAAAGTTGGAAAAGAATGAAAATGGGAAGGGTACGCGAGGACGACCTTAATAAAATCCAAAAGCAGGTTTTGGCACCTTTATCAATAATCTCATGTTTTTGTGAGTGGTAAGGTGGGACCTAATACAAATCTTCACCAGTAAGTAATGACATCTCTATATCCATGTCTCGGGTGCAGTGATTTCACATTCGCGGGTATAGTACGGAGCCTAACTTTCCTAAATAGTGAAGGACCATACTATCTAAAATTTCTCACCATCTCAACACTGAGAGAAGCGCAGGAATTATATGCAGCACTCCTACAAATAAACGACAAAAGAAAACAGTTTTGCAACTAAATAAAAGGCGCCGTTGGTGGAACCTACTGTTTATGACATCTACAAGAAAAAGTAACATATATTGCTCGGCTGCAGGAGTGGTACATAATTTTTAAAGATTTGTCCCATATTAACAATTTCTTTTTTTTAAGATGTGTATACTTGACTTTTTCAAATTAAATTCTTAAATTAACACTTTTGTTCTATGTTTTCTTATATTTTTGTTTTCATTGTTTTAATGGTAATATTATATTTGTTTATTTTTTTCTTATTTTACTTTACAGTAAAGATATATTTTTGTTTTTGAATATATTGTTTAGTTAAATTATAGGAGTAAGTAATTAGTTAGCATGGAAATAGCAAATTATTGTTATTAAATAATTTAAAATTAAAATATGTTTTAATAAGTAGTAGCATGATTGGAATTTGGAACATGTTTTTAATCTCTAAATGTTTTAGAACAGGTCTACTAAAAGAATATACATTATGTATAAAACTTAAAACAATTTAAATATATGTATCAAAAGCATACATGTTTATCCAAATATAAAAGTAATATTTTCATAAATGTTGAATTTAATGTTAATTAAAATTTTATTTGTATAATTTTAATTAAAATTACATTTAAAAATATAACACAAAATAGTTGTGAAATTATATGAAATTAAAACAATAATAATTAAATTTATTTTATGTAAGAACTAGTTTAAATTTTGCATCAAAATAAATATATACCTTATAAATTTGACTTATACAAGCTGATTTAAAAGTCGGATGTCTTAGTTTTCTTATTAAACAATTATTCCTTGCAGAAAATAGCTCAAAAATTGACTAAAAAAAAACAAGATCAATGCAGAAGATAGATTTCAAGAAAGAAATATTTTATCACTTGTATTTTGTTAGCGTGTCACTTGTATTTTGGTAACCTATCACTTGTATTTTATTAATGTGTCACTTGTATTTTGTTAACCTATGACTTGTATTTCGTTAACCTGTCACTTGTATTTCGTTAACCTGTCGCTTATATTTCGTTAACCTGCATTTGTGTTTTCGTTAACCTGTCATTTGAATTTTGTTAACTTGTCATTTGTCTTTCGTTAACCTGTAACTTGTATTTCGTTAACCTGTGACTTTTATTTCGTTAACCTGTCACTCGTATTTCGTTAACCTGACATTCATGTTTTTGTTAACATGTCATTTTTCTTTCGTTAACCTGTAATTTGTATTTGTTAACTTGCTGTTTGTGTTTCGTTAACTTGTCATTTGTATTTTATTAACCTGTACGTTGGGTTTTGTTAATCTGGTATTTTGTTAACCTATCCCTTGCACTTTGTTAACATATTATTTAGAATTTGTACTTATTGGCGTGAGCTTGACTTAAGTTAAGTTAGTTGCGACATTATAAAGTAAAAAAAAAACAAGTTTCTAAAAATTACCCTACACCTAAAAGCCTAAAAACCACCCTAGGAAAGTAAAAAATAAATTGAGTAGTTTTTACATATTAATGGTATAAATCGTGCTAATATTATGTAAACATATGGCACATTATTCCATATGAATGGCATATATTCATGATGTCTGCTAACATTTGTTGGTACATAAAACTTAAAACTAATAAAACAGGGATTATTAGTTGTACATATACCCGAAAATGTTAGTCAGTATATGTTAGAAAATTTTAGCCAATATGTATTAGCGCCATACAAGGCAGTTGATCTATTGAATGAAGCAATTGATACTAAGTAGTTTGTATAGAATGAATTAAAAAAAATATTACTCTACATTAAAAACCCTATATACGACGCGAGGAAAGCTGAAAAACGTCGAAGGCTTATTGTCGAGTCAGTGGCGACATTAAAATTTTCACTCATAACAAGGAAACAAAAAATACATTATAAAACAAAAAATATGATTAATTTTTAAGGAAAATTCACAATTTTCTATTTAATTCAATTGTACATGTTGAAAATTGTATTGTATAAATAATACCTTAAATTTTGGCTATTTTCATCTCTATATATAGTTATTATTTTATTTATTATTAAAAAATAAAAGCTATTAGTTAAGTTTTTTATAATTCTAACTATATAAAATTATTTTTGCTTTGGAAAAAATAAAATATCTCAAATAAATTGATTACTTTTTGATAGGTTAAATAATTATTTTTCCCTTTTGGATCCGCCCTGTTAGATCATTTTAAATGTTGGTAAATGTTGCTTGAATATCATTAACCTGTAACCTGAAAATCGTTAACTTGTCGCATGTAAATGGTTAACATGTCGCATGTAAATGGTTAACCTGTCGCATATAAATGGTTAACCTGTCGCATGTAAATGGTTAACCTGTCGCATGTAAATGGTTAATCTGTCAATCATAAATGGTTAACGTGTCACACGTAAATGGTTAACATGTCGCATGTAAATGGTTAACCTGTCGCATGTAAATGGTAAACCTGTCATTCGTAAATGGTTAACCTGTCAATCACAAATGGTTAACCTATTATTTGGAAAGTTAAAATGAATTCAATAGTTTTTCACATTAACGATATGAAATCATGGCTAGTATGACGTAAACTTATGGCATATTTATTACCGTATGAATGGCATATAATTTTGAAACTAATAAATAACGACCCTAATCTTTGAACCAAAAACCTTAAAAACCTGTCGAGTCAGTGTCGACATTATAAAGAATAGAATGAAGAAAAAAAGATTACGCTAAACCACAAACCCACCCCAAAAACCACCCTAGGAAATCTTAAAACGTCAAAGGCATATTGTAGAGTAAGTTGGGATATTATAAAGTATAGACTTAGTTAAAAAAGATTACCTTACACCACAAACCCACCCGAAAATCCACCCTAGAAAATATTAAAACGTCGAAGACATTCTTAGGGTTTGTAGTGAAGGGATTTAGACCCTAATTCCTGAACCACAAACCCTATAAACATGTCGAGTCAATGTCGACTTTATAAATAATAGAATGAATAAAAAAAGATTACCCTACACCACAAACCCACCCAAAAAAACACCATAGAATAGCTAAAAAACGTCGAAGGCTTATTGCCAAGTCAGTAGCGACATTATAAAGTATAGAAAGAGTTAATAAAAGATTATTCTATACCACAAACCCTGAAAACCACCATAAGAAATTAAAACGTCGAGTTAGTGGTGACATTATAAAGTATAAAACAAGTTAAAAAAGATTACCCTACACCACAAACCCTTAAACCACCCTAGGAAAGTGAAAAACGTCGACATATGATTGTCGAATAAGTGACGACACTATAAAGTATATAATGAGTTAAACAAATTATCCTATCCCATAAACCATAAAACCACCATAGGAAAATTAAAAATTTCAAAGGCTTATTGTATTGATTTGAAATATGTTAGTTAATGTAATACTTCTGTATAATGCAACTCATTGTTTATTTAAAATTATATACTTAAATAATGTTTTGTCTACTTTTAAACCTAATTTGTTTTATTTTAAACCATATTATATTCTATCTAAAGGAGTAACTATTTACTATTCAAAACTTGATAATATATTAAATAAATTCTTATAAAATTTTGTAACTATATTTTGTTAGTTATTAAATATCTTTTAGGTATACAACAATAACAAAATCGAAGTCTTATATCCAAAATATTCAAAATATGTTAACATGAATCAATATAAAGTTGGACATAACGATAGACACAAAAGAAAGAAAAATACATTATAGATGTAATAAAAATGTGATAGAGATGGGGAAAGAGTATGACATTAATGATCTATTAAAATAAGGTGGAAGTTTCTAAAATATGATGGTGTATAATCATTATTAAAAAAGTGTAAAATGAATTTTCATCAGACAAATAAGAAAAAGAAACCATAAAACAAGAAATGTAATTAATTAAATTCGAAACATTTTATAATTCTCTTAGTTATTTTAATTGTATAAGTTTATCAGTTTATATATAATTAGTATTACTTATAAATTTTGTATATTGTATGTAAAACTATCAACTTATCATCCAATAAAAAGTATTAATT
Source organism: Limonium bicolor (assembly GCA_023374045.1). NCBI lineage: Eukaryota > Viridiplantae > Streptophyta > Magnoliopsida > Caryophyllales > Plumbaginaceae > Limonium > Limonium bicolor. Next base: position 403,839,899 of record CM041776.1, on the reverse strand, counting down.
TATACTTGTAACAATCAAAATACTTTTTCTCAAATAAAATTGTAATAGTTTCATTTTATGAAATATTGTTATATTATTTATTTAAAAATAAAGTCACTCACATATCAATTTCTACTTGAATTTTTTTACCATCCTAAATGTTTAATCATAATTTCTAAATCTGTTACTATTAATCAAGTACTAATAAACAATAGAAAAAAAAGACGATTACTACAATATAGAACTTGATAATATAATGCGAAATGGCTCAATATTCATAATCAGATTACGTCATATCAACCTGCAACAAAAATCAGATGGACATAGAAAAAAAGGCATTGCACTGCGTTTTACTAAGTGCAGCACTCCTGCAACGGAGTACTTGCAGCACATGACCCACTTCCCTCAAGACTTCAGATGTCTTACATACTTTGGATGTCTCACAAACTTCAGCCTCTTACACCATGCTTCCTTATCCCATTTCTGGGCATGTATAAATTTGCCTCTTCCACCGATATCATGGAATATCGCTAGATATACTCCCATTGACTTGCTAAAGGTGTGTTCAATTGCTCCATTGTTGACCAGGAACCTCCTAACTTCCTCCAAGTTACCTTGTTGATGTTATTTTGATCGGCAAACTCAGTTCAATACTGAAGCCTGTTTTAAGACAAGCCTGAAGCGAAGCCCGTCAGTCTTGAGCTGACGAACAGAGAAGAAGATAGAATATTTAACAAGATTTTATCTAGCTGTTAAAGATAAAATCTTGAATGATAAATTCTCACACGGTCTCTGTATCTATATAAGGGGAAGAAAGTCTAGGTCATAAGTGGAGATTCACGCAAAAGAGAAAATAAGAAACACAATGTAATTTGCGAGAGCAACAGGAAGGGAAAATATAGAGAAAATCAGAGGGAGAGAGAGTGAGATTATAGTGTCAATTCAGAGAGAGTTTTGCTGCTGATTTCGTTGTAAGTAAATTACGTGTGTATGTCAAGATAGTGTTCTTGACGTGAGGGTTGATATTAGCATTGAATACGTGATTGTGTAACCATTGTTATACGTGATTATAATAAAGGTTCTACCTTTATGCAATTTTGGTCTTCCTTTCTTTCTCCCCGTTCGTCCCCAGTTCTGAACTCAGACCATCGACACCTTTTGAGTTGCAGACTCAGCACCGACAACTAGGAATCAACATACCTTTTCCTTTAGTACGAATGAGAGCACATCTATCCAATCTAGGGATCAGGATTTCAGATGGAGATAATTTCACGGGGCCTTGCGAATCAGTGACCTTTTGTGCTTCATGGTCTTTCCACCTCCCTTCCTGGCTTCTAGCTAGCACTTCGTATTCCATTTGTGATGCGTTGGTTGGAGTATTTGTGCAGCCTTCATCAGTCTTTGTGTTTCTACGGGTCTATACTGTTGTTGAGGCCTTCTCAGGGGTCTCGCAAATTGTGCCATGATCCTGTTCTCCCATCAATCCAGTTTCCGTTTGATTGCTTCACTGCTCTCTCTGCCTCTTGTTTGTTGCTGAACTTAATAAACACATAGCGAGTGTTTGTGGCTATTCGTCTTTTTGTTGGTCGACTCAAGTTAACAATCTTACCATATGCATGGAAAGACCTCCAAAACGTGCA